>SJYF01000082.1:5526388-5536547 GCA_006410515.1 Procapra przewalskii | reverse complement strand
ACAGGGGGACAAGCGGTGATGCCCTAGGGAGTCCAGGGGGCTCAGGGCCTCGGTCCGAGCTCCTCCACCACCCTCTTCCTCTGCCCTGAGCCCTTCCTGCAGGAAACATCAGAATGACCGCAACTGCGCGTGTTTGAGAAACAGACGAGAACCTATGGTCTGTTTTGTTGAACTGGAGACTTTTTTTTCCATGTGAGGCCACTGACCTTCAGAATATCAGAAAAGAGAAGGAGAGGGAGGAGAAGAGGAAGGAAGACGGGGAGGTTCAGGGAGAGAAGGGAGGGGAGAAGGAGGACGAGGAGGAGGAAGCAGCGAAAACAACTTACACAAAATTTATGTTCGGGAGAGAAAATAAGAAAACGTTTGATTCCTTCCCAGTCCTGCAGAGAACAGAGCGGGAAATGTTGCTGAACACGTATTTTTTTTTTTTTTAATAAATGAGAAAGAGAATCAAAAATCTCATCCAGTCCACATAAGGACTAATAGTGAAGCGCTCCCCCTGGGTTGTTGATCCTAAGAGACAGGCTGGGAGGAGACAGGCTGGGAGGAGACGGGAAGGACGCCCCATCAAGGAGCACCAGGCTCCACGCACAGTCAAGCCGGAAGTACACGCCCTGTGTCCCCACGCGCAGGAGGAAGACGGGCACGTTCCCCTGGAAGGAGACGGAACTCCTGCATTCGAGGTGCTTGTGAGTCAGAGATGAACCGACGGGAGACAGACTCACCAGGGGACCAGGGGACATGACGTGTCAGGGATGTGGATGGTGTGGACGAGTGGGACAAGACAAGGGGACAGGCTCGAGCTGGACAAGACGAGGGGACAGGCTAGAGCTGGAAGAGGACGCCAAGGGAAGGAGGAACCAAGCTGGGTTGGCAAAGGCCAGGGGTACCGACGGAGAAGGGGCATCTGGAGGAGGCGCCCTCTAGGAAAGAGACCGGAGGGGCACAGACAGCTAGTTCCTCAAGATGGACACGGAAGAAATGGGAAGGAAAGGCCTTACTCCATCCTCCTTCCGGAGGGTCTGAGAGAAGGGAGGGGAGGTGTGGTGGGCTGGGCTGAGCAGACCCTTCCTGGCAGGGTGAGCCTAGGCAGGGTGCGGGCTCTGGCATCACATGACGGTTTTCCAGCTCCTGCAGACCCTGCCCAGGTCCCAGTTCCCCACCAGTCCTCTTCCGGTCTTCATTCTGAGCCCAGAAGGAGCCAGACTTGCATCTTGCTAGAAGGACGGGCCGCCCCTCTCCTCACCTGCCCCACTCTTCTCTCTCCGCCCACCTGTTGCAGCCCACCAGCCCGGCCAGCTGCTGAGACGCTGGGGTCGATGATGGGCTGGGCCACCTAACCAACAGAAACTCATTTTCTCACAATTCTGGAGGCTGGATGTCTGAGATCAAGGCGTCGGCAGCGCTGGTTTTCTCGGGGCCTCTGTCCTTGGCCTGAGACGGCTGTCTTCTCCCTGCGTCTTCCCATGGCCTTCCCGAGCCCACCAGGCTTCTCTGTCCATGGAACTGCCCAGGCGAGAATACTGGAGTGGGCTGCCGTTCCCTTTTCCAGGGGATCTTCCTGACCGTCCAGGGACTGAACCCACGTCTCTCGCACTGGCAGCTGAGTTCTTTCCCACTGAGCCCCCTGGGAAGCCTCAAGGAGCCAGGACTGGGTGCAAACTCAGGCCACTCAGCCCTGACCTGGGGAGCCACTGTCCTTGGAAGCGATGCCCTGTGGGATGGCTGGGCACAAAGTTCTTAAACAGAAACCAGGATGTGACTGGGGTCTGCCAGGGTCTCTCGCCTCCTCTGGAAGGGATCCCAGGGTCCTGCTGGCTGGAGGAGCGCTCGCAGGGGCCCATCTGCATCCAGGCTGATGGTCGTGGTGGGAGGACCTGAGCCAGATGGTCTGGGTTCACTGTGTGGCCTTCGCCATGGGACTCAGCTCACCTGGGGCTTGGTTTTCTCCTCTGCAAAATGGGGCAAGGAGAGCGCCTTGCCACCAGAGGACCAAATGGGCCCCTCCGTGAAAAACCCGCACAAAGGCGCCTGGCCAGCGGCAGGACAGCCGCCTGCCTGTTAACTGTTAGACTGTACGGCAAGGGGGGTGCTGTCTCATTCTCTGAGCAGCTGGCGGAAGATTCCTCTTAGAGACCTGCCTCTGTCAGGCGGCTCGAGATAGAAGCTGGGTCCTGGGAGCCTGGTGGGGGGACAGCCGCCTCCTAGGGACACAGGAGGAGTCAGTGGGCTGCAAGGATGGAGGAGAAAGGCAGAGCAGGGGTCAGCGGGCTGGCGTGACCCAGGGAGCCTGGAAGCTCGAGAGGCGCCCCTATACCCCTCAAGTCTCACTAAACCACAAGATGCCTGAAGCCAGTGGATTGGGTTTAATGTCCATTTCTGTGCAGATGATGTCCCCAGGGATGGCTGGAAGCATCACACGGAGGGTTTGAGCCAACTTTTTCAGAGTCTCCGAGGGGCCGAGGGTGATGTATTCACGAGGGATGGCTCACATCTCAATTACACGGAAGAGACTCCAGCCCCGAAGGCCCGGCCTCACGGGCTACTGCGAGGCCCATCGCAATTCTCCTCGGATTGCAAATGGAAAAGACAATTGAGTGTCAGAGATGGTTTGAGTCTCTGCTCAGACCCAGACGGGTGACTTTTACGGAATTCTGGTGTGAGAGCCCCCAGCCTCGGGACCATTTCCCCAGAGGCGGTGTGCTCCTCCCCACACGCCCCTGCCTCCCCAGTCTGCCAGGCGATTGAATCCAGCCTGTGTCTCCGGGGCCGGAATGGAATTTTATCAGAGATCCCTGGAACTGGAGAGCTTATTTGCAGCCTCCCGCCGGCGGCTCCAGATAAAGAATGCAGCCTCCGTGCTGCGGTGTCGAAAGTCGTGCCTGGTCCCCATCCATCATGCTGTCACAGCATCACCCCGGACAGCCCTGCTTCAAGCAGAATCAGGTGGAGGACTTTCTGCCCAAGAATAACAAACAGCAGCAAAGTCAGGCGAGGCAGGCTTTGCTCCCACCATCCCCGCACTACAGGGGAGAGAATGTATGGTTTCCCCATGTCACCCCCCAGCATCCCCCAACCTCCACATCCCCAGAGGCTGGGTGGCAGTAGTCATCAACCCTCATCTGGTTCTAGAAGCCTTTATATATCACCATGGGTTTCTATCTTAGCAGGTAGGAGACAGAGATTGGAACGATGGAAATGCTTTGCATGCAGAGAGCTTTTGTAAAATTCATCCACGTGCCTTCTTCCATTGATCTTTTATGGTCACCCTTAATGGGGAGTTTTTTTTTTTAATCCTTTCTTTTCGGTGGCATAGCATGTGGGATCCTCCCCAGCCGGGGATCGAACCCACGCCTCCTACAGTGGAATCCTTAGGCACGGGGACCCCAGGGAAGTCCCTTAGGGAGGCACTGCGATTTGCCAGTTGACAGATGAGGCGGATGAAGCTCAGAGATGAGTGACTTTTCCAAGGTCACACAGAGAGTCCCGGGGTGGGGAGGGGAGAGGTGGGGCTTGAATCCCATCCTTTTGATTTCAGATTGCGCGCTCTTTACACTCTTTTTGAAACAGCTGTCCTTTCCTCAATCCCAGTCTCTCTCATGCTGCCCTTGTTGCCGTTTGCCCTGCCAAACCTGGCCCCCAGGCGTGGAGTGAGGTTCGCCCTCCCGGGTAGGGACACTGATCTGCAGCCCACCTGCCCTCCCTGCTCTGAGGCACAGCTGGCTGGAACCAGGGAGGCAGGGGCCATGGAGCCAGCAGGGGAGGGGACAGTGGCCCAGTAACTCTCTCTGATCTGATACATCTAGGAGCCCACGCCAGCACTGCTCCCTTCTTGATGAACATGCAGGGAGACAGGAGGCTGGGACCTGGCTCCCGGCCCCCTCCCCACAGAGGGGATGTCATCATCCCCAACCAGGACACTCAGCACCTGAGGAAACTGTGACTCATCCATTTGCAATGGTACCAGCTGCTCCAATGGGAATCCTTTTGGTGCAGCGATGCGATGGACCCGGTTCCACACTTCATTCAATGACAAGGAGCATCGTTGCTAAACCCAGATGGTACCACGGACCCCAACATGAGGGAGAAGAGGAGGAAAGAGGGAAATAGGAGCACCCCGGCGTCCATCTATCATCACTGAGCAAGAGAGGGCACTGGACTCATCACCTCCACCCACGGACCTTTGGTTGAGAAGCACCCATCTCATAACATCCACAAGGGGCCAAAGGAGCAATGGCAGGCAGCTGGACCGTGGAAGGGGAGGGAAGGACGGTGGAGAGGGGGGCCTGGAGCCCCCGGGGGAGAGTTAAAACACAGAAAGAGGCCACCTAGGAGTAGGAATAAGGAGCCTACACGGGGGCAGCTGCCTGGAAGAGAAAAGTTCACCTGTCGAGGAGGAGATAAGCATGCAGAAATTGAGCAGCTCCTGGGCACTGGGTACCAGGCTGCGATGGTGGAGCCTGAGCTGGTTGGGAAGTGGACACACTGCGCAGAGAAGCCTTTCATTCATTCACTCACTCATTTATTCCTGCACCCAGTGAAATACTCGCAGAGTCTGACTCTGAAAGATACGGCGCTGAACTCTTGCGACCTGCAGCTTAAGAGGTTCCATAGGGAGCTAGGCCGGGGAGCAAGGAGGGGTGGATCCTGATGCCATCGGCCTGCACGCGGGAGCAGAGAAAAGGGATGCGGCTGAGGTTACCCAGGGGCAGCTGTCGTCCAGTTACTCAGCCGTGTCTGACTCTCTGCGACCCCACGGAGTGCAGGACGCCAGGCTTCCATGTCCCTCAGTATCTCCCAGAGTTTTGCTCTAACTCATGTCCATTGAGTTGGTGATGCCATCCAACCGTCTCATCCTCTGTCGTCCTGCCTTCAGTCTTCTCCTCCTGCCTTCGGTCTTTTCCCAGCATCAGGATCTTTTCCAGTCAATCCGCTCTTCACACCAGGTGGCCAAAGTATTGGAGCTTCAGCATCAGTCCTTCCAACAAATATTCAGGGTTGATTTCTTTTAGGATTGACTGGTTTGATCTCCTTGCAGTCCAAGGGACTCTCAAGAGTCTTCCGTAGCACCACAGTTCGAAAGCATCAAATCTTCGGGGCTGAGGTGGACTGTGAGAAAAATAGAGGGCTCAGGCAGAATCCCAAGGAAACGCCACTTAAGGCCCAGCATGAAAAGATGCCTTCCAAAAGGCGACGTCAGTGAATGAATGAGCGAATGGGGAAAGTAGGGCCGGACCGTATCCCAGGACCCATGGAAGGAGAAAATAAAATCCAACAAAAACCCTCTCACCCCAGACTGGCCCTGTGCGAGGCTGGGCTCCTGGGGGAGCCCAAGGGCCATAATCATGGTTTTCACCCCCAAGGAGCTCACAAGAGGGCAGGAAGCCACGGGGAAAACAAGCAAAATTTAAATGACCCCGAAGAGTTAGGGGCTTCCCTGGTGGCTCAGACGGTAAGGAATCCACCTGCAATGTGGGAGGTCCTGGGTTTGATCCCTGGGTTGGAAAAATTCCACTGGAGAGGGCATGGCAGCCCACTCTAGTATTCTTGCCTGGAGAATCCCCATGGACAGAGGAGCCTGGTGGGGGTCGCAAAAAGTCAGACGTGACTGAGTGACTAAGCCCAGCACACACAGCAAAGAGTTAACTCTCAGTGCAAGGCTAGAAGAGAGAGAGAAAAAAAAGAAAAACAATGTCTCAAGGCTGCACAGTGCTTGATTAATTAACAAATGAACTGCACAAGCTAAAACTGTATCAAAGTTCAGAGGACAGAGAACGGGCTTAGGGCTTCAATTGTCAAGGATGGATTTGCTGAGAGGTAAGTTTTGACCTGGGTTTTGAAGGCGGGGTGGAATTTGTGCAGGAAAGGATGTCGGCTGGGGGCTGGAGAGGATCTGCCAGGCCACACGGGAAGTGTGGGAGAAGACCAGAGCTCAGGGTGAGCTTGAGGGGGTCATGGGGTGAGCAGTGGTGCTCAGGGGTGTGGACCTGAAAGGCCGTGACTGAAAGGGCTACTCAAGGGCCTGGGGTCTGGCTAACACTGTTGGATGTGGGTTCCTGCTGGTGCTTTTGGACCAGTGGAAAATTTTTAACCAGGAAGTGATCTAGGGAGGAAGATCCATCATAAATCCACTGATTTCACTGGACGGGGAGGCTGCAAATGGGGTGCTGGCAGAAGGAATGCAGAAGAAGAGGGTGGATGGAGAGAAGGTCCTGGGGACACGTGGATGCAGAGAAAGACTGGCGGTGCCCGCAGCAGCCAGGAGACTGTCACAGAGAGCGCCCCGCGCTACCCATGCCTGGGGGGCACTTTTTTGCTTTTATTTCGTTTTACCTTATCTGTGATTTTTGGGCTTCCCTGGTGGCTCAGCGGTAAAGAATCTGTCTGCCAGTGTAGGAGACGTCGGTTCAATCCCTGGGTCGGAAGACCCCCTGGAGAAGGGAGTGGCAACCCACTCCAGTATTCTTGCCTGGAGAATTCCATGAACAGAGCAGCCTGGCGGGCTACAGCCGATGGGGTCGCAAAATGTCAAATATGACTTAGTGACTAAACATCAAAAACGAATCTTTGATTTCTGCCCCAGTGTGGACCATCAGGGCTGGTTCAGAGTTCTGCTCGGTAGCAGGGATCTGGGATACTCTGGGGAGGGGCTCCGATCCGCAGGAGCCTTGTGAAGAGAAGGCTGGCACCCAGGGCCGGGTGGTTCCCATCCCCAACCTCTCCAGGTGACCCCCACAGAGCCACGTCCACTCAAAGCCCGCAGGGCACGAGCCTCCCGCTCCTTATCACTGCAGCAACTTTTGCAATAACCATACCGGAGCAGGGTCGGAAAGAGATTTCATTCTCATTTTCTCTCCCCGCTCAGAGCAGTATCTTGCCCACAGCCCGATTTCCCAATCTCTCCTCTGGTGCCTTTTAATATTTATAGCTATATGGACAGAATGTGGAGTGAGAGCCAGCCGGGCAGGGAGCAGAGATTCGGGAGAGCCACCCCCCACCCGAGGACCCAGAAACCCCCAGAGGCTGCCCTCAGGGCCGTTCCTAGGGGCCCACATGAGAGGGTGCTTGGCGGGATCCAGTCATTCACCCAAGGTCCCCCTCCATTCTCTCCATTTCCTGCAACTCCACCAACCTACTCACCGCACCGCTTGATTGCCAGGACCAATTTACCTTTCTTCATTAGTCTTTTTCCCCTGTGGACATATTGTTCAGTTGCTAAGTCATGTCTGACTCTTTGCAACCCCATGGACTGTAGCATGCCAGGCTTCCCTGTCCTCTACTATCTCCTAGAATTTGCTTAAATTCATATCCATTGAGTCAGTGATGCCATCCAACCTTCTCATCCTCTGTCATCCCCTTTTCCTCCTGCCCTCAGTCTTTCCCAGAATCAGGGTCTTTTCCAGTGAGTCAGCTCTTCACATCAGGTGGCCAAAGCACTGGAGTTTCAGCTTCAGCATCAGTCTTTCCAATGGATATTCAGGACTGATTTCCTTCAGGACTGACTGGTTTGATCTCCTTGCAGTCCAAGGGAATCCTGTGAGTATTCTCCAACATCACAGCTGGAGAAGGCTTCAACTGTGGTGCTTGAGTCTTCATGGACCATAAAGATGGATATATTCATTATCTATTGATGCATTTTACAAATGCCCCCAAACTTACTGTTTAAACCAGCACATTTCTCTGGGTCAGGGTGTGGCTTAACTGGATCCTCTGTCTCTGGGTCTCACAAGGCTGTGGTCAAAATGTCAGCCAGGGCTGGGGTCTCAACTGGAGCCGGAGCCACCTCCAAGCTCACTCTGTGGCTGTCAGGAGGAATCAGCAGATGCGAGTTCTCAGGTTCTGAGAAGGGGCGTCTTGAACGGCCGCCCAGCTCCCAGCCCCACAAGTGCCCTCCTCCTGGTAAAGCCCCCACTGGCTACTCCATCACACTGTCTGACTGTCTCACTAACAAATGAATGGATCACTGGGCTTGGGGTCCTAAACCCACCTGTAGGTCTGGCTGCTGCTCCTCAATCCAGCCTCCAGGTCTTAGTCTAGTAGACAGAGCAGGGAAGCTCGGTGTGGGGTGGGGTTTGAGCTAAATGACTTCTAAATGCCCCCTGTGTTTCTCACCATAACTAACTCCAGCTCTGACTTTGCACCAGATGCTCTTCTGCAGCTGCTTCCGGAGGCCTCTGCGTCCCTCCCCCGCGCTCTCACCACCCACCCCCCACCCTGAGTTCCTACGCATCTGGCACTTGCACGGTGGCCATACACGCCACCCTCCCCGCCACCCAGAGAGGGAAGCTGCCATCCGCTGAGAGCCGAGCTGGGTGGGGCACCCATCCCCCGTGGCCACCCAGTGACGGCTGTGCCCACGCTGCCCGTAGAATGCTCCACGATGCTGGAACTCTTCACTCTGCGGTCTCCACTGGCCGCCCGCCGCTGCTGACCACCGAGACGTGCCTCTTGCCGCCAAGTCACTGTGCTTTGTTTCCACTGGTTTGTGTTGTTGTTCGGCTGCTCAGTCGTGTCCAGCTCTTCGCAGCCCCGTGGGCCACAGCACGCCAGGCTTCCCTGTCCTTCACCACCTGGTTTGAATTCAACTTTGAAATTTTTTTTTCTTTCTGCGTTTTTTTGGTTGCGCTGGGCCTCACCGCTGGGCACGGCCTTTCTCTAGTCGTGGCGACCAGGGGCCACTCTGCAGTTGGCGTGCACGCTTCTCACTGTGATGGCTTCTCTTGTTGCGCAGCGGAGGTTCTAGGGGCACAGGCTTGCGTAGCCGTGGCTCACGGGCTTAGCTGCTCTGCAGCGTGTGGGGTCTTCCCAGACCAGGAACCCGCATCCCCGCCACTGGCAGGCAGATTCTTAATCTCTGGACCACCAGGGAAGTCCGGGCTTTGGCTTTACTAATAGCCCTGGGCAGCTAGTGGCTGCTGCCTGCATGGGACAACGCAGCCTTCAAAGGCGGGGCCTAGAGCTTAGCCATCTGACTTGCACCTGAGATTCTGTCTCTCTTGAGTTCTGAAACCTCCACAGAAACTCTACACAGCCAGAGGAAACCGGAACCTCTCCAGGCCAAGAGGACCAGACCAAAGCAGCTTCTCAAACGTCAATGTGGAAACGACCCGTTAAAGCAGATTCCAATGCATAGTCTGGGGCAGGCCTGCGGGGTCGATGTTCCTAACCAGGTTTCCTGCCTTGGATAGCCAAGCTCAAAGGTCTCCCCTTTTACGGCAGGCAAACAACCCCGCTTCAATCAGTCCACCTGCGCAAACCACCTCCTTCTGCCTTTCCCCATGTCTCCCTTTCATAGAAGAGAAGCCCAGACCCTCAGCACTCCACCCCTGGAGGCCTTGACCCAGGCGGAAACAGCTGGAGAAAGACCTCCAGGTCATGCATCCCTGGCTCGGCTCAGATTGGCAGCATCAGCCGGTCTGTTTAATAAGAGTGCCGGGTGGCCTCACCAGCTCAGCGTCAGCCAGGCGATCCAGCGGGGTCTGTCTTGCTTGCAGTCCTGGCTGCGAGAAGGCGTGTTCACAGGAGAGCGCTAGAGACATCCGTGGAAAGGTTTATCGGAAGTTTCCCAGCGCACAGCCGTGGGCTCTGGAAGCCACTGGCCCAGCTGCCGGATTGAACCCAGCAGGCAAACCCCACATCTCCCTGTAGCAGGCCAAGGGGCGGCCTCATGTCACCAGCGTGTCTCAGCCTCGCCACACCCTGAGCCTTGGGCACTGCCATCAGCTCCTCTTACAGACGCAGAAGCCAAGGCACAGAGAGGCTGAGCGTCTGGCCTGAAGCCTCAAAGCAGAGCCCAGCTTCCATCCCGCGCAGCTTGGCCCCAGAGGAGGCCAGAGTACCTGCTCTGTGGTACCTCACCTGTTGAAAGGAGATCCTCAGGGTAACAGCCTGACCTGCTGCCCAGGAAGATGGGGAAGATCCAAGGACACGGGACATGGAAAGCCTTGTGGTGTCGGAGCACTGGGCAAATCCCGGTAGGTTAGCTGCTCCCAGCGAACAAAGGGACCCCATCCCCCCACACCCACTGCCTCCCACATGATGCCCTCCTGAGGCAGCACTGCTGTGCTCTCTCTGAACAAATCCTCCAGCGTCTGCCTGTCCACACCTGTGTGTTCCCTCCCTCCCTCGGCCCTGGGGGCACAGGCGTCCAGACATACCT
>SJYF01000082.1:5507715-5526372 GCA_006410515.1 Procapra przewalskii | reverse complement strand
GAACCGCCCACGCTCTCCCACGCAGGTTAACCCGGCCCCAGTTGACATGCAGGGACGGTTCCTTGGGCCACCCACTCCCAATCTCGGGTCTTGGGCACCATCACCTTTCCCCCATCCCATCTCACGCAGGACAGATCCCACCTCCAGCCTCAGGAAGTCGCACTCAGTGGACACAGGCTTTCTTCCTAAGTTACCATGTGAATCAATTCAGGCCAAAGACAATCAGGCTCCGAGCTTGTCTTTTCTTGGTGGAAGAGAAAAAAACTCTTTTCTCCCGAGGTAGGGAGCTGGGAGGCACCATCTTGCCTCAATTCCCTGAGCCGACACAGAAAGAAACGGAGCTAAGGAACAGGGACACACCCACATGACATCTTCCTGGCGACAGCATCTGGGTTCCGGCGAAAGGAATCAGGAAGAGACATCCATTCCCTCGCTTCTGGTTTCTCTAAAGTCCCAGGTTGGAACATAAAGTTGGACCATAAAGAAGGTTGGATCATAAAAAAGGCTGAGTGCAAAGAATGGATGTCTTTGAATTGTTGTGCTGGAGAAGACTCTTGAGGGTCCCTTGGACTGCAAGGAGATCCAACCACTCCATCCTCAAGGAAACCAACCCTGAATATTCATTGGAAGGACTGATGCTGAAGCTGAAGCTCCACTACTTTGGCCACCTGATGTGAAGAGCTGACTCACTGGAAAAGAGCCTGATGCTGGGAAAGACTGAGGGCAGGAGGGGAAGATGGTGGTAGAGGATGAGATAGCCGGATGGTATCACCGACTCAATGGACGTGAGTCTGAGCAAACTCTGGGAGACAGTGAAGGACAGGGAGGGCTGGTGTACTGCAGTCCATGGGGCCGCAGAGCTGGCCATGACATAGCAGCTGAACAAGTCCCAAGTAGCACAGTGGCAAAGAACCTACCCACCAATGCAGGAGACGCAGGAGACAGGGGTTTGAGCCCTGTGTAGGAAATGGCTCCCCACTCCAGTATTCTTGCCTGGGAAACTCCATGGACCGAGGAGCCTGGCGGGCTACAGTTCATGGAGTTGCAAAGAGTCGGACACGACCAAGCAGCTCAGAACAAGCCAGCCGTTACTAGGAGGGTTTCCTGTCACGTCTGATCAAGTTGTCCGACAGAACCTCTTTCTCCTCTCCCTGCTCTTGTGCCAGCTCCCCCTCCCAGCCCCATGCCCAGCCGCCCACCTGCATCTGCTGACCGGGGCTCCGTGGAGGGAGGCCTGAGCCGGCAGAGTTTGCCGTAGTTCAATGGGCGCTGAAAACGTGCAGCCCTGGGAGCTGCCCGCTGCCCCCCTGCTGTTCACTTGCCCTAGCCAGGTTCAGCCACTTGCCACCAGAAAGCTGATTTTGCAGTTCTCTGCAGATAAAAAGCATGAAGCCTGCCCTCTGCACAGATGCATGCCACCCACCTGGGCAGCTCCCTGGTGCCCAGTGCCCTGGCCTGCGGCGTCCAGTCAGAGAGTGGTAACCCCAGAGGCCCTGGGCACCAGGAAGGTTAGTTCTTTCCTCTTGCTGGGACCTTAATGAAGGCAGAGCTGCTATACTGATCCAGCGACTGGACGGCTACCAAAAACCCTCGGGCTGGGAGTCAGGAGGCTACTGTGTTCTGTGCCCACGTGATCGGCCCTGCCAGGCTGCCGTGGGCCCCAAGGCCCACCCTGCCTCCTCTCTACCTGGAAAATGAAGAACAGCCCCGGATAAGGAAGTCCACCCTCGCAGCAGCTTTCTTAGCTTCTTCAGTGCTGAAAACCCACTCATCTGGAAGTTTGTCTCTGCCCGAGGGTAACAGGTCCAGGGAGCCCCAAAGGCAGACAGTAGCTTTCAATCCTCATGTGTTACTTACCTGCTGAGGACTTTATGAATTAATCTCTCTGTCCTCAGTGTTTGCATCTATAGAATGGGGCCATAGTAGCAGCTGCTCAGTAGGAGTGACTGCAAGACAGACCAGTGGAAAGGAAGGCAGCATTGGGCCTCCTCCAAGGGCAGGAGGAAGACGAGGGCTGTAATTTGTACGGTTATCAGGCATCGTTGTCTTCACCGTTGTCACTGGGCTGGACCTCCGTTTCACCTGCCTCCCATCTGAGTGCACGTGTCTGTGAAGCCAGGTGGGTTTGGGAGGGAAAGTCTGTTGAAAATTGGAATCCTAATGCGTTCCAGGTGATTGGCCGTCTGGGCAGAACAGCTCAGCCATTGCCTGGCGCGGGTCAGGGAAGACTGGGTGCACAGGTATTCCGTGTTGGATGCTGGCTGCACGTGGATCCACTGCAGAATCGGCACTCAGCGTCTCAGTCGAGAGGCAGCTTTAAGGGCACTGCGTTACTGGGGGCTCCTCCGGGGGCTGCTTGGGGGCAGCCTGACTCCCCCCAGTGCCTGAGCCCCCCACCCACCTACCCGAGGGCTTTCCAGTGATCAATTTCCATGCAGTGGCCACCAGATTCCATGGGCTACACTCACTTGGTTCTGAGAGTCTTGGCTTTTCAACACGGCTTTAAGCTCAGCCATTGCTAGTGAAGCCCGTCCCTCTGTCCTCTACCTGGCCCTCTGTCCTGGGTGACCCCCTGCCAGCAGCAACAGCATCTGGGTCTCTTCTATCCGTGGTGACATTTTCCAGGACCAGAGCTGGAGCTGACCAGAGGGCTGCCCTTCTACCTCCCCTCCCAGGAAACCTTCTCCCCTAGGAACTTCAGTTGAGCTCAGAGCTCTCCAGAGTCCCTTCCATTTGCAGCTGTTTGGATTTCATCAGCGCAGAAGATCTGCAAGTGGGCATATCTGGGAAGAAGCTGCTGGACAGGAGCGTCCCAGGGGATGGCTCAGAATCGGGGACTTTTGCTGAATGGACCAGCATTATCAACTTGCCAGCCTAGTGCTGAGCAGAATCTTGACTTTGAGAGAAGAAACAGAGCTACTCACTCAAGTGGCAATTGAAAGGCCCTTACAGAGAGGCCCGGCGTTGTGCTTAGAGCCAGGCAAGGCTCAGTTAATTGCTCCAGCCTCCGGGAGCCTTGTCAGTTCAGCAAGGGTCTCGATCCATCAGTACGTCTCACACCTGAGAGTTGGCAAGAGGAGCCGGAGGGACACAGGGCAGCTGGGGGAGGCTGGGCTTTCTCTTATTGCCCCGGGGCACACACATCTATCTGGAGTAGGAAATGGCAACCCACTGCAGTATGCTTGCCTGGAAAATTCCAGGGACAGAGGAACCTGGTAGGCTGCAAAGAGTCGGACATGACTGAGCGCTCATGCACATCCACGCATCACACACACACACACACACACACACACAGATATGCACCGCCATACAATAGTATAGGGCCTAAGGGCATGGCCATCCTTGTTTGCTTGGGACGCCTTGCCTTTACATCTTTCATTCACTGATGACTGTGTCTTGGTGTGTGGTTCTGGTATAATTATTAATGGTGGTCCCTCCCAGTTTGGATTCCCTGGAGGCTCAGATGATAAAAAGTCTGCCTGCAATGCGGGAGACCTGAGTTTGATCCCTAGGTCGGGAAGATCCCCTGGAGAAGGAAACGGCAACCCACTCCATTATTCTTGCCTGGAAAATCCCATGGACGGAGGAGCCTGGTGGGCTGCAGTCCACACGGTCACAAAGAATCAGACATGACTAAGCGACTTCACCTTCACTCCCAGTTCAGATGACAACTTACAGGGTCGCCCTCCAAAGTGGAGCTCAGGAGAGAAAGAGAAGTATGAGGAGCAGACTGGAGAGATGCTCCTGAGAACCGAGACATGGGTCTCATCTGCTTCGCTCTCTTTCCAGAACTTATAAACTGGACGGGGAGCCCAGGACCCTCTGGGGAGGGGCTGGCAAAATTTGCTTCTAGACCCTCCCAACTCACACAAGGATGGGGACGACCCTGCCTGCCAGTGCAGGGAACACGGATTCAATCTCTTGTCTGGGACGATTCCATGTGCCAAGCTGCAGGGCAGCTAAGGCCGCGTGCCGCAGCTACTGAGGTCCGTGCCCTGGAGCCCAGGGTCCGCAGGAAGAGAAGCCACCGCAGTGAGAAGCCGCTCACCGCACAGAAGAGTAGCCCCCGCTCGCCACAGCTGGCGAAGGCCCGCGTGCGGCCGCCAGACCCAGCGGAGCCGGAAACAGGAGCAAGAATGGCCCTCGCGCCAGATGTGAGGTGGACCATGTGATGCTCTGATCTGAAGCCTCGTGGTGTGGTACAAACCCTTACCTTTTAAGCAAGGTGAGTGATAGATTCTGTTTTTATGGTCATTAAGCATTTCTTATCAAAGTATGTGCATACCTGTTATAAGTTGACCTGAGTCAGTGAATTGGGTTTTTTTTTTTAAGGGTAAGGATTTCTTTCTTTATTTTTATTTCTTTATGGTTGCACAGTTTATTCTGCTGAATGAGTTTTAAACTGACACGGAAAATGAGTTTCCCCTTCAGCGCCAGCTCCGGGTCGCAGTGTTAAGAATTCTGAGGTTACATCCCAGGTGAGGGTCGGAATACCACAAGCTACACCCACTCGGGGCACGGGAGATGGGGTGGCAACACCCCGTCTGCTATCAGCCACTCCTGTCTCAGAGACTGTCAGGGGTCTCGGGGGCTCTTTCTGTACAGAGGCTGAATGGCACTGGAGATTCTTTGAAAGGCCTAGAGGCAGGCCTTCCTCCCCTGTTCTGTCTCCAACCGCAGTAAAGTCTTATTGCAAACAGACTGCAACGTCAGCTGCCTCTCCTGGGGTAGAAAGCCGGACAAGTCAGGGACCAAGAGACCACTGCGTTAGGCGAGACGCTTTCTCAGATCAGCGTCAGGCCTTGGAGAAATTTCCTCCCTGAGCCCATCGCCAAGCGTGGCAGCGACGCATCCTGGGCCTTGGCACCTTGCGCGTCCCTGTCTCCTCTTGGTCCCTCCAGACCTCAGCCCACCGCCCCCAAGGCAGGTCCCCAGGGAGCCTGGGAGGGGGCGGGGCTTCCCTCTCGGGGACTCTTACAGGCCTTAAAGGAGCCGCACCCCTTAGACAGAGGCAGCCATGCCGATGCTTTCTTGGCTCTGCACACAGAGGTTGCTGGTCTTGAGACAGGTGTTCTTGGAGGTCTGTTCGGTCCCTTGTGTCACAGCCACCCACCCAAGACAGGATGTTGTGTGTGTAGGGGGGAATCTAAGGAAGTATATTTGCCAACAGGCCCATCTGCTCAAACGAGAACCAGGCTCCCCTCCATGCCTTTCAAGGCCGGAGGCCCAAGGGATCAAAAGCGGATTCTAAATGGTTTCTTATGTGACCTTTCAACCAGCTGCACATGCGTCTCAGATGGGTTTGCAATATTGTCAGCCCTCTTTTGGATCACGGGGGTCCTGTCACTTGGTCTGGAAGGGGGTGGCCCTCCGTGTTGGTGTGAGACACAGAGTATTTCCTGCTGTCTCAGTAAACAAGCACGTCACAGCCCTCAGGGATTCCGGCCCTCCACATGTGAATTTCTGAGCCCAGGAAGAGCAACGCCTGCTTCCCGGCAGCCACCAAGCCGCTGCCATCCTCACCGGTGGGCAAGGAACTAAGGATGTGAAAAATCAAATCTCAGGATGCTGACCCCAGAGAGCTGAGATGCATATGAAAGGAGTGACTTCAGTGAGCCCAGACGCCTGTTTTCCCATAGAAAAGCACTGAATTCCTTGAGATATCTGGTCTCCCTTAATTAACAATAATCTTCTGATGTTCAGACTCCCTGCCCCCTGTTGCAAACTTCTGTATAACCCGACTCCTCCCCTCACCACTGCCTCCTCCGAACAGTTCTCTCAGGGTCACTTGAGATGCTGTCTTCCCGGCTTGAAGTCCTAAAAATTTGCATCAAATAAAACATAACCCTCAGCTTCTAAGATGTGAGTACTTTCTGAAAGTCAACATGGGCCATCCCTGATAAACTCCGTAAAGGACGCAGAGACGGGCTATGAGGGTGGAAGTAAATTATAAATACTTGCAAAACTCATTCATAGGAAAGATGAGAACAGGGTGGGCCTTGAGGGTGTAGGAGAGGGTCACTGAGGCTCAGTTCTCCTATTTGTAAACTAAAAAGATTGATTCTGGAGTCACACCATTGTCAATGTCAACATTACCCAGGACGCAACCCCGTCAGCCGGAATATGAGGCTACGGGGTGCTGGGGGCTTCCTGGCATCTCAGTCAGTAAAGAATCTGTCTGCAGTGCAGGAGACCAGGGCTCGATCCCTGAGTCAAGACGATCCCCTGGAGAAGGAAATGGCAAACCGCTCCAGCACCCTTGCCTAGAAAAATCCCATGGACAGAGGGGCCTGGTGGGCTACAGTCCACGGGGTCGCAAAGAGTCAGGCATGACTGAGTGACTAACACATTCGCTTTCTTTCATGGGGTTCTGGACGTCAGAATTCCCACTTCACTAGAGGCAGCAGCCAAAGAAGGACCCCTTTCCATCTGGCTGATAGGAAACCCATCGCTTTCTCTTCATACCATGCTGTGCGTGCTAAGTCACTTCCACCGTGTCTGACTCTTTGTGACCCCATGGACTGTAGCCCTCCAGGCTCCTCTGTCCATGGGATTCTCCAGGCAAGAATCCTGAAGTGGGTTGCCATGCCATCCTCCAGGGAATCTTCCCGACCCAGGGATCGAACCCACGTCCCTTCTGTCTCCAGCACTGGCAGGCAGGTTCTGTGCCACTAGCGCCCAGGGGCAAGGCAACTGGGCACTTCGTTCCCTCCCCTTGGCCACTGTCAAGGGCTAATTTGGAGGTGGGAGTTCATTCCCTCACTTCTGGCAAAGCAAGCGTTCAGGACATCGGGAAAAGCCCGTGAGCAAAGAGATGGCCCTCCTGGGGCACAGACGGTAGCAGGGGACCCCGGAAGCAGTGAGGCCAAGGGGTCCGCTGGGCACCTGCCACCTCACTTCGCCTTCTCCCGTGGGTGTCTGTCTGTTTCCCAGGGACACTGGGGACCAAAGATCTGCTTCAGTCCTCTTGTTCCACCTGGGAGCCTTTGCACCCACTTCTTCCTGCCGCCACCTGGACCACAGGGCCCATAACACGCCGCTAGAAACAGCTTGAATGTCCTTAAACCCAGGGCCCAGAGGCGAGAGCCCCTGGGGCTGGAGACAGTTCGGAGTGATTACCAAAGGGCTGCTGTTTCCTTCGCTTTCTGGAGGCAGATGTTTCAGCCACACGGGCTGATGAGTCCAGATGTGTTTGCTCAGGAAGCAGAGCCAGGGTCCCAGGGGATGGGGGATGAAAGAGCAGAGACCCAGCAGCTGGTTCACACCAGAGGCTGGTGCAGCCACTCTGGGGGCCCGGGGCTTTCTGTGGAGGGGGAGCCCGAGCTGCGGGGCGAGGCAATAAGGCAGCAGCGCCCACAGGTGCCCGGACCCTGCCGCAGGCTCCAGGCAGCAGGACCAGAAGGTCACCTCGGGCTCTGGACTGGAGCCCACTGCCCTGGGGTTCACAGCAGATGGAGGTGTTGGGGGGGGAACATGCATGAGAGCAGTGTTTGTGATTCAGCGGGCGTGTGCGCTCACTCGGTCGTGTCTGACTCCGTGCAGCCCTATGGACTGTAACCTGCCAGGCTCCTCTGCCCATGGTCTTCTCCAGAGCATTCTGCAAATGATGCCTCAACCAGGGAAGGCAGGCAGATTCAGAGGGTTGACCAAAAAGACAAAGTGACGCGTCAGAGCCCTGGATCGGGGGCTGGCACGTGGGGAGCATCTGGGACAGAGCTGTGGATTAGAAACGACATTTCCCCAAAGGCTCTCCTCCAGCTTCCTCCACCTCAGCAAACAGCAACGTGCCCCACCCTGCCCTCAGCATCCAAGAAAGAAACAGGGAGCCAGCCTACACACCTCTCATTCCCCCAGCCCTCATCCCGATGCTCTGCTTTCAAGGTGCCTCCATGACAATGTCCTCTGCTGTAACCACGGTCCACACTGCCGGTATCGCCAAATGATGAATGAATGAACGAGTGTGTGAAGACCAAAAGCAGGTGGTGGATCCCAGACCAGCCTCCTAGAACCAGCTGGGCACCCGCTGCTCACCAAAGCCGGGTGGGATGGGATGACGCAGGGGAAAGATGCACCCCTGGTCAGATAACAACAGAGGCAGGCGCCCGCATCAAGGATGTAGGTGGGCACTTCAAATAGCCTCGTCAGAACACAGACATGACCAAGGGCAGCTTCCCAGAGCCAAGAGCATCTTGGAATCCCCGCAGGTGACAGGCACGCCAGAGCCATCCGGAAGGGCTTCCTGAGCCCTGGCTGGTCCAGTGCAGGCAGAACCCTAACTCTGCTCAATTGCGATCTGTGTTTATGAGCCTATAATCAAATGGAAACTGAAAGTTTCTCATGAGAATCATCTGTCAAAATTGTGCAGTGTCCAGACCCCAGCCGGGAGACTGGGTTATAAATACCGAGGTTTCTCCAGCTAGACTCTCTCTCCGGGGACTCATGGGTCATTTTTCAACCCAGCATTAATCTGAGAAACTCGATCTTCCATCAAACATTGTGTCTAACAGGCTGGGTATTTGGGATACTGATTGTCCCCGGTAGATCAGAGGTAAGAGCGATCACAGGCGATGAATCCAAAGGCCAGGCTCACCTCTCCCAGGCACACAAGCTCGCGCGGCCACCCGCGTCCTGAGCCCAGCTGGGTGGCTGCATTGCTCTGAAACACACATTCTCAGACAGCCACCAAAAGCACCTCTCCCAGAACCATCTTTTTAAAATGGTTTTCCTTATGACAACACAGTAAACGCGGAAAGCCAAAAAGCATGAGGAAAAGAAAAATGGCCGCAAATCCATCACCTGGAGGGAAACATTTTTGGTTCACGGGTTTTTCGGACTTCTTTCTCTCTCCCCTGCCTCAACATTTTTCTTTTCTGGGATACATTGTACATCTTGCTTTCCGGCTGATTCTCTCCGCCCAGCCCACTAATGGTCACATAGTGACCTTAACTTTTAATCACCACATTAATTTTTTCGGCCAGTCTCTTATTGAACACTCGTTTGCTTCCAATCTGCCGACAGTATAAAAGATGCTCTGAAGAACATATTGTACATAGAGTTTTGAGCAAATCACATTATCTCCTTAAGATAAATTTGTAAGAGTACAATTTTGCTGAGTCAGACATGTACATTTTTTTTAAGGGTTTTGATACATTCTCTCTAGGGCTTCCTGCATGGCTCAGGGGTAAAGAATCTGCCTGCCAGTATTCTTGCCTGAGAAATCCCATGGACGGAGGAGCCTGGTGGGCTACCGTGCCTGGGGTCTCAAAGAGTCAGACACAACTGAGCATCTAAACAACATTCTCTCTGATTGTGCTGTGTCTTTAGGACTCACCAAATAATTTTGGAATAACCTGGATCAGTATCGACTCTGGGATAACAGCGGAGCAAGAGAAGTGAGTTACTGTCTGTCACAGACGTGGGGGAATGATTCATCTCTCTGCTTACACCGGCTGTTTCCAGAACCATCGTTTATCTCCTTTGGCTACAGCCGAGCTGAGACACGGTGATAGTGGAGAGAGTGATTTCTCTTAGAAAATTAACTGAGCCTCCAAACTCCTTCTGACTTTTTGGAGCTTTAGAATTTATTTGAAAGGTAACATCAGACCCGCCCTTTTGCTCTCTAAAACTGTGACCTGAACAGGATTCCTTAATTGGATGATCTAGGGAGGGCTGGTCTGGGCAAGTGGGAAGGGGAGGATGAACTGGCTTTGTTGGGGTAAGAGCCCCATAGAAGGGTTAAGAGGAACGATTAGATGGGCAAGGGTCTGGAATTCGCTGGGGACCCTGGAAGCCTCTTTTGTGTTGCTGAGCTATGTGTAAACTTGTGTACACATGCTGGTGACTGGAAGCTTAGGTCCCGCATGGGTAGCCCATTTAAATGCACCTAACGAGTCAAGGTTGGGAGCAGGCAAAGCAAGACTGGGGACCTCACCATGCCCTTCACTATTTCATCTCCGTCCACCCAGTCCTTGTCCAGAACTTTCCCTGGAGAGCTACAGCTCTGGGCAGCCAGGAATAGGAACAACTTTCCAGAAAATCCTTCACAGGAACAGCGCTGTCTTTGGGGTCCTCCCACCTCCCTTTGCTGTTCGTGGCTCCATCGTGTCCAACGCTGCGACCCCGTGGACGGCAGCGCGCCAGGCTTCCCTGTCTTCACCATCTCCCAGAGCTTACTCATATCTATGGAGTCGGTGATGCCATCCGACCATCTCATCCTCTGTCGTCCTCTCCTCCTGCCCTCCATCTTTCCCAGAATCAGGGTCTTTTCCAATGAGTCAGCTCTTCGCATCAGGTGGCCAAAGGATTGGAGCTTCAGCTTCAGCATCTGTCCTTCCTGTGAATATTCCGGGTTGAGTGACTGCTTTGGTCGACTTGCAGTCCAAGAGGCTCTCGAGTCTTCTCCAGCGGACTTTCTTCCCTCCTTGACTCCCCAGCCTCCAGCCAAGCCGCCAGCTACTGCCTCCGATGGGCAGCTGGCAAAGCGAAAAGCACACAGACTCTCACGCCAGGGAGACCCGCGCCTGCAATCCCAGCTTCACTGTGCAATCTCAGGCCAGTTACTAAACCTTTCTGATCCTCCGCTTCTTCATCTCCACCAGGAGGCGTGGGGGAAATGCTCCCTCAATTCTTAAGGCTGTCTCAGGCTGAAACAAAACACCTGATACGTGTGGAAATGTCTGCTGTGCTCCTCGGCACGTAACAGATGTTCACAGAACATTAATCAACACTTTTTAAAAAATCTCCAAATCCAGGGCTGCCATTCCCTGAACAGGCTCTGAACCCTGCTCTGTGGCTCCAGGTCTGGCCTGTCGACGCGCATCGCCTTAGAAACGGTCAGATCTGCTAAAAGGTGATAAAAGCTCATGATCCTTGTAGGAATCCATCTTAAGTAAATAATCACAGATTTGCCACAAAATTGTTCTTGACAGCATTGTTTGTTGAAAACCAGACACAATATAAATATTGAGATACAGCAGACCACATAAAATGTAAAACATTCGTGTTGTAAAATACGATTTGATATAATTTTGTTCAGTCTTTGAAGGTAAAAACGGTAATCCCATTTTGGGTACTGATTTGTATTTCCTCAATTATTTAATGAATTACTGGGCATTTTCCCTTTGTTCCTTGGTTCATTGTGTCTCTTCTCACAGGCGCTGCTTGCCTCTTTATGTTTGTCATTTTAATTTTTTTCTTGTGGGTTGCCCCAGCTCTCTATACATTAATAAATTGGTTTCTTGTCCTCTGACTTGTACTGTAAATGTTTTTTCCCCGTTTGTCCCTTGTGTCTTGCCCTCAATATGTTCCTTGTTTTCTTTTCCTCACCCTAAAGTTTAGTTTCTCTGTGCTGCTGCTAAGTCGCTTCCGTCGTGTCCGACTCTGTGTGACCCCACAGACGGCAGCCCACCAGGCTCCCCCGTCCCTGGGATTCTCCGGGAAAGAACTCTGGAGTGGGTTGCCATTTCCTTCTCCAATGCAGGAAAGTGAAAAGTGAAAGTCAAGTTGCTCAGTCGTGTCTATGGATTACAGCCCACCAGGCTCCTCCATCCATTCATCAGTCTTGTCCTAAATGACTTCAGAGCTCATGTCTTGTTTGGAAAACTGGTTTCTAACACTAAAGTTATAAATCTATTTACCCAAATTTCATCCATAACTTTCATTGTTTCTTTTTTTTTCCTGTAACATTGAAATCTTTGCTCCATCTGGAATATATTTTGGTGTAAAGAATTAGGTGAGAATCCAGCTTTACTTTTCCCTCCAAAGGTTAGCTTGTTATTCCAATACCATTTATAGGATAATCCTCCTTACAGACAAATACTTTAAATAAATCCTCTTTCGAGGGGGTCACAGAAGCCTTTGAGAATCTGACGAGTGCTACGAACCTTCTCCCTAGGAAAAGAAAATGTGCATAAATACACACTAAATTTCACAAACAATTTCTACAGAGCCCATGGACCTCTCAAAGCTTATTCACTGACTCCCCGGGCATCTGTAATGGCTTAAAATCCCTACTTCAGATGAAAGAGGCAGTGTTTACATAGTGAAGGCCCCTCAGCTGATCCTCAGGGCTGGGGGACAAGCCAGGATGCCACCAGTCCCTGTCCTTGGAATTCAGAACATTTCACATTCTCTTCTTCCAGCTTAGAGCATCCATCAGATGCCATAAACACCTCCCTCCTGAACGCCAGACTGCAAGGACATCAAACCAGTCAATCTTAAAGGAAATCAACCCTGAATATTCATTGGAAGGTCTGTTGCCAAAGCGCCAATACTTTGGCCACCTGATGTGAAGAACTGACTCATTGGAAAAGACCCTGATGCTGGGAAAGATTGAGGGCAGAAGGAGAAGGGGGCAGCAGAGGATGAGATGGTTGGATGGCACCACCCACTCAATGGATGAATTTGAGCAAATTCCAGGCGATAGTGGAGGACAGAGGAGCCTGGCGTGCTGCAGTTCATGGGGTCAGAAAGCGTCGGACACAACTCAGCCACTCAACAACCTGAACCCAAGGGTAGGGACATGTAACAGGCGTCACGTGACTCAGTTTCCCTTGATTTGACTTTAAAGTCTCAACCCACATCAGACTCTCTTTTTTTAACCCCAAATCTGTCTTCCCCTCCCAGAGCCTGCTCTGCGGGGTCACATTTTGTCTTTACTCACGGACTCAACCCTGAATTCTCTCCCACCCTCGCTAGAAAGCCCATGCCATTCCTCTGTTGGCCAGAAGGGGTCGCTGCTTCTATGTCCCCCAGCCATCCTGGGCAATTGGACTTCCGTCCATCCCACCTCCATCCAGGCAGCAGGGCACCCGCCCTTCCACACTCCACAAGCTACCTTGTTACCTCCAGAGAGACTCAGCTCTGAACTTCCTCCAGCAAGGATGCCGAGGGGCTCCCTGCCAACAGTGTTCTCATCTCCCCAAGTCATTGCCCTCTGCGAGGTCGTGGCCACTGTCCACAAATGGAGTTTGGCCATACTCACGGCTATTAAAAAGCATGTTTAAATAATATTATGTGATCATCTTTTATGCCATCACAATTACCACTTAAAACGGGCAGGGGAAATGAGCCTAGCTCGTCCTCTCTCCAACACCTTCTTCATTCTAAAGTGTTAGTCACTCGGTCGTGTCTAACTCTTTGTGACCCCATGGACTGTAGCCTGCCAGGCTCCTCTGTCCCTGGGATTCTCCAGACAAGAATACTGGCTAAGGTTCCCCTTCTTCAGGGGATCTTCCCCACCCAGGGGTAGATCCTGGGTCTCCTGCATTGCAGGCAGATACTTTACCATCTGAGTCACCAGTTCTTCATTCTAAGAGGTACCCAAATCAAGAAGGGTTGAAACCAGCTTCTCTTCTCCTGAGGGAAGAACAGGCCTGGGTGAGGGTGTGCAGACAAACAGCAAGCATGTCAACAATCCCAAGGCCTGTGCCTGTGGCGTAACTAATGGAGCCCCTATCTTCCCCCACCCCACCTCTGAGTCCAGACGTAGCCCCACACCCCTTCCAACAATTACTCCCAAACTCATGTGAGAATTCATGCTAGAATCTGATGTGAAACTAATTTGCTGTCTGAGGTCCAGATTAACCTTTCAGAATCTGAAAGCAACTGAGCAACAATTTATGGTTTTCCAACCACTAATTTGGGCATAAAGCACGTAATAGCAGGTAACAGTCTATGCAAAGCACTGTGAACTATTGAGACATTGGCTCTAGATACGTAATGCCGTGCTAAATCAAATCCTGGTTAACGTGAGGTTCTGGTACTGATGACAGGATGACGTGTCAAAAGACCAAAAAGAACACTGAAAAACAGGGTTTGTAATTGAAGAAATTATATGTACAAACATATTCTATCTACAAATTGAGAAAAGATAGTCATTACTCTATTTGACCAATGGAACGAGCCCTTTCGTTCAGCCTGCAGCCCCCGAAACTGTTCAGAGCAGAGACTGGCAACCTCAGCCACCTGGAGGATATAGCAAGGATTTATGAGTCAGTGGGTAGGATTCTGGTGCAAGTCCTGCCAAGAATACTGTGAACTCGGGCACGATGCTCAGTTTCCTCGTCTGTAAAATGGAGACCATAGTGTCTACCTTGTTTGGTCCCTGTGGATGTTAAGAGCGACATGCACAGAAGGGCCGGGTCCTGATCACGGCTTTCCGGACCTGGCTGAGGCGGCACCTGACCCTGCGCCGAAGCAGGGAAGACCAGTCACCGCCCAGTGCAAACGAGGGAGCCTGGAGGGTGTGTGCCAGGCCGACTGGAGCCCCAGCCGGCGTCCTCCGTTTATCAGTGGAAGCCGGGAGCACAGCCCTGCACACCCCCCAGGGAGAGGGTGTCCGCTCAGAAAGGGTCCCGCTCATCTTCTTAACCTTACCGTCTTTGCAAGTCTTCTCTGTCATCTCCTTTCTCTGTATCAACACAGCAAGCAGGCTTGGGGGCCATTAGGAGGTGAGGACCCAAGAGTCTCACAGATGCCTGGAAAATAGAAAGAGAAACATTTCTTGGGGAGCCTGTGGGCCAACATTCACGTGCCTCTCACGCGACTCACGTTCCAGCCTTCCTCACAGAGAGCGTGAGCACACTCACCACCACCAGTAGCCGGTGGGACCTGAAGGGAAACTTCAGGGGCTTCTGGAAAAGGTTTCACTCCCTAATCCAGTGACATGTGGGATTAGAGGCTGCTGTTGGATACAGCTGTGTGCGAGGCCAACAGGTTGGGAGCTACGGCAGCCACTTTGCAACCTTGAGGGCACAGGGCAGAGCACAGAGCTGGGAGAAACCTCTGCCTCTGATCCCATCGCTGTGTCATAACACAACTCTGGAACCACTTTGCCTGCAGACTTCATGTAAAGCGAGAAAATGACTGGCTTGTAGGTCACGGACAGTTGAGTCTTCTGAGATGGAGTTGCCGGTGTCTGTGCTGATGAGTTAACGAGGCAGGGCTGGCCATGGGGTGGGTCACGACTGTATCCTCAGGGCCCTGCAGAAAGCCTGACGTGCAGGAAGTGAGTGAGTCACTCTGGTAGCTCAGACGGTAAAGAATCCGCCTGCAGTGCGGGAGACCCGGGTTTCAGTCCTTGGGTCGGGAAGGTCCCCTGGAGGAGGGCATGGCAGCCCACTCCAGTGTTCTGGCCCGGAATCCCTTGGACAGAGGAGCCTGGTGGGCTACAGTCCATGGGGTCGCAAAGCGTCAGACATGTAGTAGGTGTTTGCTAAGCGCTTGTTGACGGAATCAGTAAAGATCAGAGGGACCCATGCCACGCGAGTGAATGCCCCCGCATCACCCCACCCTTCTCCCTTCCCTTCTGGCGTCTCTGAGAAGCTGCCTCTCCCTGTGGGGGGACCAGGTCGGGGACTGCCAGAGCCGTCTTTGGGGGCGGTGAACACAGGAAGGCTGGGCTGCTTCACACATACAGATGACTCATAAAGACGGCTTTTTACCCCCTTCAAATGGTGATGTTCCTGTAATAAAGAATTTAATAACCCGCTGTGCCTGTGCAGGGAGAAAACTCATTTGTTTAATAGGCAGCAGTTTGGCTTTGTCATGTTCATTTAGCTTTTAATGACACACAGTTGTGCCAATATTGATTTTAGCTTATAGGGACTCAAAAATTTACTGTCTAGATGGATTCAGGACGCAACCGTTTTGGTTTTCTTCTCTTTTTTTTAAATCTTTGCCTGCTCTGAAGACACATGGCCCCCCTTCCACCCTGACCTGCGAGGGGCCTGGCAGGCTAGGGCCAGGGACGCTGGTCCAGATTTGATACCGTCCTCGTCTCATCCGGATGCCCCGCCTTTCCCACGTTCTGCCCGCCTCACCTCTCGCCCTCATCAGATGGGAGGGAGGCAGTGGCTGGGGGAGGCGATGTGTCTTTCATCTTGGAAAGCAGAGCAGGACTGTGTCAAGGAAACAGGAGTTAGCTTTCCAGGCACACGCACACTCACACACACACACACACACATAGCCATGAGGTGTGTGTGTGCGTGCACACGTGCTCTAGCACGTGTGTGTCCACCCACTCACATTCAAGCCCCAAGCGTGCATTTCCAACAAGGGCTGGGACCCTGCTGGTTATTCCACGAATAACTCCACATGTCACTTGGAGCCACCCGGCTGGGGCACCTCTCTTTAAACATTACTTACGGCTGTGTTTCTGCTTTTATCTTTCACCGGGGACAGGATCAAAATAGCGAGGGGGATCATGGCGAGGCGCCGAACCTACTCTGTGTTTTCTGAACAGTCAATTACCCGTCAAGACAGACAGCAGACCCTCGGTATTTGTGGGCCTGACACTTGTCATCTCAGTTCTGTCGTAACTTCAGTTACCTGAGAAAACAGCTCGAAGGAAGAGGGCTGGGAAAATACAGTCGACGTTTATGCAGCACAGACCGTGCGCGCGGCGCCTAGCCGATCACCGTTGACAGGAATTATCTTGTCTCATCTCCATGTCGCCCCTTGAAGCTTGACAGCTGGGCATTTTTATCCCCATTGTAGAGGACACTGTTGCTTGCAGAGGTCAAGTGCAGCGACCAAGGTCACAGAGAGGACATGATGCCAAACACAGGGGCCCAGGCACTCGCTGCCTTTTCAGTGACCCTGAGTTGGAGGTTTAACCCAGTGCTGTTGACGACACCGTAAACCAGTCTCTGCCTGGCAGGTGAGCTACCGGAGGCAGTGGCTGCACCTCTGGGGGACTGAGCAGGCAGGCGGGCCCGCAGCCAGCCCACAGCCACGCACACGGCGTCGGCTTTCCTGCTGCGGCTTCTCACGGCCAGACCCTCCCCGGGGAACCCTGGCACGTTTGCTCCGTGACTGCCTTGCCGAACCCTTGTGCTGCCATGAAAATAAGATAGGCAGTAGGGAGAAAAGAGACAGCTCTGTATATAGCACATGCTGATAATGAATCATATTAAAAATAATTTCATGTCATTGGCCTATTTAATCTATTTATGTAAGTTTTAGCGAGGGCTTTCTTCGTGATGGGAGACTCATCTTAGAATTGATTCTTAGATTCACAGAATTTGAAAGGCCCTATGGATCATCTATGCAAGGCCAGTCCACAGAGAGGCGAAGAGACCTACCCAAGGTCGTGCGATTAAATTTGGAGTGGCGCCCTTTACCAGAAG
This sequence comes from Procapra przewalskii, assembly GCA_006410515.1. Lineage (NCBI taxonomy): Eukaryota > Metazoa > Chordata > Mammalia > Artiodactyla > Bovidae > Procapra > Procapra przewalskii. Next base: position 5,509,243 of record SJYF01000082.1, on the reverse strand, counting down.
AGGTGGGCTTTAGGGCCCTCGGCAGGAGGGCGACCCCCTCGGGCACCTGGGTTCTGCTGGATGATGGGGATTTGCATGCGTCATTTCAACGGACGGCGCTCACCGTGGTCACTGGCCAGCCTGTGAAATGCCACGGGCACTGCTTCCAGGCATGGCTGTGGCCGAATTCCCATCATGCCGAGACTCTGCCCGGGTTCCTCTCTGATGTCCCCTGCTCCCCATCCTGTAGCATCCATGGCCTCCTTGCGGCATCTCCTTGCTGCCCCAGGGACTTTGCTTGGGCCAGAATACTCCTCCTCCTGCCCTCATGAAATCCCTCCTTCCTTTAGTCCCCAGTCAACCCTCCCCAGGGCATCTTCCCTGCCCTCCCTGGGCCAAGGCACCCTTGGAGGTTTTCGAGGTAGCACTGACCTCAAGCATAATTTCATGCTAATTTGGAGGAGACTTTAACATCTGGACTGTACCATCTGTCTCCTACTGGACTGTAAGTTCCACAAGAGCACGTCCCAGTCAGTGAGTGCTGCGTAACAAATGGTCCTCCGGTTCAGTGGTTGAAAACAACCACCACATTTCATCATGTCTCGTGGGTCAGAAATCTGGAGAACGCTCAGCCAGGTGGCTCCCACTTGACTCTCTTAGGCGGCGGCAATCCCCTGTCGGGCAGGGAGCATGCTCACGTGAAAGCTTAAATAGGCTGGACATCCGAGGTTCGGGTGCGTTCATGTGCCTCCCACTTGATTGCTGCTGGAAGCTCAGATGGGTTGTTGACCAGAGCATCTTCACGTGGCCTCCCTGACACGGTAGTCTGAGGGCACCTGAGCTCCATGCAGCCCACAGATTGCTCTATGGCTTTTCTGGCCCACCCTTGGAAGCCGTCCAGTGTCATTTGACTTCAGCTGCATTCTACCACTTACAAGTGAGTCACTGAGACCCGATCCAGGGAGAGGGGCCTGGACCCCGCCCCTTGATGTGGGGAGGGCAGGATGACACAGAAGAAGAGCTTATAGGATGGGAGAGATTCTCGCAGCCACTTTTGATAAATGCAGTCTGACACACAGCCTGGACAACGTCATTCCCTCTCTTCCGCTGATGGCTAGTACTTAGCACGAGAATTCAAAAATGATTTGGTAAATAAACGAATAGAAAGATGGACGTACAAATACATATAGTACTATGGTCTGAAAATGTATGTCCCTCCAGAAATCATACATTTAAAATCTAATGCCCAAGGGGCTGGTATGGGAAGGTGGGGCCTTTGGGAAATGATTAGGGTCATGAAGGTAGAACCTCATGAATGGGATGAACACCCTGATAAAAAGAGGCTCAGGAGTGACCCACAGGCCTTTCCACCAGGTGGAAATGTATGAAGCCTGCAGCCTGGAGGACGGCCCTCACCTGCCATGCTGCACCCTGATCGTGGACTGCTAGTCTCCAGAAGCACAAGGAATAAAGTTCTGCTTAAGTCACCACATGTGTAATGTTTTGTTATAGCGGCTCCAAAAGACTAAGACATATGTATACATGAAAT
>SJYF01000082.1:5494796-5507368 GCA_006410515.1 Procapra przewalskii | reverse complement strand
GGTACTCCAGAAGTGTAGATGAGGAAGGAGGTGTACTTAAGCACAGGAGCACGGAGACCCCTGGGCCTGAAGGAGCACTGACTCTCTGGAACTGCCATCATCTTATTCAAGATGAGGCTCCTCTCTGCCCCACCCACACACCCAAGGATGACTCGTTGTCGACTGCGGGTTTGAACCCAGAAAGGGAAACTCATTTCAACATCATCAGAGCAAAGTGAAGTGAGTTCAGCAGATCTGCTGTGACACAAACCCCCAGCAACAGCGAGACACCCCAACAAGCTGCTGGTGCCTTTTTCAGGGCCCAGAAGAAATATAGTGTGATTATCTAAGCGTCCTGAGTCTGCACCTGTCAACACCGAGAGGCGGCAGCCTTTGATGCTGCTTCACGCGGCCAGAGGCCAGCGGTTCGATAACGTGGGCTTCTTTGATTTACTTGCCTGGGTGGGTGGCAGGTTAATAAAATCTCAGCCAGCTTGGTAAGTGGCCCGTCCTGGTTCTCAGGACCCGGGGAGTTCACGCGGACATCTCGGAGGGCAGTCGGGGGCTGGCCGTGTCTCTCCTAGAAGCTCCCGGACCCGCCTCGTCACCCAGAGTCCTTGCAGCTCCTGGGCACGGTTACTCCTGTGTCATCCCCAGCAGGCTCCGGCCAGCGCACTGCTCGGTTGAAGACCCAGCCTGGCCTCCCGGGTCATCAGGACGAGATGATCCCTCTGAGGCCCCAGGTCAGCCCCGTGGCTGTTCCTCAAGCGGGCCCGGTCTCCACTAAGCTCCCCCCAGGGCCCCCGAGGCCACTCCGCCTCCCATGGCACAAAGTGACAATTGATGGAAAATTATATTGGCAAGCCCTTATTGAATATAGCTCCCCACCGGGAATTTTCCTGAACCCATCAACCGGAGTAGAACTCAGCTGTGACTCTGCGGGACTCCAATGCTAGAAAGATGCCCTACCGGCCGTCCGGAGTCGTTCTTTAAAAAGGCCCCCAGCCTGGAAAAGGGAGCATCGGAATCACACATTTCCCACCTCGTATGTGGTTTACCTACTTTTAATAGAGTATATAAGAACCAATTCTTATCTACTGACTATCATTATTATTATTAGGTACTATTATTTCATCTCTATTTTCAATCCTAAAAGAAATCAGTCCTGAATATTCATTGGAAGGACTGATGCTGAAGCTGAAACTCCAATACTCTGGCCACCTGATGCGAGGAACTGACTCATTGGTAAAGACCTTGGTGCTGGGCAAGATTAAAGGCAGGAGGAGAAGGGGATGACAGAGGATGAGATGGTTGGATGGCATCATCAAGTCAATGGACGTGAGTCTGAGCAAGATCCAGGCATTGGCGATGGACAGGGCAGCCTGGCGTGCTGTGGTCCACGGGGTGGCAAAGAGCTGGACATGACTGAGCAACTGAACTGAGCTAGAATCTTACGAGGGGCTGAGTATCGTCTTTCACGGGTAGATGAAGACACCGAGGGTCAGAGGGGTTAAATGACAAATGTGCCACAGCTGTTGAGCGGCGGGAACGGGGTCGAAGCCCAGGCCTGTGACTCAAAAGCTGGTCTCCCCACGCTTTGCACAGTGGCCGCCTGCCCAGAGGGCTTGCCCCTGCTCCTGGGGTCAGGTGTGCCCCCAGAGCACCAAGGTCAGCCGGACAATTCCCTGGCGTCAGCGGACGAGGCACAGGGTCCACGTTCACACCCAGCCCACCACCATACTGGGGCTGTTGAAGTCCAATCGCTCAGTCGACTGTGACCCTATGGGCTACAGCACACCAGGCCTCCCTGTCCATCACCATCTCCTGGAGTTTGCCCACGTTCGTGTCCATTTTCCTCGGTGATGCCATCCCTCCATCCTCATCCTGGGGCTCAGGGCCTCCAAATTCTGTTTCTCAGGACTGAGAGGGAAGTAGTCCTCGACTTTCCCAGAGTCCACCCAGGTCAGGACTGATCTAGGGGACGGAGAGCCCCAGATTTCAGGACTTGCCGGTGTCTGCTGACGAGGTGGGGCTGGGGGCTGTCTGGTGCCAAGGACCATCCATGCCAGGCGCTTCGTGAGCATCCGTGCCCCACATCCTTTTGACTGCCAGGAGAGGTAGGTATTGACACCGACCAGGGTTCTCAACCTTCCGTAATCAATAGCAACAGACCAGAGGCCAGACAAGGGCTCTTTAGGGGCCCCAGGGGCTAATTTGTTAAAAAAAAAAAAGAAGTGGACCCAGCCCTTCCCCGGCAAGTCAGCAGTGGGTTATAAGCCCTCCTGTCTGGGCAGGACGCTGCCAAGGGGGAAAACCAAACCAAGGAACAGACAAGCCAGGCTGCGCATCTTCAAGCCACCCAGCAGCGCTGACTCTGAGGCCAACCTCTTCCGGGGCCCCCAAGACGCTGGGGAGCCCCTGGCTGCCCCTTTCCTGTGACTCCAGCCGCCGCCGCACTTGCCGCCTGATGAGGGTCAGTGAAACAGGTGCTATGTCTTTGCACACCCTGGATTGGGAGCACGGGGCGTGTGGAAACTGAGAAATCCATTTCCAGCCTTGAGAACGTCCTCGGAGAGCTTCCTTCTCTCTAGAAGTGTGAGTGCTGCGGAGAGAGGAGGGGCTGAGCCCTCGGCGGGACCTTGGCCCTGAGCCGAGGCTGGTGGGCTTGGTGATCAGCTGAACGTAAGCTCCTCTTACCTTCAAATATCCCAGAGTCCCAGGATTCACGGGGAGGGGAGACCAAGGTCCCCCAAACCCAGGATATGCAGTGTGTGTGTGTGTGCACCTGTTTGTGGCTGTGCGTGCCTGATGTGTGACTTGTGTTTGTGTGTGTGTGGTGACTGTATATGTACATATGATTGTGTGCGTGTAAGTGTGGCTGTATGTGTGATTCTGTGTACATGCGTGTGTGGCTGTGTGCTTGTATGTATGTGCATGTATGCACGATGTGTGTGCATGCAAGTGTGAGTGTGGATGTGCGTGAGCGAGCATGTATATGATTGTATGCGCACATATTGATACATGGTGTACATGCATACATGTTTGGCTGTGTGTGATTGTGTGTTCATGTATGTGTGAGTGGCTGTGGGTCGCAGTGGGCAGCCGGGGCAGATGAGGGTCAGGCTGGTGAAGCCTGAGATTCTCGGCTCCCTGGAGCATGTGGGCAGGGCTCCAAGCCTGTCTGCCCGCCCTGACCCCGGGTACCTACAGTAGCGGGACAGGAGCCTTGGAGGGGAGCAACAGGGGTTGGAGGAAAGACAGTCAGGGGAGGGGGGTCCCAGCCTCAGCTGCCCTCACAGGACGCTCTGACGTGGGAACTGAGCCACAGACAGGGGCTCTGGGCCACCCTGAAGGGGGTTGAGGGGAGAACAAGTCTCCAGAGAGCCCCGGGGGAGAGCCCTTCACAAGCTCCTGGGGGCACCTGAGGTCTGATGGGGAGACCCAGTTCCGACATCCACAGCTTCAGCGAGAGATGCTCACGGGCGCGTCCCAGCCATGGGAGGGGGTCCACGTGTCCCTCGGGCCATGAGAGGGGGCAGCAAGGAGCAGCTGGAGAATGTCTCCAGGGGTCCAGCTCCACCAGCAACCAGCCCCCTCCTCCTAGAAGGGGGCTCTCCCCCAGCCCAGATCTGCTCTGGGAGCCACACAAAATCATAGACTTAGATTAAACGACTTCAGACTTCCCCGTCCCTCCCCGGGGCCGTGCTCGGACACTGTCTGGGGGTTCCGCAGACGAGGGGAAACTGGAGGGAGAGGCGAGGGGGGGGGCTGTGGACACAGCTTTGGGACCTCTCTGTTCACTCGGGGATGGAGCAGCTGCCGCAAGTGGGGGCTTCGTGTGTGCCCACTTTCCGGGGCCAGAGAGCCCTGTCGGCAGACCCCAGGGACCAGGCACGTCCAGGCTCCATGCAGAGGGTGCCCTCCTGCATCACCACCTCCAGAAAGAGAGGAGGAGGAGCCCAGGCTGGCTCTGCCCGCCTCACACCCGTGGGCATCACCGGGGATCACTGTCATCTGTCCAGCGAGGACCGCACAGCTGGCACCGTAGAGACTCACGGGAGACAGAGGCTCACCCTGCGGGGCTCACCATCCAGCCAGAGGACCAGCGGCTCCAGCAGCAAACGCTTGTGAGACTTGTGCGGAATCTGCCAGGTGGGCCCCTCGGTGTTCTTTCCACAAACTCTGCGAGAAGCTTGAAGAGAAACTCCACCCTGACACCCAGTTCTCTCCCTGCACCATCTTGAACTGAGAGCAATTTAGCTAGGGGGCAAACGACCCCCAAGGACAGGTGGGGAAGCAGGGTCTCAGGCAGAGAAAGAATGTAATAACCAGCCATGGCCCCCGGAAGGACAGCATGATCCTCCACCACGGGCAGGACAGGACAAGAGAAGGAAGCGACAGGGGGTGGGAATCAGGTCGGGCCCAGCAGAGGGCTTCCAGCGGGCTTGGAACCACACAGAAAAAAATTGCCAGTCCTTCCAGCCAGGTAAGGATTGCATCTCCATTGTTTTCCATGGTGGGATGAGGGCAGACGCTAGAGCGGTCGCTCCAGACAATGGACAGACCACAGATGGATTATCGAGACCACAGTGAGTGATGGAATAATAGTCTGCGTTTCCACATTTCAGCCTATGGCCAACCCTTCCCTCCCTGCTCCCCAACTTGTCAGAGGAGGGAAATCAGACAGTGACTTGAACAGGACGCCCCACCCCCAAGGGTCAGATGCCGTCCGGATGACTTTCTATGGGTGAACTCATTTGCTCCTCACAGGTAGTGCAGGAGGCAGGGGTTGTTTTGTCCTCAGGGATGGATGAGGAGAATCAAGCATCAAGATGCTGAGTCATTCAACCAGGATGACCTACCCGACTGGTAAGTGGAGACCGCGGAGGGTTCAGGCTGTAACCTACTGGTCCTTGAGTGGGGGCTGAATGAGATGAGCTCTATAAAGGGCTGTGTCCCTTTATAGTGTCCCCCAAACTGTGACCTGCTGCTGGGGCTTGCCATGGAGCCCCAGGACAGATGGGCGGGCTTGGGATTTTGTGGTCCAGGGAGCTCCTGGCCCACCTAGAGTCACCGGGGGCAGTCTGCTGCACAGCTGTCCAACAGCAGGGCAGCCATGCTTCTCAGCTTTTGATCCTGTGTGTGTGTGTGTGTGTGTGTGTGTGTGTGTGTGGTTTTGAATGAATCATTTTTCCCACAATGGAGGGTGAGATAAGACTTGAACTGACCGGAGTATATGTGATGGTCCCCCGGCTAATGCTCCCCAACTGCTGCTGAGGTGCGATGGGGCCTCAGCCAAGGTGGGGAGACAGACAAGTCAGCACAGGACCCAGAGGCAGCATTGGACTCCTGGCCCTTCGTATCCCCTGGTTTCACAAAGTACAAAAATAGGCAAGCTCGAGACGGCTCAGATGCCTGGCTCAGACAGTCGCAGCCAAGGCAGAGAAGGGGAGGGAGGCGAGGCGGAACACGAGGGAAAGAAGAAAGAAAGGAAAATCCGCCCCTTCAGGTCAAAGCAGTGAGAATAACTTGAGAGCGCTGCCAACGGAGCGGAAGCAAGACCGCTTCCAGGTTGGAAATGTGACAACTGAGCTGCTGTTGCCTCTGAGATGGTGTCACGGCCGGAGGTGCCCTGAAGACTCGGATGCCGGCTGGAGGGCTTGGTGGGGGAGGTTTGCTGGGCTGGGGAGCTGGGACAGTCAATGCCAGGGTCCTCCCAAGGAGGTGTGGGCTACTCGCCATGGCAACCTCAGGACCACAAAGGGTTCTGGCACTCTGGGGCCCTTCCACTCTCGAAGGCTGATGGCACCGAGCTCTGATGGATGGCGTTGATGGGATGCATGCAAATATATGCAAATGAGGCCTCCGAGAACCCGATGATGCTTTTCTATTTGTTTGTTTAGTTGAGACGGAAGAAATATCTGCTCATTGTAATCGAATCAGGAAAGACGGAGATGCACAAAGAAGGAAATCAAAATCCCTTGTTAGCCCACCACTCAGGGGGGAAAAAAAAAAACCCGTCGCTAGCATTTTGGTGTATATTCTCCCAGACAATCTTCTTCCTATACAAATATAGTTGAAGGGTTTTTTTTTCTATCTAAAATAGATTCTTACTTTACATACTGTTTTGAAACCTGCTTTTTGGCATTGAAAATATGTTATAAATGTGCTCATGGCGCTGTAATTTAACAAACTCCCTATTGTTGGAAATACAGGTTGTGTTAGGTCCTGTGACTCAAGGGCTGAAGGCAGGATGAGCATTCAGAAATGTAGGGAACCCTGACCTTTAGGGAACTGGGTGTCTGGCAGGGGACTGCAGTGCACAGAAGCAGCTCAGACCATAGGGTTGGGGAAACAGAATTAGTATTTTTTTTTTCTCTTGGGAGCTCAGGGGAAAATATGCTGCCCCCAAATCAGGCCTGAAGACCAGAAGCAAGTAACCCAGACCCCTTTGCCATCCTTCCAAGCAGCTCTGTGGGAGCAGCAGGGAGCTGGAGGCCAGGCAGCTTCCCAGGGACGAGGAGAAAGGGGACCCATCCCGGTGACTGACCACCAGGTCAAGAGCATCAAGAATTCGGCATCCCCAGTACATAGGNNNCCGTCAGCTCTTGTAAGGAAGGACAAGCAGAAGTAGGCGTCACCCCCAGTTGGATGGGAAGACACACTGAAGGGCCAGAGGGCATACCCCTGGCAACTTGAGGACGAGAAGGTTCCACGTCAACTGTGTCCAGATAAGAGGGTTGTCCCCTTGACTTTAGTTGAGTACCCACCGTCTACCAGACCCCTCTGCATATCAGTTCAGTTCAGTCGCTCAAGTCGTGTCTGACTCTTTGCAACCCCATGGACTGCAGCGCGCCAGGCCTCCCTGTCCATCACCAACTCCTCATTTAATCCCCAGAGCATGGTTGTGAGGAAGCTGCCCTGCGGATGGGGACCTGAGGACCGGAGAGGGGGGTCGACTGGCCCAGAGTCACACAGCGCACTAGGGGGAAGAGCTCAAGTGCGAAGTCAGCGGCTCCAGGACCCGCCCGGGGTCCGCAGGAAGGAACACGCAGCCTACAAAGGGAAGGAGGCAGAAGGAGAGGCTGCTGGGAAGGGGCGACGGGAGGCCGGCTTCGAAAAAAAGGAAGAGGCACAGAAGGTGAGAGAAAGAGGCGAAAGTGAGTGAGGCAGGAGGCAGACGGGCACCGCCCCCCACCCCAGGGTAAAGCGATTGGAGATTCCTGACCCGAAATCCAAGTTAAAGGAGGAGGCTGGGCCCTGCTCAGACCACACGTTTCTCGTTCCTGAAGTCGGGAGACCTCCCCAACCACACGGGCACAGAAAAGGCTCTTTGGAGGCCAAAGGGGAGTCATGTCAAGGGATGCTCTACCCAGATGCCTTTGCGGTAGGGTCCATCTTGGCTAAGAGATAGGTGCGCATACCTGGGAGGATCCTGAGATGTACTGTGAAACAGGCAAATCAGAATGACTGGCCAAAGGAAGCCAGGAAGAAATGCCCCACAAAAGTGACTCAGACTGCCACGAGATTGACTCAGCAGCCCAGGGACTTGCCCCCTGAGTCTGCTGGTGTGTCTACCCACCTGAACTGCGCTCTTTCTCCTCCTAATGACTACTTCCCTTGCTTCACTACTTTCTATCTCTGTGGAAATTCTTTTCTGCAAAGCCGGAGGGCCAGGGCCCCTGTCTCTGACCACTGGTCTAGTGGCTCGGATCTGGCGCTCTCACCGCTGTGGCCCAGCCCACCCGAGAGCCTGAGAAGAGGGAGGGGAACAGGGGTGTGAAGGCGGCAAACCACCCAGGTGGGAGGGAAGGCAGTGGGGGGCGGAGCTGACGCTGAAGGAAGGTGGGGCTGGGGTGAGAGTGTGCATCGAGAGCTTGGAAGCAGCAGAGACAGGCTGCCCCGGGAGACCCAGAGGGCAGGTCAGGGTGAGATGGGAAATAAGAGAGGGGGAGCTGTGGTGCCCGCCCTCCCCACCGCGGGGGTCCAGGGATCAGCACTCAGAGCAAAGGCAAAAAGTGAGCCGCCTTCCAGAGCAGGCTCCCCGCAGCCCCACCCCAGCCCCGCTCACAGCTCACAGCCCCAAGTGAAAGCTACTTTGGGCAAGATTTATTAGGCTTCTCCCTTGGCGTCGTTTGTTTTGTTTCGTGTTTGCTGGTGGCTCCAGCCTGGCATTAATGGCCTGTTTGGAGTCCACGGGCCTCCCATGTCCTCCCTGTGGCCGGAGGGGGCATCAGGCTTTCCATGTGCCCACGTGGCTGGCTTTTTAATTACACCGCGTGGGCAGAGCTGGGGCCCTGGGCAGAGCACAGAGCCGCAGCCAGTATTTATCATCAGAGTGAGTATTTTCACTACGCATAACCCTGGCAAATGAGAAATTGGATCCAGAGGATTGGGGTTGTTAATTGAAACATAACACTGAGCAAAGATAGGATGTGGGTGGAGCCGCAAGGGGGGAGAGCAGTGCCAGCCGGCCTCCTGCTTCGGCGGGGACGGGATGTGCCCTGGGAAGTCAGAGGACATCTTGATCCTTTCTGAACTCTGGAGATGGCGAATGGGTTTGGACAGACTTATGGGCTGCATGGGGCTTCCCAGGTGGCTCAGTGGTAAAGAATCTACCAGCATCAATGCAGGAGACATGGGTTCAGCCCCTGGGTTGGGACGATCCCCTGGAGAAGGAAATGGCAACCCACTCCAGTATCCTTGCCTGGGAAAATCAGAGTCGGACACTACTTAGCAACTGAACACCAGCAACACCTTGTCAGAGTTCAGCAGCACGGATCCGTTGAGCCAGACATCCGTGATCGTCATGGCAGGCGGCACCGGCGAGGTCACCGGCGAGGTCACCGGCGAGGTCACCGGTGGTCTGCACGAGCCTCTCTGGGCGTCAGGCTTCCTGTTCCCCAAGCTGTGCTTCTTCCGAGTCCCCAGTGCTCAGCCCGGCTCCTGAGCCAGCACCAGTCATGCCCAGGGCTGTCTCCCTCCCCACTCCCAAGAAAGGGCAAGGATGAGGCCCCGTCTCGCTCCGCTTTGGGTCCCCGGGCCCAGCTGAAGGTGTGGCGCCCAGTGGTGGTTTAGTCGCTCAGTCGCGTCCGACTCTTTGCAACCCCATGCAGCCCACCAGGCTCCTCTGTCCATGGGATTCTCCAGGCAAGAATACTGGAGCGGGTTGCCATTTCCTCCTCCAGGGGCTCCGCCCTGCCCAGGGACTGAGCCCACATCTCCTGCCCAGCAGGCAGATTCTTTACCACCAAGCCACTTGGAAATGCATGCTTGTTACATAAATGAGGCCTGCAGATTCAGCTTCACCAATCAGGCCCTGAGAACCAGGCTCACCCATCAATGAGACAGTCCTGAGAAAAGCTGTGAGGGGTTTACAGCTGGGATGCTAAATCAACTGAGTGTTCCTAATGATCTTAATGGGTCTTTTTATTTGTAATTAACTAATTAATCTGATTTGAATGCACTCTACAGTGTAGATAGCTCCTCATCATTTCATAGCTCTGATGAGTCAAGTCTTACGAATCCCTGCAACCACCCTGCTCAGCTGGTGAATGACTGTCATTGACGATTTGTATGCAAATGTCCAGATTCCATCACAGACACCTAGGAGTTTTTAAAACATTTTTTAGTGAAGTATAGTTGATTTACAATGTTCTGTTAGTTTCAGGTGTATGACTGAGTGGTTCAGGTTATAAATATGTTCTATTTCAAATTCTTTTCCATCTATACAAAACGCTGAGTATAGTTCCCTGTGCTATACAATAGGCTCCTCGCCCATTATCTGTTTTGTAGGTAGTGGTATGTACACACTGCTGTATATCACAGTTTCTCTGTCTCCCTCATCTTTCCCCTTTGGTAACCATAAGTTTGTTTTCTGTGTCTATGCGACTGTTTCTGTTTTGTAGGTAAGTTCATTTGCATCATCTTCCCAGATTTCTCATGTAAGTGATATCCTATGATATCTGTTCTTGTCTGACTTACTGCCCTGAGTTTGATCATCTCTGGGCCCCTCCAAGTTGCTGCAAAGGGCGCCATTTCAGTCTTTTCGTGGCTGAGTAATATTCCATTATGTGTATGTACAACATCTTTATCCGTTCATCTGTCAGTGGACATCTAGGTTGCTTCCGCGTCATGTTATGTAAATAACGCTGCAGTGAGCATTGGGGTGCATGGATTTTTTTCAAATTGCGGCTTTCTTTGGATGCATGCCCAGGAGTGGAATATACTGTTCTCCACAACACAGAGGCCTAGAATTGGCCCTGATACCTGCTAATAGCCACCGGACTACCCTAATATGAAGGTCGATATTCAAATTCCAGTGTCTGGAACTTCATTGAAAAGCCACTCTCCGTGGGGCAAAATGACAACAGAGATATGTATTTGGGGGATCCTGAGATATACCAGGTAAGTTCTCTCTGGGGTCTCTCTCCCATCTGCTTTACTCTCCACTCTCTCTGCTCAGGGTGAGGACGAGCCTCCTCACCAACGCTGGGGCTGCTGGCATCCTTGCCAGGGCTCTCCCTGCCCCCAGCCCTCCTCCTGGAAAACATCAAACATGAGACTTGAAAGTCCAGCTTTGCTCACCCTGTTCTTTTTCTTCCGTGCCACTCACTCCACCAGCCATGCACCCTGGCTTCAGACAAAGTGCTCCGGAAAATTTCCACTAAGTTTAAGAGTGTCGGCTCTGTGTTACATCCCACGGGGATCTCTCAGTCCTTGATGCGCTTATCTTTCCAGCAGCACTTTAGCCTGTCGACCGTGAAACTTTCTGCAATCGCCCACCTCACTCCTCTCTCAGTGAACTCCAGGGTGTCCCTCAGGCCTCTATTCAAGCGTCACTTCCTCAGGGAAGCCGTCCTTGACTACCCTTTGTAGGTCAAGTTCCACTGTACAGGGTCCCATGCGTTCAAGCATGTAAACACCTGTGAATAAATAGAATGAATGGAGGGATCTGTGTGCACCTCTCTCAGAGTCTTTCATTCACATGTTACCACATTCTCCCCCGCTTGACTATGGAAGCCCTGAGAGCAGGACCCACAGCTGGTTTTCCTCTGCTGTTTCTCCAGCGTGCACCCCAGGGCTTGATGCTGGGAGGAACCCCACCAATGCGTGCTGCGTGGATGAAGGCCTGGGATCCACACCCAGGTCGCCAGTTCCAAGGCCTGTGCACTCAGCAAGCTGCTTGCCTGACGGTAGGTGACCCTAGCAGCCTGTATTAAATCAGCCTTCAGAAATTTTAATGTGTACAAGAGTCACCTGGAGAACTTTTTCAAATATAGACTCTGGTCAGTAGGTCTGGAGTGAGGCCTGAGAGCCTGTATTTCTAGCCGGTCCCCAGAAGATGTCTGAGATGCGGGTCCTTGGGTCCTGATCTGAGTGGCAGAGGCTGGTGCAGGGTGCTAACCTACAGGCAGGGAACTGGGGGTCTTCGCAGAATTGCGGCAAGGAGCTGGGGGCAGAAAAGCTGACTATGAATCCACAAGATGCCAAACATCACCTGAATCAGAATCAATTGCATGCCTCTTAGATATATGGATCAGTATTCCTTATGCTGGTGAGGATGAATAAAATACATTAAAAGCATTACTGAATTCATAGTAAGTTTTCATTGTTATGCATTTTTTCAGCTGATAGATGCTACACGTATGTGGGATGGTGGGAAGAAGACCTGAGAGACCTTTGAACATAAAAAAAAAAAGGGTGGCGGGGGGTGGGGGGATCTCAAGACCTGCCTGGAAGACTTGGTGGCCTTGTGTCCTGCTCTCTTGGGAGCTGGTTGGCAGGAAACAGGCGTTAAACTTGGAAAAGCATCCTGCGGGAGGGAAGGAAGGAGAGAGGGAGGGAGGTGAGGGGGAGGAGGCATGGGCCTCCAGGGCCTGGAGAGAGAGGCTGAGGAGCAGCTTCTTCCGGAGCAGGGCAAAGGATGCTGCCACTTCAAGGGCCTCTCCAGGTTGGCATGGCAACAGCTGTCATTCATGTAAATAGCTGACCCACATTTAATTAACAAAAAGAAAACAAAGGGATGGGAAGGAGACGCAGGTAGACTGGGCTGGCCCCTTGCCTAGCACAGCGAGGACTGATGGGGCTGTGCCTGGACAGCGGAGGCTGGTGAGAAACGAGACACTTGATGTGCGAGAGCTCCAGTCAGGGAGCCCTTTCTCTCTGGTGGGAGGAGAGCTTCCTTCTGCACAGTCAAGCCAGGCAGGGCACCTGGCAGGGCGGGGCTCGGCCATGAAAGCACCAGCGGCGCCATGGCGACGACGAACACAGGCCACTCTGTTCAGTCCCGGCCAGAACATCGAGGGACTTGCTAGCATCAGCCCCACTTTGAAGATGAGAACACTGAGGCTGGGAGAAATTAAATGACTCATCCAGGGTGCGGGCTTGTATGCAGCTGTGGTCGTCTCTACATCAGACTTCCATCCCGCGATGGAGAAAGGGGTGCCGCTGCTGCTGCCAAGGTGCTTCAGTCGTGTCCGGCTCTGTGCAGCCTCATAGACGGGAGCCCGCCAGGCTCCCCCGTCCCTGGGATTCTCCAGGCAAGAACACTGGAGTGGGGTGTCATTGTCTTCTCCAGGAGATAGGAGTGA
>SJYF01000082.1:5440640-5456245 GCA_006410515.1 Procapra przewalskii | reverse complement strand
TGAGTTTAGATAATAACCCTTCATCAACAAGGAGCGAGGTTTTGGACATAAATTATTGTTCGCCATTAATGAAGTTAGCCCCTGGAAGCAGGGGTAACAGTGACGATAGAGAGGCGGAGGAAGCCTTGTGACGCCACGGAGGCCAGGGTTCATTCTCGTTGGGCCCCTCCTGGCTCCCCGGGTCCTCCGTGGGAAAGCATGGGGGCATAGGAACAGCCTTTCCAAGCTCTCCTGTGAAGGGCTCTAGGGGTGGAGGAGAGTGGACGCAGCCTTGGGACCGGCCACACCGCCTTTTCCTCTTTTAATACCCCAGATTTTGCATCCTATTCCTCAATCTCTCTGAATTCTATTTTAACACACAAAGGGTATTTTAAAGTCCATTGATGTTGTTGGAAGATGTGGTTCGTCTGCCCCCTGGCTTCCTGGAACCCCCGGGGATAGAAGTCAAACTTGGCTTTGAAAAACGTGAATGAGATGATCTCTCGGGTCAAATCGTCTGTTAAAAAGAGTCCAAGATGCCTCACACATATATATGTTTCAGCCATTTGTGTGGAAGTGTTTCTGTAACATTGTATCTATCAACACACACCCACCCCTTAACATAGTTGCAGCCGGGACTTAATCGACCTCGGGCCACCATAACCACCTGCCGGACTGGTCTGGTGCCTCCTGGGTCCCTAGAGAACTCAGCTGTCTGGGTGCTTGCTGTTTGCTGGGCCCCCCCTTCGCTTCCATATCATCAGGGGCCTGTTTCCCGGCCTCTCCTGGGGGCCTCCGGCACCTACCCCTTTAATTTTCAGTGGTCGAGCCCCTGAAGGCGTCAGACCTCAGCTCGACCTTGTAACTGCCTGAAGCAGAGCTGGGAGCAGGGTGTTCAGTGAAGGCCCGAAGACTCCCAGTGAGAGGCGCTGGGCTGTAGTAACCATGCCCCCTGCCCGGGGCTCTTTCTTACTCGCACGCATACACCTTCCAGGAGAGCCGAGGTCACCAGACACGGTGCTCTGGCAAAGCAGGGCCTCGGCGGAGTTCCCTGATGACCCAGTGGTTAAGACTCTGCCTATCAACGCAGGGAGCATGGTTTCAATCCCCAGTTCAGAACGATCTCACATGCCAGGGGCAGCTCAGCCCGTGTGCCACGGCGACTGAGCCTGCGCTCTGGAGCCTGCAAGCTGCCGCTGCTGAGCCCATGTGCACACGACGGAAGCCTACAAACCCAGAGCCCATGCTCCCCAACAGAAGTCCCCGTGGTGAGAAGCGTGAGCACCGCAGTGAAGACCCCGCTCACTGCAACTAGAGAAGGCCCGAGCCAAGAGCATGAAGACCCAGCGTGGGCACAAATAAATAAAGGAAATTATGTTTTAAATGCAGGACCTTAGGGCGATCTGCATCTTGACGGCATCACCGATGCAGTGGACGTGAACTTGAGCAAACTTCAGGAGACGGTGAGGGACAGGGAGGCCTGGCGTGCGGTGAGGGACAGGGAGGCCTGGCGTGCGGCAGTCCATGGGGTTACAAAGAGTGGGACAGGACTGGGGGACTGATCAGCAACATTGTAACCTGCATCCCAGCAGCCCTCCACGCAGGCCCCTGCAGCCCTAAATGTTCTGGATATTTCAGTCACTCCCTCCTCGGTTCCTCGTGAGGCCCTCAGGGTTCTGCGTGCAGAACCCAGAGCATCCACGCACTCCCAGGCTCCCCTGGGGGCAGCCAGCCTTCCCCATCACAGCTGTTTGGCCCTCCCTGCCCTGGACTGAAGGAAGGACTCCTGCCCTGAGACCTTGCCGGGCACTCACGCCTTCCTGCTCCATCGACCTTGAAGTCTCCCCTCCTGGCGGATGCTCGCAGACTTGGCCCGGCTCCCGTCGGGCTCAGCCTAGTGGGCCTGGGCCTCTCCGTTTGGAAGCCCATCTCTCTGCCCTGGTGGAGCGGCTGTAGGCAGGGGGGTGAGCCGGCGGGCAGGCCGGCACGGGGCCAAAGCTGCCCAGGAGGGTAGGGGAGCGCCTCTCATTAGCTCTGCCCCGAGCTCATTACCAGGCTGAGCATCACCAGTGACGAATGGCCATCGTCAGGGTGGCACTAAGTACGCCGCTGTCACTGCTGATGTGATCGCACTAATGAAGAGAGATCTGCCCAGGCGAGACGAGGCCGGCGCTCCCTGCCCCAGGGAGACAGAGGCTGGACGTCCAGAGAAGGAGAGGGGTATTGGCACTGAATCCCATTCTCCTGAGGCCTCGGCGGATGAAGAGCTTAGAAGAGGCCGGAAGCCTTCAGGAAAAAGGAGCATTGTTCGGGCGTGGGGAGGGAGAGAGGGAGGGTGTGATAAGGGGTCCCTGACCGCGGCCTGGGCGCTGGGCAGCGGCACTGGGGACCCGTCGGGTGCACCGCTGTGCTGTTGATGGTTCAGCCTCCCTCGCAGCACCCGGGCTGAGAGCGGCTGCAGGAAGACGTGGGGGAGAAACACAGGCCCATTGTCCACGCCCCCGTGCCGGCCACTTCGCCTGCGATGTGAGGACCCATTGTCTGTCCAGGAACTCTGAATGTCCAGCCGTGGGGTGCCGGGAGCAGGTCCCTGGCTCCACGTCTCCTGTGCCTCCGCTGTGGGAGGGCTCTGGGCCCAGCCTGGGGGTCCCAGCTCAAGCAAAGACGCGCCCCTGAGATGCTGACATGCAGATGGGGCTATGGGAGTGGCCCCTCCGCAGTGCCAGGCCCTGGGGCACCTGGGGATGGAAGAAAGGCTGACCAAAGCCTTGGAGGGGGTGCCTTGCACCTGGGCCCTCAGGAGTGTGTCCTGGGCCCCAGGGGTCACCTACGTCATTGTTGGAAGTGAGAGAGTGGCCTGGAGCGGTGGGCTCTCCCCCGAGCCTGATGGCGTCCCCTGGCGGGCTCGCTCGGAGGCCCATCTCCTGCCTCCGCCCCTCAGAGCATCTGATCTAGGTTGGGGCCCGGGCATGTGAGCTTCTCCCAGGTTCCCAGGTGATGTGCTGGCTGCTGCTCCAGGAACCACACTTTAGAAGGAGTAACCTGGAGGCGTGAGGAGCCCGGATGCCACACCGGTGGCCTTGCAGAGCCGCATTTGCTCTGATGGGCTCTGCCAGCTTCCCCCGCGGAGGCAGGTGGTGAAGCTCCCTTAGCAGGACCCGTGAAGTTCGTGTTGCCCGTGGGAGGCGGGAACCTCCTCTCCTTCCTTCCTTCTTTTCCCTCCAGCAGAAGCTCTTGCTCCCAACGTCCTTCCTTTAAAAAAAGAAAAAGAAAAAAAAAAACCCAGCCCAGAGGCCTCCTTCCAGGGAGAGGAAGGACAAGGCTGACGTCATCACTGGCTCAAGTAACTTGGGCTAGAAGCGCCAACATAACCCTCGTGTATCACGGACAACAAAGCCTCTGTTTGCCCTTTGAGCGCTTTCCCAGCACCTACTGTGAGCCAAGCATAGCGCCTGGGGTCCAGCACACATGAAGGCAGGTCCTGGCTCTCAAGCTGTTCCTGGCCACGTGTGGGCATCAAGCCTGCGGTCACCAGGAGACCAGTGTGAGGGACCTTAGTGCAGGTGGGAAGTAGGTGGTTGGGGTGTGCAGAGGGGCGAGGCTGAGAATCCTGCCCCAGCGGAGGCTTCTTGGAGGAGGTGACCTTGAAGCTGAGGACTTGTAGGGTGGGAGGGAACTTTGGGTGTTTGTCTTTGTTTTGGCATAGTAAGCTGTGCCTATTTAAAGGGCACGACTTGATCGTTCTCGACACATGTAGAAAGCCTAAAAGCATCACCAAGTCTCCACCGAGTTTCCTTGTGCCCTAGGTCACCCTCTCTGCTTGCTGCATAGATCTTTGTCTTTTCCTTTTTTTCAAATGGATATCCAATTATTCTAGCCTTGTTTTTTCGAAAACTTTCCTTGTGCCACTGAATTATCTCCGTGCTTTGAAAATCCGTTTGTCCCTGTCCGTGTGGGTCTGCTTCTGGACACCGCTCTGCTCCATTTCTCTGTCTGTCTTTATCCCAGCAGCACGTGGTCTCGGCTGCTGCTGCTTTGTAGTAAGTCCAGAAGCCAGGCACTGTCAGCTTTCCAACTTTGTTCTTTTTCAGAGTTGTTTCAGCTCTTCTAGGTCCTTTCCATCGCCGTGTACATTTCATATTTTGCTTAATGTTACCTATGAGTTTTGGAGTCAGAGTTTTTAAAATCCTGCTGGGACTTCCAGTTGGAATTGCATCAATAATAGAGACCAGATTCAAGGGTGTCAATATCTGACCGCACTGAGTTTTCCAGCCCACGAGCCTGGGCTGCCCCTCCGCCGTTTAGTGCTTTGATTTCTTCTCAGCAGCATGTTGCGGGTCTCACAGTCCAGGTTTTGTACATCATCTGTCAGAGAATTGCATGTTTTTTATGCCATTGTCAGTGCTTTTTAAAATTTTGACTCCCAGTGGTTTGTCTGGAGGATATAGGCACACAGTGGAGTTTGACTCAGATCTGAGACGCGGCCAGACCTGGTGATCGATTCTAGTCGCTTTTCTGGGGATTCCATCAGGTTATCTTCAAATGCACAGTCTCACTGGTTTTCCAGCCTGGATCCTCTCTCTTGACCTGTTGCACTGAGGAGACCCTCCACGGGGCTTTGTTTTCACTTCTCTTGTTGCCAAGCAGCCGTTAACGGGGAGCAAATGCGTGCCTTCGAGGGGGCTTAACCACTGAGGTCAGGCTGTGCTTGGCCACATTCTTGAGGGGCTTCCTGCTGCGGCCCCGCCCTCCGGGTGCTTGCCCTCAGCTGTCTCTGGCAGCCTTGGAAGCTCTGCAAGCTTCAGGAGGGGAGCAGGAAACACAGGCCATGCCTGTCTGTCTGTCCAGCCCTGTGATGAGCACTTGCTTTTTGGAGAGTGTGTTTTCCTCCCCGATCCCTCCTCTGGCCTTAAGTCCTGGAGCCTCCCTAAGGGGCAGCAGATGAGCGGCAACTCTAGGGCAACTCAGAGAGCCTCTCAGGTCAGATTACCAAGGGCTGACCAATTCCACAGAGGAGGACGTGAGGCCGGGGGACTCAGTGAGGTGTGCTCAGCCACGGGGCTAGGGCAGTTGGGATTTCAGGTGCCTTTTGCAGGCTTCACTCAGTGGCCGATGTTAGCACTTTGGACACCCTAACTGAGAGGCCAGCCTCTGGCAGGACCATGATTCCTCTAGACCCTCTTTCTCAGCTCCACCTCAGCTGCGGGGATACTCACATTGGCCAGACTGGGGCTTGGGAGGGAGGGAGGGAGGGCTGCAGAATGGGCTGGGTTCAGGGGGTCTGGGTGCAGACAGCACCGCATGGCCAGGGCCTCTGCCGAGGAAAGGGGAGGTCAAGTGTCAGCCCCTGGGGTGCACATTTGGAAGGGGCATCGCCTCTCATGCTGACTCCCCTAAGCCCCAAGGTCTGCTGGAGTGCGGTGGGTCTGAACAACCCTTTATAGTGCCCAGGCGGGTACTCCTCTGCCACCCCAGCTCTCAGCCTCAGACACGCAGCCAGCTTATCGCCCAGACAGTTCGCTTTTGGAGTCAGTGCCTGATAACAGAGGTCCCACAGACTGACCCTTTGCCGTGACCCAGATATGGATGGACCGGTCCTCTCAACAAGCCCATGAGGAAGCGTCCTTTCCCCACTGAATGGATTAAGGAACCAGGGTTCCACCCTTGCCCACCCAACCCTGCCCTTGACCTGCCTGCCATGGACTCTGCCAGCCGGTCGCAGCCTCTGCCCCTGACTTTTGTGTTCACCCCCAAGACCAGCCTCCCCTGGGGACCCTGAGCTCCTGCCTTCTCCAGCCACCTAGGGTCTCCCTGCCCGTTTCCACAAGGAAAAGGGCACTCAAGCACCCCAGACCTCAGCTCACGTGCAAGGAGGTGGGGCTGAAAAAACGCAGTCGGGATGTCGGTCACCACGGTCATCACTGTCACCGTCTCATATTTGGTCGAACCTGGAGCATCACTTGTAAGACACATCACTATTTTACGCGCCACGAGAAGATGCGGCCATTCTGTCTGCAGTAAGATGCATCCTGACTGCAGAGAAGTGAAAGTGCATTTGGAATCCCTGAAACTGGGTGATAGCCAGGATGGATAGAAGGCCACCCGCACCAGGTTCCGTTCTGAGGGTCGCGGGTGTATTAATGCGTTTAACCCTCACAGTGGCCCCCTCAACCATCCTCTACAGGCCAGTAGAATCAATTCCGAAAATTTAAGAAGCTCATCCTGGCAGTGTTCATGGACTGGACGGCCTTGTGGAGATTTCCCTGGGGCCCTGGTTCCCGGCCAGCACTTGACCCTGTCAGTTGGGCCCCAGGAGGCCCAAATGGAGCAGGGCTGCAGAGTCAAGAGGCCACCCAGTGGACTGAAAGCTGCCTTTTTCCAGACTCGTTGGAAAACCCTGGGGATCCATGCCCTGGAGCTCAGAACCCTTGTGTTTGCCTCCAGGGCTCTAGGACACGCTCCCCTCCCGCCCCCACCATCTTCCTGACATGTGCTGGACCCGATGAAGTTGCTCCCAGCCCAGCCTGCCCCGGGCTTTACATTCCTCCTGAAGCTCCACCCGATGCCAGCACCTGTTTCCTGGGGACAGCGGCCCCAGAGGAATGGATGTCTGGTTTCATCCCTCCCCAGGCCTCCCCTCTGAGCTGGGGCTTCCGGGCCAGGCTTCTGAATCAGCTCCACTTGGCTCTCTCCTCTCCTATGGCCGTTCCCAAAAAAAGCCAAGTGAAGAGCTTGGCTCTCATTGCGCGGGACCCTGGGACCGGCTGGCACAGCTGAGCGCCCTGCATCCGCCCAGCCCTCAGATGTTAGGTGGTGTCGCTGATGGTTTCCTTGGAGAGACCGATGCCCCGAAGACAGCTGGCTTCTCTGCCCACCTCCCCAGCCTTGGCCAAGCCGTTAGGCCCCCCGAGGCACCATTCTGAGGTGTCACCTCTCCGACCCTCAAAAGGTCCTCCCTCATGCCTTGACTCTCCAAAGACCTCCATTGATGGAGATGCAGGGGACTGGCCTGCCTGTCGCATGCAGCTCTCGCTCAGCGCTGCTCAGTGACCACGCCAAGAGGTCAAAGTCTGAAAGAGGGTCTGGCTCCAGCAAGACCTCTCTCCCACCTGCAGGACCAGTGACACAATCCGCAGGGCCCAGAGCGAGATGAAAGTGCAGAGCTCTTAATGATCAGTTGTTAAGAATTCCAAGATGGTGATAGCAAAGAACTGACCTGAGTTCAGGGCCCCCAAGCTCGGGTCACTGGGCCATGAGGCCCACGCTGCCCCGCTGGTCAGACCTGTAAGGGATTCCCCTTCCCTCTCTTGGCCTCTGTTTCCTGGTCTGTAAACTCAGAGAGCTCAGCCATCTGGGATCCTGTTCTCCCCCTGCCGGCTTCTCTGGGCGCCTGCTACCTCTCCTTGGGCTGAGAAGGCATGGTGTTCTCTCACCTCGGGCTCTGGGGTAAGACAAGAGGAGGCAGGATGGTGAGCAAGCCTGGAAACCTGTCCATGAAGCTCACCGGTTTTGACTCGTGAATCGTCTGGATCACTGTGGGCAGGAGAATGGAGCGGAAAGGTCTGGGATTCAGTCCTGCCTCTCGGGGACTGGCTTGTCTGGTCCTGTCTGGAATGCATTGCCTGTCTGCTTCTCCTATGAGCAGCCGTGTACAAAATGCCTCTGTCTTCAAGGCCAGAGCACACCTCGGCTGGAATCCTGCCCCTGCTGCTTGCTAGGACCTCAGTGAGAGACTCTCCCAGCCTCAGTTATCCCATCTGTAAAATGGGGCAGCAGCTTGCTTAGAAAATGTTGATCCTCCAGAATCCAGTGTCCTTCTCTCCTGTGACTGGCAGACTTTTTGAGGGAAGTCAGGAAGATCCTTCTGCAACTATGGATAGATTCCTCTTCTATAGTCGGGGGTGACATGGCACATCCTGCAAATAGTACCTGCTCAGGAAATACTGTGACTATTCACAGCAGTACCACGACCACGGTTGCTGTGGTTATGCCTTCCCCAGGTCCAGCCAGGCTAGTCCAGGGTCTTGGGATGCACCTGAGACTGATGCTTGGAACACCAGCACCCCTCGGGGTTTGCTAGAAGTGCAGACTCTCGGGCCTGGCCCCACAGGTGATGAATCAGGATCTGCATTTTAAGATCGTTGCTAAGATCCTCCCAGCCCAGCCCCAGTGCCATCTGTGGAGGGGCAGGAGACCTGAGCTGTGTCCCCACCCCGCAATCCTCCTCCTGAAAAAACAGCCCAGAGGGTCTGCTTTGTTAATGGTCTGTCTGCGGTGCCATCTTTGATTCAGGAACATGAAAGGGAATCACCCTTTAAATAAACAAAATGGAAAATTCTCCAGGGGACAAGCACAGGAGCAGGCTGTGAGAACTCATGTCTTATTTAAGTGTGATTCCTCCAACGCTGTGGATCCATTAAATATCAGGGAAGAGCGCAGAGCAGCCCAGCCAGAACCGCAGGCAGGAGGAAGCCACGTGTGTAGGGGCCTAAGAAGGCGCGGGGTGCATGGGAGTTGACCCGATGGCATCCGGTCCCCTCGGTGGCCCTGGGCCTGGTCTGCGACTCCCTCCCTATCCAGCCCACTCTTGCAGAGCAGAGAGGGAACTGAACTGGGTCAGGGTGCCGTCGCAGTTCCCCAGTGTCTCGTCCCAGTCAAGCTCTGGAGGCCTGGAGGTGGGTGGGAGGACCTCGTCCCTCTTTCCGGCCCTCCCCGTCAGGACCAAAGTCAAAATGCAGGAACTTCTCTTTCCGTGCCTCAGCCAGCTAAGGCTCTGGATAAGAGCCAGCACCCTGGGGCCAGACCGCCTCTGTGGCTGTGGACAGGCAACCTAGGCTCTCTGAGTCTCAGTTTCCCCATCTGTACTTTGGGAAGGGTCGTACTTGCTTCCCGAGGTTGTTGTCAGGATTAAACATTATTATGTTTTAGAAGAGCGTCTGCCATAAGTTGACCCTACGTGAGTATTTGTTAAGTTGAAATAGGAAGCAGTAATCTGGTGGGGAGGACTTCCCAGGTGGCTCAGTGGTAAAGAATCTACCTGCCAGTGCCGGAGATGGGGCTTTGATCCCTGGGTTGGAAAGACCCCGTGGAGTATGGAGGAAATGCCTGTCCACTCCCGTATTCTTGCCTGAAAAATTCCATGGACAGAGGCCCCTGGCAGGCTACAGTCCAGGGCGGTCACAAAGACTCAGATGCGTTTGCGAGTGTGTGCATGCCCATGCGCATGTGCGCATGGGCGTGTACACACGTGCGCACGCGCGCACACACACACACACACACACACACACACACACACACACACTCCAATGGGGAAAAGGTGTCTTCCCCTGAGGAATCAGGAAGGACTTTGTCTTTCACCAGAAATTTGGGGAAATGTCAGCCATTATTTCTCCAAATATTTTTCGGCCCCGTTCTCTCCTCTCCTTCCGGAAAGTCACTAACACCTGGATTAGATGCATTCCTATTGCCCCACATGTCCCTCAGGCTTTGCTAACATTTTGAAATCTTTCTTCTTTCTGTTCTTTAGATCAAAGAGTTTTAAGTGCATTTTAAAGTTCACTATTTGCTTTGTTTTTTCCATTCTGCTGCTAAGCCCATTCACTGAATTTTAAAATTTAATGTACTTTAGTTTTCAGTTCTAAAATTTCCACTTGGCTTGATAGATTATTTTTTTTTCTAGCTCACTGAAGAGATACTGTCTTTTCTTTCATTAAGAGCATCGTGTCATTTATCTCATTGAGTCTGTTTCTAAGAACTACTTCACATTCAGTGTCAGCTAATTGCAACATCTTCATTTCAGGGTCGTTCTCCATCGGTTGTCTTTAATCTTGAGAGTAGTTCATGTTTTCCTGGTTCTTTGTATGTGGAGTAATTTTGAAATGTATCCTGGGCTCTGTGATGGGTGTGTTAGGGAAACATATGTATGTGTACACACAATGGAATATTACTGAGCCATTAAAAAGGATGGTGTAATGCCATTTCCAGCAACATTAAATTACCATACTACGTCAGAAAGAGAAAGAGAAACATCAAATGATTTCACTTCTATGTGGAATCAAATATGATGCAAATGAACACATCTATGAAACAGTCACAGACTGACAGACAGAGAGATCAAACTCGTGGTTGCCAAAGGGGAGGAGGAGGAGGCTGAGAGGTGTGTGAGAGTAACAGACGCAGGTTATCGTATATAGAGAGAGCATGGATAAATAGCACCGTCCTACTGTATAGCACGGGCTTCCCTGGTAGCTCAGCTGGTAAAGAATCCGCCCACAGTGCGGGAGACCCAGGTTCGATTCCTGGGTCTGGAAGATCCACTGGAGAAGGGATAGGCTACCCCAATCCAGTATTCTTGGGCTCCCCTTGTGGCTCAGCTGGTAAAGAATCCGCCTGCAATGTGGGAGACCTGAATTTGATCCCTGGGTTGGGAAGATCCCCTGGAGAAGGGAAAGGCTACCCACTCCAGTATTCTCGCCTGGAGAATTCCATCAACTGTATAGTCCATGGGGTCACAAAGAGCCGGACGTGACTGAGCGACTTTCACTGTCACTTCACTTTCGCTGTGTGGCATAGGGAACTAAAGTCAATATCCTGTGATAAACCGTAACAGAAATAAATATGAAAACTAATGTATACGTATGTGTATAACTGAATCACTATGCTATACAGCAGAAATGAAACACACCACTGTAAATCAGTTAAACCTCAGTAACGTTCAAAAATAACAGTAAAGTATCAGCAACGACAAAGTCACAAGCAGGAGGGGACATGCCATATAGAACAGGAAACTCAGGTGGCGCCATGAGCTGCTTCCGGTCTTCTCCAGAATCTGCCTTCCTTGGTTCCCTCTCCAGGGCCTCGAGGTGGGTGCTTTCCATCTGTATCAGCTGTGGGGTAGCCGCTCTGGGAGGAGTTCCTTCCTTGTTGGTGTTCAGTTGCTCAGTCATGCCCGACTCTTTGCGACCCCAAGGACTGCAGCCCACCAAGCTTCCCCATCCTTCACTGTCTCCTGGGGTTTGCTCAAGCTCGTGTCCATCGAGTCGGTGATGCCATCCAACCATCTCATTGTCCGTCATCCCCTTCTCCTCCCGCCTTCAATCTTTTCCAGCATCGCGGTCTTTTCCAGTGAGTTGACTCTTCGAATCAGGGTGGCCAAAGTATTGGAGCTTCAGCATCAGTCCTTCCATTGAATATTCAGAGTTGATTTCCTTTAGGGGAACTGGTTGGATCTCCTTGCTGTTCCGGAGTTCCCTGCGCTGAGCCAGAAGCAGAATCTCCTCCTGACTCTCCCCTTCCTCGTGCGAGGCTTTCCTGGGCTTTCACTGAGAAGGTTTTTAGTGAAGATGGCAGAAGCCGGGGGATGGGAAGTTACTTTCCCAGGCACTTTCCTTGCAGAAGACTTCTTGCTTGGCCCATGTTCCCGTGAACCTTGAGTGCGAAGGTGGGGTGCTTCCCCTCCTGTGCCATTCCTGGGCTCTAAGTGGATGTGTTGGGTTTTTAGCCAACCCAGTAGATTCCAGAGACAAATGCTCTCTGTGTTCATAGGACAGAGATCTTTACTCCTTGTTTCCCCTTTCTCAGCCCTGAGCTGGGCACACAGCGTGTGAGTGTTCAGGCACCAGGTCGTGTCCGACTCTTTGTGACCCCGTGGACTACGGCCCACCAGGCTCCTCCGTCCATGGGATTTCCCAGGCAAGGATACCGGAGTGGGTTGCCATTTCCTCCTCCAGGGGATCTTCCTGACCCAGGAAGTGAAATTGGCAGGCAGGTTCTTTACTACTGAGGCGTCTGGGAAGCCCGGGGCACACAGTAGGCTTTCAGTAACTCCTCATTGAAAAGTGGTTGTGAATGGCAGAGATGAAGAAGTGATGTTTCCTTCTGCTTCTGCTGCCCTCCAGGCTTGACCTACTGCACCCTGCCCCTACCCCACCCTACCCTACCCAACCCCACCCCCAGCCAAGAGGATCCTCTTTGGGCAAATTATACAAGAATCAACTCGTATATGAGCCTCCCTTTCCAGAGGGAGAGGCAAGAGAGCATGAATGGCCATTCATACCCCAAGCCAGAGGCAACGTTTGAAATGTGTCTGGGCCAAGGTAGGGGGGCTCATTAAGAGGGACATTCCTAAGTATCAGAACCGTGTCATTTGCAGACTAATGAATGGGTCTGGCTTAGAAAATTATCATTTTCCCTACTTGCAGGTGAGGAAACCTGCTTATTGGATCAAGGTCTCTCCGGTTTTGCCTTGGATTAAATTAATCACCACCCTGTTCCTCAACGGACTCTCCTCGCTGACCCGCTGCATTCCACAGGGCCTCCTGGCAGGCCCGCTTGGTCTGGTGGTGGATTCATGCGAGAGCAGCCCGCCCTGGTTAGAACTTGTTTTGCTCCGTCCTGTTTTGCCCTGGGTAGTTCCATCTTGCCATCTTCTTCAGAGGAGGGCTGTGTGCGTGTTCTGCCTCTTGCTTGGTCTGATCCTGCCCAGAGGCACAGGGCTGGAGGAGACGACTTTCTGCGGCTGACTTTGCAACCTCTTTCCTCTTGATTTGCCCTTTTCTCCTGGAGATGGCCTCGAGAATTCTTTAGTTAATGGACTGTAAAGTGCTTTGAAAACACAGACTGTTAAGTGGCATCGGGCCGGACTCACTAATTATTTATGATTTCAGAAGAGCCAGTTAATTCACCGGGAGAGAAGGTTATATTGGCTAGGACGGTAAATCGTTCAGGAGAACCACACAAATAGCAGGGACCACCCCCTGCTTCCCCCTGAAGCTTTGTGTCCCCTGGAGATGCTGCTGGGAAAATTGGGCAAGGAGAGCCCTCTCCAGACAGGTGGACGAGGCCTCCGGGTGGCACCATCGGTCACCACTGCTGGCCACCTCCCGCCCCACGTGGCCCGGAGTTCGAAACCAGAGCCGGGGACCAGAAAGGGGAGGTGGGTCTCTGGGTTCATTGGCTTGCCTTAGAGCAAGACTGCCTTCAAACCTAAAGAGATAGGGTGACTTTTCCCCGGAAAGCTCTCCGGAGAGGAGGTATGGCCAGAGGAGTCTCTAAGGAAGGCCCCCGCAAGGTCGAGAGTCAGAAGGGCGATGTGGGTTCTTCCTGCTGCTGCTGAGGCACGCCCCAGGCTCCTCCCCTCCCCGGGGCAATCCTCTCCCTCTGTCGTGGGTGGAGGTCGGCTCTCTTGCCCACTGCTGCCCACCCACAAGCGGGTTCACCTCCACGGCCGTTCACTCCTTCCGTCCCTCCTTCAGTAACTGGGTCCAGCCTCCTGGGTGCCGCGTGGGCCTGTGAGACCCTCACCCTCCGCCCAGCACTCTTCCTCTCTCTTCGCATCCTTCCCCATCTGCCCCGGCCGCCCCATCCACGCTCCGCTGTCTCCACCTGAGAAGGCCCCCTCACCCTGCTGCCCGGAGGCCTGGAATCCATCCCCTTCTCCAGGTGTCCCACCCAGCAGAGACCCAGAAGGAAACCTCGCCTGGACGGCCTGCAGCCCCACTAAGCACCACCAGCCCACAACGCCCCCCACCGCTCCCCCATCTCTCAGGCACCTTTTCAGGTACTGGACTGAGGTCTTCCTTGCAACACCTAATTTTCTGCCCAAAGTAGCTGTGCTCCCAGACCAGCCCATTGCTCATCTTCTTTCTTTTATAACCTTCCTGGAACGTGCACTTTGCCCAGCCCCAAACACTCAGGACTAAGTCTCCATCACTTCAGAAGAATCTGCTGCCACGTGGCAGTTCAGCCCCGAGAAGAAAGCAAAGCAGAGCTGGCACACACGCAGGGCTACACATCTCGGGCAGTGGCCCTGAAGGCAGGCATCAGCCTGCCCAAGGGAGTGACCTCATGGTGGCCGCCTGGGGTCTGCAGCGGTGCTCAGAGCTGGGGCCAGAGGGGGCTGTGGGGTGGGGGCTCGAGGAGGCTGCCCAGCTCAGGAGGGGCTGCCTGGGAGGGGGCCCGGGAGGCTGGGGCAGCCCAGTGCTGCCGCCGCCGTGTCCTGAGCCCAGTGCCTTTCTGGTGGCCCCCAGGGCTCCTGGGGAGGAGGTGGTGGTTTCCACACGCTGGACTGGGTCCCTGCTCTGTGCAGCCTGCCACACTGGGATGCACGGGAGGGGAAAGTGTGTGTGCGTGTGTGTGTGCGCTGTCTGGGTGTGTATCTGTGTGCGTGTGTGTTTGTAGGGATACGGGTACATGCATTTGTGGGCATGCGTGCATATGAGTATCTGTGTTTGTAGGGATACGGGTACATGCATTTGTGGGCATGCGCGCATATGAGTATCTGTGTTTGTAGGGTTACGGGTACATGCATTTGTGGGCATGTGCGCATATGAGTATCTGTGTGTTTTTGCTGCTTCTGGGCCTCAGATTGACATGCCTGTGGCCCAGAAACAGCCTCTGAAGGGCTCCTGACCACCCTGCCCTCTACCCTGTCTGCCCACACCCCCATGCTGGGCATCGTCCCCTTGGGAGCCTTACTCTAGACCAATCCCCACAGTGACCCTTTGGGCCCTGGGGTCATGTGTAGTGGAAAGAATGAGCCTGTGGATGGAAACAGGAGCGGAGCTGGGAAGACCTGTGTTTTCTCTTCCTTTGGGGAGGGGCACCCACAGTGGGTCTATCCCAGGCCCTGAGCCAACATCTTTCAAGCGTTATGCTGAGAACTGAGTTCTGAAGAAACCACAGTGGAGACTCACTGCCTGCAGGAGCCTAGCGCCCGGCCTGAGCTCTGACCTGCAGCACGGAGGGCCTCGAGCAGCGGGCACACCTCAGCGGGATTCTGGGGGAGCTGGCTCCAGGCTCAGCTCAGCCAGAGACCAACTGGGGGACCTCAAACAAGTCACTTTACTTCTGGGGCCTCAGATTCATCAGTTGCAACTGAGAGTGTTCAGTGATTTTTCAGGTTGTCTGCTCGCGGCATCTTTTGTAACTCTAAACAGAACCTCAGACGATGGAGATTCCATTTCCGCATTTATCAAGTACGCGCTCATTGAGTGCCAGGCCCGGAACTGGGAGCTGGGAAATAACGATGACAATGGCAAGAAAAATGACAACTGCAGAGGCAGCTGACGCCTGCAGGGCACCTGCTCCGTGCAGGGCACCTACTCCGTGCGGGGCACCTGCTCCGTGTGGGGCAGATTCATACAGCGATCAGCACCTCTGTGAACTCTCTGCACGGTGCCTATTCTCATGTGTTTTGTGGTTCCTGACCTCAAGCTGTAGCCTCAACTCACAGTCTAGTCCGGGGGAGACAAGATACACCCAGACAACCCCATAGAATATTTAAATCAAGTGCTAAGAAAGAGGGCTTCCCAAGTGGCACTAGAGGTGAAAGAACCCACCTGCCAGTACAGGAGACGTAAGAGGCATGGGTTCGATCCCTGGGTTGGGAAGATTCCCCTGGAGGAGGGCATAGCAACCCTCTCCAGTATTGCTAAGAAAGATGCACCGTAAGTTCCTTCGGGGGAACAGAGGCAGACCTGGGGTCCATCCTGGGGTTGAGGAGAGCTTTTTGGGGGGCCGTCTCTACCTGTGCTGAGTTGTCAAGTAGGGTGAGAACCAGGCTGGCAGAGGAAGGTGGGAGGGCATTCCAAGCTGAGGAAGGCCTGAGGCTGGAAATGCCATGAGAG
>SJYF01000082.1:5413510-5439998 GCA_006410515.1 Procapra przewalskii | reverse complement strand
CCCAACTCTGGTCTTGTCATCACCAACCGAACCCCTCCCCTCGGCTTCTCCTCTGTCCCCACCCCAGCACGGGTCACAGGGTCCCGGAGAGGGACGGTGGGACCCCGCCAGGGCCCCCCCGGAGCCACGCTTCCTGCTGGGTCACGGCTGTCGTAGCCTGTGTGCGTCTTCGCCGCTGGAAGAGGCTGCAGCAGGGCGAGAGGAATTGATGTTTATTTTGATAACGAGTTCTCAATGCGTTTGCAAACTAATAAAATCAGCTCATTAGGCTGCATGTTTAATTCACAACTGTACTGTGGGGAGACTCCCCTGTAGCTGACGGGTAATATGAGCTCCCTCCTGAGATGGGGGGGTGGTGGTCTGCGGTATTTAAAGTCTCCGTGACCAGCATATGGTGAGGTCCTGCCCCTCCCCTTCCCCACACAGGGTCTGGAATCCTAAGGGCAGCAGTGGGCACCTTGTCCTGCAGGTCCTGGCCCCAGAGACGCCTCTGTCCGCCCCGGGGACCGTGGGGCATCTTCCCGCAAGTGGGCTTTGGGAAGTGGAAGCTGGGGAGAGGCAGGCCTGTCCCCTGCAGAGTTGGCCAGGATTGGTCCAGTGGTGGAGTGGTGAATGGTGGACCCCAAGGCTGAAGTGGACACAGCGGCCCCTGTCTGAACCCTGACCTTGCTGGGGTCTTTCTGGCCCTCCCCTGGGGGGAAGAGTAGGCCAGCCCAGGGAGCAAGGGCGTCAGGACCACCAGTTTACGGACAGGGGTCTGAGGCCTGGAGAGACTCAACAGTTGACACAAGCTGCCGCCCATCTGTGACACACACGACTCAGGCCTCCATCCACTGACCACGTGCGCTGCGGCCACGGGGGGCCTGGCACTGGGTCTCCAGGGTGCCGGGGGTCCAGCAGGGAGGGGCCCTGACCCAGCCCTTTCTGGCAGCAGCGGGCCCCAGCTGCCCTGGGGAGGTGCAGGCAGGTCAGGGCAGGCCTGACCAGGCCAAGCAGAGGACGCTGGGCCCAGCGCGGCCCCGGGGAGAGTGCTGGGCGCCAGGGTGGGTGGGTCAGCTGGGGGGCCGGTCAGGTCCAGAGAAAGGTTTCCCAAGAAGCTGGGGTCACAGCCCCAGAGCCAGGAAAAGCGAGGGACAGAGCCCAGAAGCCTGAACCTGAGTGAGGGGTTCTTTGCGTTTCTGTGGTGTCGGGGGGCAGAGATGATCCAGAGCCCCCTCCTTGGGCCCTGGCTCTGAGGGGAAGGGGCTGGAGGAGAACCAGGAGCTCACGCCAATGCCGCACATAGGCCTTGACCTTGACCTTGACCGCATCGGAGCTGCTCTGAGTGGACTTGCGCATAATCACGGCGGGACCATGGCGTTGGCTGGGCATGATTTCTAGTAAAATGCAGTTTCCATCTGAGCAGAAGATCTTGTGTCCTTTGGAGAGTTTTACCACGTTTCTGACAGATCCTCGAGTTTATCCTGAGAAGGTGGGGCCCACATCCCCACTGCAGGCCCTGTCCCCCTCCCGTCCCCCCATCTGACGCACACACACGTGTACACATGCCCTCCTAGAACTTCCTGGACACACAGAACACATACTGTGTGCCCATATGCCCTGACACAGGCGTGTCACGAAGACACGCATGTGCACACCAGCTGCACGCTTCACACACATTTGTGCGTGAACACACACCTGTGCACACGCCACCGCTTCACTCCAGCCCCTCTGGGGAAACTAGGGATGCCGTCGGCTCTCCTGGCCATCAGCATCCCAACAGCAGCTCAGCCGTCCTGTGAGTTAGAGACCGGAGGGTGACCTAGATACGGAGAATCACGCTGCCCCTGGGATTTGCAGCCGCTTAGGACATGCGACGGGACGAAATTCAGGCTGGTAGCGGAATAGCTAATTGATTATCTTCTACGTTTCAGCATTGCCTAGGATGGGGCAAGCAACTTCGGGGCTTGGAGAAGGGGGTACATGGTGCATTTCGGGGCGTCATGAGTTTCTGTCCAGAGGACATGGACCCTCTTTGAAGAGCTGATGAAACTTAGAGGTTCCTTTCCAGACCCAGAAAAACCCTTGTGTATGCCCAAGCAGGCAGCACTTGTGGGTATAACTTCAGGGCCTTTAGCACCTTGTCTGGGGATCCCTATTGGGCAGTGACTCCAGAGCATTCTGAGAGCTCAGGGTGGCGGGGGTGGCTTCTTGGTCCTTACACTCCGAGGTCAGGACTGGCCCTCCGGGCGGCACATCCCTCTGGCTCCTCCTTCTGGCCCAGCCTCTGACGTCAGCGTGTCCTGGGACTCATCTCAGCCCCGTGTGTCCTCATCACCTTGCTGATCTCATCCCGTCTCTGCACCCGCGATGCGCTCCTGTATCCCTCCAGCCCAGACCTGTCTCTCCAGCTCCGGACTCCTCCCTCTGACTCTGCCTCAGCCCCCAGCTAGCACACCCAAGACCAAATTGCCCGTCTCTCCACAGCCCAGTGTCCTCCAGCAGCTCCGAGCAGGGCCGCGCCCGGGGGCGGTTGTCTACAGCCAAAACCCTAGAGCCATCCTTGACCTCACTCTGCCTTAGCCCGTGCCTCATCCAGTAGGACAATCTGATTAAATTAATAGCTTTCGTTGACATGTGAGGAATCTGGCTGCGTCTCATCACCTTCTCTGCTCCACGGGTCCCGGCCACAGTCATCTTCCCCCCAGGTGGCTGAAGTAACCTCTTCAGACCAGACAGTACCTACAGCGGCTCTTTCCAGATAGAATTGACCCATTTCTCCTGGGCTGCGCTAAGTGCCATCGCTTCTGAGGAGCAGAATCTGAAAGGGGAGTAGAAAAAAGTGACCTTATGGCGGGGGCTTCCCAAGTGGTTCAGCGGTAAAAGAATCTGCCTACAATACAGGAGACATCAGAGACGTGGGTTCGATCTCTGGATCGGGAAGATCCCCTAGAGAAGGGAATGGCAACCCACTCCAGTATTTTTGCCCAGAAAATCCCATAGGCAGAGGAACCTGGCGGGCAAAGAGTCGGACATGACTGGGCACGCACGCACTCACCTGGCACTGCCCACTTCAGCCAGGTGACGCAGGTCCACGTGCTCGGTGATAGCGTCCCAGGGAATGTGTGTGCCCCTGATGCCCCGTGACCTGCTGGGCATGGCTCTCCACCTCTGGGGCCCTCCCTCCCCCAAACCCATAACCACAGCCTGACCCGGAGAAAAGACATCAGACAAAACCACGGGGGTGGACTTTTCCACAAAATACCTGATCACGATTACTCCAGACCTTCCAGACCCTCAGAAACAAAGGATGTCTGAAACCATCACAGCCCAGAGGAGCTCCAGGAGGCATGGCGACCACATCCTGAGTGGGATCCTGGAGTAAATGGGACAGGAGGGAAAGCTGTCGAAACCTGCACACGTGGCTGGTTCCCTGCGACGTGCGGCCCGGCTCCTTAGTGGTGACAAATGTCCCGCAGGATGTGACACGGTGACAGTAGGCGAGGCCAGGGACTGGGGCAGAGCAGAGCTCTCTGTTCTGTGCTTGCAACTTTTCTGACATCTGAAAGCAAGAGAGCTCCAGAAAAACATCTGCTTTGTTGACTGTGCCAAAGCCTTTGACTGTGCAGATCACAACAAACTGTAGAAAATCCTGAAAGAGATGGGAATACCAGACCACCTGACCTGCCTCCTGAGAAACCTGTATGCAGGTCAGGAAGCAACAGTTAGAACTGGACATGGAACAACAGACTGGTTCCAAATAGGAAAAGGAGTACGTCAAGGCTGTATATTGTCATCCTGCTTATTTAACTTCTGTGCAGAGTACATCATGAGAAACGCTGGGCTAGATGAAGCACAAGCTGGAATCAAGATTGCTGGGAGAAATATCAATAACCTCAGATATGCAAATGATACCACCCTTATGGCAGAAAGTGAAGAACTAAAGAGCCTCTTGAGGAAAGTAAAAGAGGAGAGTGAAAAAGTTGGCTTAAAGCTCAACATTCAGAAAACGAAGATCATGCCATCTGGTCCTATCACTTCATGGCAAATAGATGGAAAAACAATGGAAACAGTGACAGACTTTATTTTGGGGGGCTCCAAAATCAAAGCAGATGGTGACTGCAGCCTTGAAATTAAAAGACACTTTCTTGGAAGAAAAATTATGAGCAACCTCGACAGCATATTAAAAAGCAGAGACATTACTTTGCTAACAAAAGTCCATCTAGTCAAAGCTATGGTTTTTCCAGTAGTCATGTATAGATGTGAGAGTTGGACTATAAAGAAAGCTGAGCACCAGAGAATTGATGCTTTTGAACTGTGGTGTTAGAGAAGACTCTTGGAGTCCCTTGGACTGCAAGGAGATCCAACCAGTCAATCCTAAAGGAAATCAGTCCTGAATATTCATTGGAAGGACTGATGAAGCTGAAACTTGTGCCACCTGATGCGACGAAGTGACTCATTTGAAAAGACCGTGATGCTGGGAAAGATTGAAGGTGGGAGAAGGGGACTACAGAGGATGATATGGTTGGATGGCATCACCAGCTCAATGGGCATGGGTTTGGGTGGACTCCGGGAGTTGATGATAGACAGGGAGGCCTGGCATGCTGTGGTTCACAGGGTCGCAAAGAGTTGGACAAGACTGAGCGACTGAACTGAACTGAAACTGTTCTAGGGATTTCCCTCCCTGATGGTCCAGTAACTAAGACTCCACCTTCCCGATGTGGGGGGTGGGGGCCGGATTCAATCCCTGGTCAGAGAACTAGATCCCATAGGCTGCAGCTAAAGATCCCACGTGCCACAGCTCGAAAACAAAAAAGCACACACACACACAGACCATGAACAACAAAACCTTCCTGTTATGAAATATCGTTAAAAAAAAAAAAGACAGGCGTTAGATCCTCTATCCTGTGCGGAGAAGCCTGCAGTGTCCTGACGTGGCTAATGAGACCCTGCTGCGGACCGTCTGCTTCTTTTTAGAACCCCCGCCCCCCAGGTTCTCTTCCCCGGCTGCAGCCAGACGGCGCCGTTCTCCTAACATGCGCCGGGCAGCCCCCTGGAGGACCTTTGAGCCGGCGGGTCTGGCTACCCTGAACTTTCCGCCCCCAGTAGCGCTATTTGGCCCTTATCCTTAGTACCTTTCAGGCCTCACTTCCTCAGTGGGGTCTAGCCAACGGTGACCTACCCCCGGCATCTGCTGTCCACGCCCCAGACCTCCTCTCCCTGCTTGACACCCTTCTCTCTTCACGTCATGTCTCGCCTTCTAACACGTCGAATCACTTAGCTATTCATTGTGCGCATTGTCCATCGTTATCCCTGTCATCCGAGTCACCTCCCTAAGGGCGGGGACCTGGGTCTCAACACACGTGAGTGAATCGAAGGCCCGGAACAGTGCCTAGTCTGCGGTAGACGCTGGACACGTACGTGTCTTTGAATGAATGGATGAATGAGGACCTGGGCAGGTAACAGTTAAGATAGCTAACAGTGGACCAGCCGCTCAGAGCCGGAGCCTCCGGTGCCCTCCCGCCCAGCACTGCCTCCTGGTTTGGGCGTGTTCACGGCCAGACCGTCCTGGCGGGAAGAACTCCTCTCCTCCCTCTTCGAGATCCAGAGCGATCGCTCCTTGTCCACACCTCTCATGTGGCACTTGAGTCAGTAATTGCCTCTCAGGGACACATCTCATCTCCCAGAGAATGTGGGATGAGAGGCCACTCCTGGGAAGGGTGTTGAATGAATCAGGCGGGAAGGGATGGTCCCCCATCACCGTCTAGCCCCAGGCTCTGGTCGGAGCCTTGAATATGGAGGCCCTCACGGACGTTGGCATTTGGGCTGTTTCAGTGCTTCTGGTCACGGCAGCATGGAACGTTGTTTTTCACTGTCCATCTGGGACCCCGCAGGGGCTTCTCCGGTGGCACAGTGGTAAAGAATCCACCTGCCACGCAGGAGATGTGGGTTCGATCCCTGGGTTGGGACGATCCCTTGGAGCAGGAAATGGTAACCCATTCCGGTATCCTTGCCTGGAGAATCCCATGGACGGAGGAGCCTGGCAGGCTATAGTCCACGGAGTCGCAAATGAGTGGAACTCAACTGAGCAGCTAACCAGCTGGGACCCCCTCTGCTGGACTTAGCGTTGAGAAGCTTCTGCCCGGCCTGGTCTTCGCCCCAGCTCCTTCCTAGGCCCTCAGCCCGAGTGTTTCCAGAATGAAAAGTACCAGTTTGGTTTCCACAAGTGAGAGAATCGATTGCCCCAGCTTTGATTTTTCCCTTTCCCCTCCCCGCCCTCCAGACTGAAAATCTGGATTCCTCCTGGATTTAGAGGGTGGCGTTCCAAAAGGAAATGAACTCTGGTGTGAGCCAAACCGGGGCTGGGAACCTAATGTGACCGTTTATCCGCCACAGCACGTCGCTCAATTTACAAAACCTCATTGAGCCTCGTCTGCAGAATGGAAACAGCCCACCCCGCCTGCAGAGTCTGGTGTAAGGGGTGAGGGATGATGAATGGAAAACAGCAGGGGACCTGGAGCACAGCAGGCCCTGAAGAGCTGGAAGCTGAAGCGGTCTTCACCCACCTCTGGCAGCCCCTCCCGTCTGTCTGCTCCCCTGCCCCACCTCCGAGGAGGGGCTCCAGGGACCACCCGGGCCCCCTGCCATGCCCCCACATCCCCAAGGGGCTGCTACCTCAGTTGGCTTCCCAGACCCCTGCCGCTGCCTCTGAGTGCACAATCCTTTGTCCGGAGTCCATTTGTGGGAAGTCGAGGCGTGAAGCAAAGCAGGAATAAGAAACAAGCATGACACGCCCTACCCCGAGGGCCCCACAAGTAAAGAGGATGTTTGCAAAGGAAAACAGACAGACACAGCCCCTTCGCTAGTTAGATCTCATTGGCACTGCAACGAGGCCCCCTCGTTTTCTTTGGTGCGAGTGGATGGGTTTTTTTTTTCTTTCTCTTCTTTATCCTTAAACATCAGGAAGGAACGGCAGACTCCGCACTTTTCTGTGGCCTCCCTGGGTTGGCAGGGAAGCGGGGGTGGGTGTCAGCTTTCTCAGACGTGGCTGATCCTGGAAGGCTGAGTGTGTAGGTGTGGAGAAGATCTGTAAGTCACTCAACAAACATGTGGCGCGTCTGTTGTGTGCCCGGCCTGCCCAGAGGAACTGGTGATGTGCCTGTGGATGCCACCTGTCACACGGGCTCAGAGTTAGTGAGGAACCCAGACACCCCACCCAGAGCCGGCTTCCGGCGCGTTGGCTGCGGCGTGGAGGTATGCCAGGTAAAGCGCTGGAATTTAGAGGGGGTGAAGGGAAAGCCATCCAGGGCTAGGTAGCAAGGACGCCCTCCTGGGGGAGGTGATGCTAGGCCAATTCAGGAAAGGAGCGTGGGGAACTCCGGGACAGGAGCCGTGGGTCGTCACCTCTGCCAGCTCCTCCCCTGCTTAACCGGTGGCCCCACCTGCCTTCTCGAAGAGAAGGGGACCCCCTTGACTGCTAGCCCCCCTCCTTCCTCTCCTGTGTCTCCTGGGGTCAAGGCCAGGCCCTCCACCTGCTCCCGGAGCCCGCCCTGCTCGCCCGCTCAGGTGCCCCGGCATCTGCACCTGCGTCCTTTCTCCCCTCTGTCTGCTGGGCCCTCCCGTGAGCACACGCCTGCTGAGTCTCCTGCTGAGTTTCTTGCACCTTAGTATCTCTTGGCTGCTCCTGCCCCTTCTTGCCAGGCCTTCTTGCCAATACCACCTGCATTTGCCCACATCCCTCGCTGCCCCCCACCCCTGCCCCTCCTTGAACCTTCCCAGTCAAGGTTGCCCCTGACCTCATGTTGCCAAACCCAGCAGACCCTTCAGTGACCTTGGGTTCTAGCCTATCATTGCGATGGCGACCTCTCCCTTCTTGGTTTCCTGGAGTCCAGCTGCCTCTCTGACGCTCCTTCCCAGGCCCATTTTGGGCCTCCTCCTCCTGCCGTGGTCCCTTAAATGTCCCCTGAATGGGGGTGTTGGCCAGTGTTCCGTGCACCCACCCCACCCCCATGGTTCATGCCAGCACTGTGCCAACAGCACCGCTTCCCACAGATCCTCCCCAAGATGTCTATGATGAGCCTCAGACAGCCTGGATGTATCTGAGTGTCTCCTGCACTTAGCAAAGACCCACCAAATGGAGCCCCCAAGGTTCTACCCCCATGTGCCTGCCATCCCCAAGAGAGGGCCCCCTGTCACCCAGCAGCTCAGGCCTGGCCCGGCCCTGCTCTCTCGTTTTCCGCGGCCACTCCCTTCGCTCAGCGAGGCCTGCCTGGCCTGGAATTTTGCAAAGACCTCCTGGCAGTCCCCTGCCCTCAGCCCCGGGTCTCTGTGGGGATCCCACCACAACCTCGGTCCTTCCGGCCCACTGCCCACTGGAGCCTCAGGATGCTGGGTGCTGGGTGCTGTGGGGATGCTGTGTGCTGTGGGGATGCTGTGTGTCGGGGGTCAGTGACTCACCCTGGCGGTCCCCTTTCCCAGGCCCCGTGTGAGCTCTGTACCCCTGGGAGAGGCGCCGAAGGATGTGGCGAAGGTGGAACGGGCCCGGCCTCGACAGGGCGTTCATCTCTGAGTTGACTTTTCCGCCCTCCCGGGAACGTGGGCTGCCCGCCACGCCGGCAGGCCCCCTGCACAGGCTGAATGGGGCTCTGTTCCCGAGCAGTGGTCAAGGGCAGCCCTAGACGGAGCTTGTGTGAGCGCGTTCTTTCCGTGGACCCCCACCTGGAAACCACTCCCGGCCCCACCCTGGAAATAAACACTGCCGTGGCCGGGAGCCGGCCAGGCTGGGCGCTCCCTCTGTGAGGCATCGCGGGGGACTTGCTGCCCACGGGGCCCTGAGCTCTGAGACAGCCCCGTCCTCCTGCCAAGCGACGCCGCCCCTGTGTTCCTGGGCCTCCCTTCAGGTCTCCACCCTCCTCTTTGACGCCTCTCTCCTGGGCCGCCTGCGAAAAGGAGTCACGGTGTGACTGCTGGCTCTGTTTTCCCAGGAAGTGTCCCAAGTTGGGGGTTGTCAGTCAGAAGGTCCAGATATGCCAAGGCCTGTGTCCATAGGAACCAGACAGACATGGGTTGGAATCCCCACCACTTACAAGCTGCATGACCTCTGGCAACTTACTTAACCTCTCTGGGCCTTGGTTTCCTCTTCTTTAAAGTGGGACTAATAATACTTCTCTGATCGGGAAGGTTCAAGGAGCAGAGATAGTGACCTCATGTCTGAAGAGTCCCTAGTGAAGAACTGTGAAACACCGTGGCTGCTGCTCTGGTTACAGATTCTGGGTAAGCCCCGAGGGCCCAGCCTCCCAGGCACTCTGGGAAGGCAGTCCAGCATAGGGTGGCATCACAGGAACCCAGGGCATTGGCCATCTTTGGGCCCAGAGGTGGCTGCATTTCAGAGAAGAGTCATTTTCCATCTCATCAGTGTAGTAGGAGCTCAGAGTATTTTACAATCTTCTAGGGGAAGATTGCCTTCCCAGGTGGCTCAGATGGTGAAGAATCCACCGGCCAATGCAAGAGACGCAGGTTCGATCCCTGGGTTGGAAAGATCTCCTGGAAAAGTGAATGACAACCCACTCCAGTACTCTTGCCTGGGGAATCCCATGGGCAGAGGAGC
The DNA here is from genome assembly GCA_006410515.1 of Procapra przewalskii. NCBI lineage: Eukaryota > Metazoa > Chordata > Mammalia > Artiodactyla > Bovidae > Procapra > Procapra przewalskii. The sequence continues at coordinate 5,430,412 of SJYF01000082.1, read as the reverse complement.
CTGGAGGGCTACAGTCCACGGGGTCACAAGAGTCAGACATGACTTAGCGACTAAACAACGAGGGCAGAGTGGATCCACGCTCCAGGACAGAGCTCTCCGGCACAAGGGGCCCAGCCTCTGCCTGGACACTCCCTCCAACAGGAAGCTTCTCCTTCTCCAGGCAAGGCCCCTAGATGCCGGGCAGAGTGGTCTCCCCTTTTCTGGGATGCAGAACCCTTGTTCCATCCACTGCTACTCTCCCAAAAGGGGAGCCCCCACAGGCAGGGCCTGGGCTCTCTCTCTGTCTGTACCCACCCTGGCTGGCACACGGTGGTCTCAGGGAGGGTGACTTACCCCAAGGACAGGCGGCAATTCTGAGCATCCCGACTTAGGAGGGTGTGGATCCTCCTGGCCTCTAGTGGGTAGAGGTCAAGGATGCCGAGGACAGACTCCCGTGAAGAAAGATCCGGCCCAAGCCGTCAGTCGTGCTGAGGGCGAGAAACTCTGCCTTAAACCAACATTCGTCTTTGAGAGCCATGCCCAGACCTGAACACAGACCGACTTGTGTGGGTTTCCTGGGATTTAAAAGACTGAAAATGGGAGAAAAGTCATCCAGCTTCATTTCCAGCTGGCATCCAAAAGGAGAATTTTGCAAAGGAACTCCGTAAAAAGTGCTTAGAGTTGTGTTTTTTTTTTTTTCCCTGTGTATTCAGTTATTAGCCTCCATTGTGCATGAGCTGGAAAATCACGGATACCGGGTGAGAGCCCAGGGTCTCCCGCGGAGACTGTGTTTCAGGGCTGTTCTTGGAGCTGGGGATGCCGTGGAGGAAGCTGGCCCCTGCCCTTCCAATGCTCAGGCCATCCAGCCCTGGCTGCCTCTTCATGGCGGGGCTACAGTATAGGAGTGTGCTCTTCCCTGGGGTTCACAGAGGGATTCTTGGGGGCGGAGGGCTGGAAACTCCAGGGCCAGGGCTGCCGCTGCTCTGCGCCAGTCACCTCGGCACGGACCACTCCAACGCGCAGTCCTCGGTTTCCCAAACCTGCCTGTGTCGGTCTGGGGTCTCCAGAGAAATGAAAGCAAGAGGCCATAGGAAGATATTCATGATCAGACCAGCCCACCCTAAAGGAGAGCAACCCTGAATACTCATTGGAGGGACTGATGCTAAGAGCCAATACTCTGGCCGCCTGGTGTGGAGAGCTGGTCCGTTGGAAAAGACCCAGATGGTAGGAAAGAATGAAGGCCAGTGGAGAAGGAGGCAGCAGAGGATGAGACGGCTGATGGCATCGCCGACTCAATGGACGTGAATTTGAGCAACTCTGGGAGTTAGTGGAGGGCAGAGGAGCCTGGCAGGCTATAGTCTCTGAGGTTGCAAAGAGTTGGACTTGACTTAGCAACTGAACAAATATAGAGATATTTAGAAAGAGATTTATGTGAGGATGTGTCTCATGGTATTATGGAAGCTGAGAAATCCCGCAAGCTGCAGGCCTGGGAACACCGGTGGTGGCGGTCTAGACCAGGAGAACCTGGGGGTACAGTCATGTATGTCAAGGTCAAGTCCAGAGGCCTGAGAACCGGGAGTCTGAGAAAAGAACTGGAGAAAATGGATGATCCAGCTCAGCCAAGGGCATCTACGCTTCCCCCATCTTTTTGGCTCTTGGAGTCCTCCGTAGAGCAGTCAGTGCCCACCCGTATGGGCAAGGGCCCTATGCTTCAGCAATCCAAACACTAATCTCTTGCAGGAGCAGCCTCACAGGCACACCAGCAGTGACCTTCCACTAGCCGTCTGGGCACCTCTTAGCCCAGCCAAGTGGCCGCAGCACTGACCGTCACCCTGCCCAGCCCACTGCCCATCGTGTGAGGTCCCTGCGGCCGCCACCACTGTTGCCGTCGTTCAGTCGCCACGCGGAGTCTGACTCTTTGTGACCCCGTGGACTACAGCACTCCAAGGCCTTCTGTCCTCCACCATCTCCCAGAGCTGGCTCTAACTCTTGTCCATTGAGCGGGTGATGCCATCCAACCATCTCATCCTCTGTCATCCCCGTCTCCTCTTGGCTTCGGTCTTCCCCAGCATCAGGGTCTTTTACAGTGAGTCAGCTCTTCACATCAGGTGGCTGAAGGACTCAGTTTCAGCTTCAGCATCAGTCCTTCCAGTGAATATTCAGGGTTGCCTTCCTTTAGGATTGAGAGCACCACAGACTAGGCAACTGAAAACAGCCCAGGAGGCCGGAATCAAGCTGCTGGCAAGGCTGACTCCTTCTGGAATCCCTGGGAGAAGCCTTTCCGTGCCTCCCCAGAAGCCTGGGCTTGTGGACGCCTTGCTCCAGCCTCCGCCTCCGGGGCAATGTGGCCATCTTCCCTGAGTCTCCGTGTCTCTCACCACCTCCCCTCTGGGTGTCTCTGTGTCCAGGTCCCCTTCTTTTTCGAAGGGCACCGTGATTGGATTGGGGTGCACCTTGATCCAGGGTGAAAGTGGAAGTTGCTCAGTCGTGTCCGACTCTTTGCGACTCCACGGACTATACAGTCCATGGAATTCTCCAGGCCAGAACGCTGGAGTGGGTAGCCTTTCCCTTCTCCAGGGGATCTTCCCAACCCAGGGATCGAACCCAGGTCTCCTGCACTGCAGGCGGCTTCTTTACCAGCTGAGCACAGTGGTCCAGGGTGTCTTCATCCCAGCTTGATTACAGAGGCGGCAACGCTGTTCCCAGAGAAGGTCGCATTCCGAGGTTCTGGATGAGCGAGGCTTTGGGGACCCTGTCTAGCGCCGTACCCCACCTCAAGAGGCCGATGTGGTTAAACACAGCTCATTGCTAAGGGTACAGGGACTGGATGGGTCACCTGTGGGTACGTGCCCCGAGGCTCTGGCCCCTGTTCCGGGGTGGAAGAGCCCTGCTCGGGCCGAGATTGGAGTACACAGTAGCAGGTGCCCCTGGATTATTGGATCGAAGCTGCTGCTCCAAGGACGAGCAAAGGGTACCCGGGCAGGGGGTGGGGTGGGACTGGCGGCCACGGGCCGAGAGGGCCTGTGTGTTCTCACAACAATAAATGCCTCCTGATGGGCTGTGGTTTGCACGGGGACTTGATGCCAGATGCAGTTGGGCGCATCGATTGGACGGCCACAGAGCCCTGTCACGGAGCTGGGGGGCAGGGTTGGCCGGGGCTGCCCGATGACCGGTCCCCAGGCTGTCCCAGGCGTGCCCGGAGTCACTCGGGGAGTCAGAGGCCGAGTGACCAGAGCCAGGCGGGGGTGGAGAGAGGGGCAGCTCTGACCCTGGGCCTCCCCTGGCCCTCCCTCCCCGAGACCGGCAGCACCCGGGAGGCCTGTGGGGAAGACGGCCCGTTTTTAATGAACAAATGACTGTCCTTGTTAACAGCAGGAACAGGCCTTTGAGGGATCAAGGGAACCAGGGCTTGGGAAATAGCCACTAATTTCATGAAGCGGATGTGTTCCAGATGCGGCCTCTGGCCCAGCAGGCGGCCGTCTTGGCCTCCTGGAGGGGAACCCAGAGCACCCAGCCCAAAGGGAGGGCGAGGTGGAGACTCGAAGGTGGAGGGGGCGGTGGTCCGGCTGCCTGAGGCTCAGGCCAAGCAGGACCGGCATCCTTCCCCCTCCCAGCATAGGGACCCTCTCCCAGAAAAGCTCAGGGATCTCCACGTGCTGTGGGGCATTCGTGTAGCAACCGCTGTTTGCAAAAACAAGTGACGGAGGGCGGCTGTGAATGCAATGTCCCTTTCCAGTGGGTGTTTACCTTACTCATCACAGCGGCGGCTTCTCGCTCCTGACCGACAGCCATAGGTGTGTGAGACGCGTCGATGGCATCGGCGGGCAGGGCGTAGGGCGCACGTGTGCTGTCCGCACCCCCGTGTTGGGGACCGCTGGCTTGGCCCTCTGGGTCCCAGGAGCAGGCTGGGCTTGCTAAGGGATGCTGGAGGGGCCTCTGGTTTTGCCCTGAGTCCCGGGAAGGCGAGGATGGTTCGAGATGGAAGAGCTCACCTGAGCTCTGTGAGAGGGAAAAAACGTGGATCCAGCGTTTGCCTCCCTCTCCTGCCTCTTTCCCTTCTCCCTCTATCCCTTGTCTCCGCCCTTCTTTCCACACACGCGTGTTAAATGTTACTGGGGATTCACAGAGGGACAGGGCCCCTCTCAGCCTTCCAGAAGCTCCTGACTTCAATTGGAGAACCCAAGAGCGGGGGCAGTGGGACCTCCTGGTGATCCAGTGGTTAAGATTCCTCTCCTTCCGACGCAGGGACGCAGGTTCGGTCCCTGGCCAGGGAGCTGAGATCCCATATGCTGCTGCAGGGCAACTAAGCCGGTGCGCCCCGGCGAAGACTCGGCACAGCCAAAACTGAAAAAGGGGGAAGTTGGTGCCTTCAGAGTGGGGATTCCATTTCTCACTTGCCCCTTAACCTGCAAAGTCTATTTCCAGCTGTCTTATCTACCGGGGATCTACTTGAAATTTCACTTAAATAGTTCACCACGTTTAAAAAGAGACTGACACCTCTGATGCTGAATCCACTTACTTGCTGTATGAGGGTTAAGGGGAGGCCGGAGAGGTGCTTATGGCTTCCCAGGTGGCTCAGCGGTAAAGACTCTGCCTGCTAATGCAGGAGGCGCAGTTTTGCAGTTTCGATCCCTGAGTCGGAAAGATCCCCTGGAGGAGGAAATGGCAGCCCACTCCAGTTTTCTGGCCTGGAGAATCCCATGGACAGAGGAGCCAGGTGGGCTACAGTCCATGGGGTTGCAAACAGTTGGACAGGACTGAGCATGAGTGCATGCACACACACACACACACACACACACTTCCCCAGGGGCTCAGAGCTGGTGACAGTCCCAGGCCAGCACCACGTCCGCTCCTCTCCTCTGACGTGTCCAGGCCCCTCCCCTCTTCCCGGGTGGGTGACACAGACTGGAGGCTTGTGGGCTGGCCAGGGAGGGGGGTCTCTGCTCCCGGGAGGAGGGTCGAGTCCCTGGGGAGACAGAGGCCACCGATCCATGTTCAGCTGAGAGCTTCACACTTAACTTGCAGCTGCTTTTCTGGGAGGGTCATTTACTGACAATTACGGGTTTAAAGTGGGTCCAGTTTAGCAAGTGGTTTCTATAAAGAGCAGAGCCGGGTCCCCAGGGAGCGAGAGCTGAGCGGAGGCAGGGAGCCGAGGAGGACAGGCGCTCTCTGTGTTATAGATTTTATTGAGTCGTAAACAAGGCTGGAGAAGAAACAATTAAAACCCCCTCGCGCACGGGGCTGCCTCGGCCAGCCGGCTGCTGGGGGTGGGCCTCGCCGACCGAGCCGCCCAGCACGAGGTCACTGGCCGAGTGGCCTGACCCAGGAGGGCAGGGGGTGGGTGCTGGGACTGACCCCTGACCCCACCCCCCAGCCTCAGCAGCTGCTCCTGAGTCCCTGTCGACCCTTACACCCCACACACGCTCAGTCGGTTCCCAAAGAGCGATGTTGGCCGACGGCACGCACGTCGGTGGTGACTGGCCTGGGGGAAGGGGGACCCCCGGCACCTCCCCCTGGAGAGACGTGCTGAGAAAAGGCCTGGACTCGCACCTGTGGGCACCTCTTCACTTCGGCCACCAACTGACCCCATGGCCTCAGCGCAGTGACCCAAGCCCACTGAGCCTCTGTTTTCTCATGTATTGAAACTAAAAAGGAGATTTACCCGACAGGGGTACCCCAGGAGCGGAACGGTGAGCACAGAGTGCAAGGGGGACGCTCCATTGAATGTGAAGAGGTTCCCAACGCAATCAGCAGAGATACACAGAGACAAGGTCGACCTCTACGTGGGCTTCCGGGGTGGCAACAGCAGTAAAGAATCCACCTGCCAGTGCAGGACACGCAAGAGATGTGGGTTAGACTCTGGGTTGGGAAGATCCCTCGCGAAGGAAATGGCAACCCACTCAAGTATTCTTGCCTGGTAAAGCCCATGGACGGAGGGGCCTGGTAGGCCATAGCCCACGGGGTTGCAAAGAGTCAGCCATGACTGAGTGACTAGGCGCACACACTCAGACCTTTATATAATGTACGTTTATTATCGCCAGTACATAACTACCGCTGGATGGGACTGAGAGCCAGGATGAATGGCGTGGCCTGTGATGTCCGTGGTCCCAGGGATCCTGTGCCTTCTCTATGCCAGCCAATTCCCATACATCATCCCCAAAAGTCCCGTAAGCAGATATTATGAACCCCTGTTTTACAAAACTGAGATCTCAGAAGTGAAATACCTTGCCCACAGAAGTTGTGAATGGCTAGGCTGAGACTTGACAGCGGGCCTCCTGAATCTCAGCCCAGAAGTCTCGCAGCGTCAGGCTCTCCTCTTCCACTTAGTCTGCCCCTCCCGAGTCAGCGGTGGGTGTGGCCAGAGGCCCGTGCCAGGCAGGGAGGTCAAGGGTGGCCAGAGTCAGGGAGTCTTCCCCCTGCAGTCCTGGGGCAGGCAGGCCAGAGCAGAAGGTGTTCAAAAGTGAGGAGCGTCCAAGGTAAAGGAAATTCATGTGAACGGAGGAGCAGCCTGGCTATTGGTAGGCATGGGCACGGGTGAGCAGAGTCCAGGTGTGCTGGGCCAGGTGTGGACCAAGGACCTAACAGAGGTAGGAGACGGTCCCTGGGCTTCCAGCTGCCCACCAGGGCCCCGGAGGAAGTGGTCAGGGCCCTCCGTGCGTTCCTGGGCTGGGGATGGAGGGAGGCAGATGGCGGCCTCTGATGCCAAGGTCGCCCCTCTCGCTCCACCCCTCTCGTCTCCCTCCTCTGCTGAGCTGCTGCCAGACGATGATGGGGAGCCGTCCCCAGGGACCTGCGACAGGGAGGCTGTGGAGACCGGCGGCCAATCAGAATAGCGGCAGGAGGGTCGATGGAGGCTGGCACCTGCCCCTGTCCTTGTCCCCTGTCCCTGTCCTTGCTCATCTCCTGTGCGGGCAGGGCCATCAGAGTTGGGGTGTCCTCACTGAGTGTTGAGAGCTGCTGGGAGGGGAGGCGGCCACGGGCTCCAGACCCTGCACTGCACGAACCAGACCCACCATCCACCGGGCAGCACCCGCAGAGAGATGGAATAGACAAACGTGTACAGACACAGGCAGCTCACCCAGACAGGGATGTGACCTCACTTCCTATTCCTGCCGACCCATTTTACAGGAAAGGCAGCTGAGGCTTACGAGGTTGAGGGAAGTGGCCTGTTCCAGATCTCTAGGCCCGGTGTGGAACACCATTGGACTTGCATACCACACCCTGCAACCTCTCCAGGTCACCCAGCTAGGAGTCAGAGTAAGGACGGGACCCAGACACCCCCAACTCCATGCTGATCCCAGAGCACGCTGTCAGGCTGCCAAGGCCTCCACGCCACCCCCCAACCCCAACCGTGGGCCCTGGCTCCGGCCCCCTTGGCACTCCAGATTGCCCTGTGGGTCCATTTCAGGGCCACCCAGGACCCCTGTGTTGCAGACCTCTCACTGCCTCCAGGCTACCCGACATTGCATATGTGCCCAGAACAGGCCAAGCATGTCAGGACGGGCAGCGGGTGGTGGGGGGGACTGCCTGGGACTTGAGGCTGGGAGGCCCTCCAGGTCATGGGCTCCTCCCCGCTAACCCCAAAGGCCGGCGTTGCTGATTTCTGCAACATTGTGTCTCAAGGGTTTCCTGGTCAGCACGCCCGGACAGTGTTTGTGACGCCCTCAGGCTGCTTGGCAGCAGGACGGGGACAGGATGGGGCCTGCCCCTCCCCCGACACCCCGTTCATTCCCTGGCCCATCCCTGCCCTCTCGGCTGCCTCCCTGCATTCCAGGAGGATAGGCCCTGGCCGGGGCCTGGGAAGGGGCAGGGAGGGTGGTGGGCGAGGTCAGGCCTGCCCGGACACTGCCCCCAGCCAGCCCCTCCCCGGAATGCCTCTGGTCCCCCATCAGTGGCAGCTCCAGCTTCCAGCCCGTCCCTGGGGCTGTGGGGAGCAGCTGGGGCCATCTGGGGCTGGCCCAGGCCCCAGGCCGCGTTCCCAGGACCCGCACCTCATCAGGAAGCGGCTTGCGGTGCCAGCCACTCCCCTGAGCCTCTCGAGGCTGCCCCGGCCGTGTCCTCGTCTGGCCTGTCACACGCAGGGCTGAGGGCCACACGTGTGGTCACGGGTGCAGGGTGGGCGTTCCTGGGCCCTGTCTCCCACTCCCGGGAGCCTCAGGGGGCGCTCTGATGCCGTGCCCGGGGGTCCTCTGGGTTCAACCTCCATCAGGAGCCGGAGGGCAGGAGAATCACAGAGCACAGGGCAGGAAGGCACTGCCGCCCACCCGAGCCCGCAGCCCCCGCCTCCTGCCTCACACAGCCCTGCTTTGTGTGCTGACAGTCACACAGCCGGGGCATCTCATTCAGGCTGCAGCCACGACCACCCCCCAGCCCCCCGACACGCCCACAGCCCTTCCTGTGCCCAAGGCCTGCTTCCCACACACTCAGCGCTCCGCCTTCTCCCCTCTTGGCACAAGCGCAGGTGTGTCCTCCTCGCTCCGTCTCAGGCCCCTTCCCCCTCCCGCAGCTTCATTCATTCAACAAAACGCTCACTGAACACCCATCAGATCCCAGGCTCTATTCCGGGAGCTGAGGATCCCATCGGTCGTAGAAAAAAAAAGAAACAGGCAAACTTCTTTGCTCTCATGGTATTTACCTTCTGATCGGGAGATAACCAACAGGATAGATAATTATTTTTCTTTTTTAATTAAAACAGAATTTTATTATCTTACAATTCTGGTGGTTAGAAAGGTGGCCCAGCTCTCACTGAGTAAAGTCAAGGTGTCGGGGGACTGTGTTCCTCTCTGGAGCCTCTGGGAAAAATCTGTTTTCTGAGAAGAGTTGACTCATTGGAAAAGACTGATGCTGGGAGGGATTGGGGGCAGGAGGAGAAGGGGACGACCGAGGATGAGATGGCTGGATGGCATCACGGACTTGATGGACGTGAGTCTGAGTGAACTCCGGGAGATGGTGACGAACAGGGAGGCCTAGCGTGCTGCGATTCATGGGGTCGCAAAGAGTCGGACACGACTGATCGACTGAAGTGAACTGAACTGAGAGGCTTCTCGCATCGCTGTTGAACGCCTGAAACTAATACGATATAAATCAACTCTAATAAAATGAGAGAAAGCGCACTAAGACGACATTTTCAGTATAACAACGAAGAAATTAGAATTCTAAAGTGGTCAGTATTTTAAGTGATAAGACGTTCTTATATTTTGAGACAATCTTTTATGTACAGTGGTAGGATGATGAAATATATTGATGTGGCCCACCTATACCCCAGACACCCCTCCTCCTGTGACCTCAGATGAAAGACAAAGTAACGTAAGTTAAAACACAGGAGGAGAAGTAAAGTTTATATGTATTAGATGCTGATCAGTTGCTTTGGTGGGGGAGGAGGGGGAATGAAGCAGAAGGGAAGAGTGGACCTTTTAGGTATGTGGAGGGGGACCCTCACGGCATCTGATCTAGGGCAGCCTGATGACTCAGGCCGTGCGACTCAGGCCCTCTGGTTCCGGTCAGCAAGGCCACACTCCAGCCAGAGAAGGTTGGGCATTGGGCAGCGGTCCAGTGTCTGACCGCTCTCTGGAACCTACAGATTTACACCGTTCTGCCTGCTCCCTGTCCAGCATTCAGCCTCAGAAGCTGGAGAGGGTGGAGAGTCCACGGCCGGTACCCAGAAGTTAGGTTAGGGTTGGGGGGAAAGGGTTGGCTGTGACTAGGTTTAGGGAGATGGTTTTTGAAATGGAAATAAAAGCAGGGAGGCCTGGATTGGGATCTGAAACTCATCACTGATTAACCTTGAGTTACAAGGTCATTTCCTAAACTGCTAAGCCTCTGTTTTTCCTTCTGTTCAATGGGTGTGCTGAGACCTACCTTGTAGATTCCCCATGGAAGTTAAAGGAGATTAAAGCAAAGTGTCTACATGGTCTGTGTGCTCCAAGATGGAAGGGCATTGAGACAGGACCCGGGTGGGTAAGGGAGGTGATGGAGACACGTTAAGAAGAGGGCTGGGACTCTCTGATGGTCCAGTGGTAAAGAATCCGCCTGCCAATGCAGGGGACACAGGTTTGGTCCTTGGTCTGGGAACTAAGATCCCACATGCTGTGGGGCGACTGAGCCTTGCACCCCAACAAGAAAAGCCACCGCAATGAGAAGCCCATACCCCGAAATTAGAGAGTAGCCCCCACTCACCGCAACCAGAAAAAGTCCACGTACAGCACTGAAGTCCCAGTGCAGCCAACAATAAATAAATATATTGATTAATTAAAAGAAGGCTGAGGAGCCAGGGCCAGCTCCAAGCCCCCTCTGTATGCCCCTTCACCCTGGAAGAGGGACAAGGAGAGGGGAGGTCAGGGTTGGAAACCAGCTCTCATCACGTGCCCAGGCCCCCAAGTCATGTAATAGCCACTTCCCGCCCGTGTCTCTTGGAAGCCTTCTCCCTAATCCAGTTAACACCTCCTGTGATCCGATTACTGCGTGTAAGAAAGCCCAGATCTGATCAGAGGCATTACACGGGTGGCACAGGCTGGCGGGGGCACGCTGCAGAGAAGAGGTTCAACTGTGGCTGCCATCTGCCCCTCCCCAGGCCCCCGGTCCTTCCGAGCTGGGTGTCCCGCCTCTGGCGGGCCTAGGAGGTGCCGGGGAGCAGGGGTCCCGAGCCACCACCGTCCTCCCCAGGTGCCCGAAAAGCAGATGCCAGCCAGCCCCCTGTAGCCCCTGGTCTTGGAGGGGAAGCCTTCTGCTCCCCCTGACCCACCATCCTCGTTCCCTTGGGTGGGGCTTGCCTGCTTCATGAGGAGGAAAGTGGCAGTTGTGGCCACAAGCGTGGCCGGGGGCTGGGGTACCTCGGAGAGCGGAGGTGTTTGGGTCCCTGCCCTCGTGGATGCTCCTGCAGGCTGCGGAGGGACCCGCAGAGCGCCACCTTTGCCCCAGGTGACACGCACCTGGCGGAGGACAGGGTGGGGCCACCCTCCTGCCGAGGGCCGACCTGGAGGGGGTACCCATTCTGTGCCCGGGGGGAGGGCAGGAGAGGGGCCAACCATACAGGATGCCGGGATCCTGAGAGCTCAGGGAGGCCCACCTGGGCCTCTCACCATCCACCCTAGAATGAGCATGTTGCCCAGCGGGGCTCCAAGCCCCCTTCCCGCATCACTCTTGCAGGACCCAGCGAATCACCGTTCAGTGGACACCGCCGCCCCCCACCCTGCCCCATGTGCTGCAAACACTGTTCCTGCGAGCAGAGGTTTCTAAGACCTGGAAATACGGGGAAGAGGCCTTGCAGACGGGCCATGAGTCCCTGACCCTTCGTTCCGTTCCTACCCTCAGGCATGTGGTGTCGCGTGGGGCACACAGCAGGCCCTCGTTCTGGAGAGGGACAGGCCGGAAGCCAGCAGGGCATGCCTGCCCATCCAGACAGCCTTTCTTCCTTACCTGTGCATTCCCGGTGGGCCGCCCTTGCCCTCGGTTGGCCGCCCCGCCCTGCCCTCGCCGCCCTTCTTCCCTCCCGAGCTCTGCTCCAGGCACGCCCTAGTTAGACTCCAGACAGCAGTTCTGCAGGCGGACGGACCAGGCAGGAGGCTGGCGGAGACAGATGGCTGGAGGTGCTAATAGGGGTCTGGAGATGGCGGGAGGGCGCCGCCACACGCTCCACGAGCTGGCCTGCCTGAAAAATAGAAAAGCCACCGTCTCGTTCTTCCGCTGCCCCCTCTTCAGATGGGTTCTGACCCCGTTTTGATCATCTTTATTTGTATTATCCCAATAAAAACCTGCTCTTTCACATTCTAACTGTGCAGGTATAATTCTGCCTGCAGGGCCTCCCAGGTAGCTCCGTGGTAAAGAAGCCATCTGCCAACGCAGGAGACTTGGGTTCGATCCCTGGTTTGGGAGGATCCCCTGGAAAAGGAAATGGCAACCCACTCCAGTATTCTTGCCTGGGAAATCCCACTGTCAGAGGAGCCTGGTGGGCTACAGTCCAGGGGGTCGCCCAAGAGTAGGATGTGACTTGGCGATGAACCGCGAAAGCAGCAGTCTTGCCGGCAGGTAGAGGTGAGCATTGTGTAGCCCCAGCCTCTGATTCGCCACGAGGGGGACAGCACGGCCCTGATGGTTCCAAGCAGTACGCGGCGCTAAGGTCGTGGAGGCATCATCTCTGGGGGCTGCAGGGCAGTCCTGTTTTCAGGATGTGGATTACTCTTCCCTTTTGTGCTAAAGAGCTCTTGGTGGGACAAGCCACGGTTCCCCAGATGCATCCTTACTGACAGATCAGGCCCCTAGAATGATTAGGTTTTTAAGTAGAAAGTGGCCATGGGAATCAACTCCCTCCTTTCCCAGGCAAGAAACTGAGGCTGGCCCGCGAGTGGCATTCGCCCTGTGTCCGCAGAGGCCGAGGGTGCCGCTGGAGGCCTCCGCTCTCCAGCTGAACAGCAGCTGCGTTGTTCCCCGCCCCACTTCGCTGCTTAGCACTCGGCGCTTGTCACCCGCAAGTGTTCCTGATGGCCGTGTGGTTGCTGTCCTCCCATCTGCCCCTGTGCCACAGGTGAGCAGCCTCAGCGTGTGGAGGGCGGGTGGGGCCCCAGGAGATCAGTGCTCCCTTCCCCTGCCTAGGTCCTGCACACCCGATATCTCCAGGTGCAGAGCGTACTGGCTGTGATACAGGATGCCCGGGCAAATGTAAATCTCAGACAGACAAGGACCCATCTCTTAGTGTACGTCTGTCCCACACGTCAGTCACAAGTATATACATTTCCTGCAAGTTTTTCTTCACTCTTTTCTTTGGCCGTACCATGCTGCACGTGGGATCTTAGTTCCCCGACCGGGGATCAGACTTGTGCTCCCTGCAGGGGAAGCCCAGAATCCTAACCACTGGACCACCAGGGAAGTCCCTCCTGCAGGTTTGGACTGTTGAAAACCCCAGCTCTAACAGTCAGGGGCTGGCATCTCACAGGGTGTCCTGTTAACCCAGAGACAGGGCTGAGTGCCCAAAGACCCAGCTCCGTCTCCCCAGGCGCAGTGCCCCAACCATCCCTAGTCCCCTATGGACTCTCCTGACCTCAGAGGACCCCTGCCCTGCCCTCTGGATGTGACCCCCACATCAGGAGCAGTAAGAACCAGCTGCTAGCAGGCAAGGAATCACCTAGCAAGGCAGGCAGGTGGGGGAAGGGCAGATCTGGCCAGGCCTCTGGCTCCTGAGATTTTCAGATCCCTATTTTCTGAAGCTTTGAACTGTTGAGAATTCCAGGTCTAACAGTCCAGAGTCTGAAGGGGCAGAGTGAGCCGTTCTCTACCACGGACGGGGGATGTTGAATCCTTGGTGTGTGTCTTGAGCGACCCACGGGCCTTGGTGCATCTTCTCCAACCCAGGAAGCGGATGCTGGGATGGGGGTATCACTTGCCAGGCTGTCCGTTCTCACACATCCCTGGCAGCCTCCCACAGCCGCTCATGCCTGGATTCCACTAAGAGCCTCCAAGCTGACCCCTCTGATCTGGCCTTTCCTCTCCATCCATCCTACAGACAGCTGTCTCAGCCATCTTGCTAAATGTCTTCCTTCATCAAATGCCCTCCCTTTCTCAGAGGACCCCGTGGCTTCCCTGTTTCCTGTGGAGCCGAGACGCTGGGTGGCCCCCACTCTCTGTAATTGGCAGCATCCTATCTGTGCCCTTGGCTCCCCCCAGACCCCTGGACGTTTGGAAGAGGCCACATTCCAGAGAGGAGCGAACGTGTTTGCAGACGTTTGCGGCCAGTCGCTGGCTGCTTTCTCTTTGAGGCTGCCCCCTCTGCAGCCCCTGTTGAGTTCACCTGATTACAAGTGCGAGGACACAGACGTAATTAGGTGCTAATGGCACTTAGCACCTCCGTGACCCCTGCAGCCGCTCTGGCTCTGCAGGGCTGCTCCGAGCGAACCAGCTGCTCAGCCCTGCTGGCTGGGGACGGCTCTGTTACGGCCCAGACACCTCAGGCCAGTGAGGCTCCAGTCTCCAGTGACCAGACAGGAATTAACCCCGTGTCAGGGCTGACGGTGGGCTGCAGTGCACGGGGACACACGGGGTTGGACGTGACTGAGCGACTCACACTTTCAGGGCTGATGTGGGAACAGCCCCATGAACAGAGCTCTTCCATGACTCCCTGTTTCGTCCCCACCCTTTGCTGGGCAGCAGTGGCAATGCCCCCACATCCCAGATTAGGAAGCTGAGGCTTGAGGGAGAAGGGACTTGTCCACACCACTGGTGAGTGATAAGCGTGACCTCTGTCTGCTTTAAGACCCCGTTCATTGCCCCGTGCTCCTCCTGTTTCCCTGGCCTCCCTTCCCCAGTTCCACAGATCTGAGCCTCACCTCCAGGCTCAGCTCTCCCCCGGGGCCCCCTCACTTCCATTCTGTCTTCAAATGCGCCGAGCACCTACAACTCTGCACCTCAAAAGAGAAGCCACCTTATCCTCCCGGAGTGAGTGCGTGAGTGCATCCGAGTGTGCTAACCTTCATCTCTCCCGGCTGGAGTGTGCATTTCTGGTGGCCTGGAAATAGAGTCCCACCATAAAGCCACTAGCCGCTAGACAAGCGTGTCGTCAGCACTAAATAACTGCTCCTGGACAGACTGAGTGAGCGGCTGGAGTGCCTGCAGTGTCTCTCTTGCTTAAATAGATCGTTGAGTAACAAGTGAGCATCTCCACTTAGGGAGCCGTGGGTGCCTTGGCGGCGAGGAAGCCGACCCTGGCGTTAGCTGCTCTGGGTTTCCCTCCCCACCGTGCACTGGCTGTGAGGCCTTGGGCCGCTGTGTGCCGCGGGCTCCCCGTCTGTAAAATGGGTCACTGGGAGGGGCACCTTCTCCTGGGGCTGCTGTGGGAGCGAAGTGGCTTCGTGTGTACCTACAGTGCAGAAGAGGGGTCCTGTGTTTCAGGGGTCCGCCCTGGGGTTGTGCCATCCTGGCCCTTGGGAAGTCCGAGGGGCACTGTGGCGTCTTCTCCCTCTTCTCAGGTGTGAATCGCAGGGTCATCCTGGCCCGAATGGGTCAGGAGCAAGATTTGTCAGCCTCGATACCTCGGCACGTTGGACTGGCTCTTTCAGTGTCGTGAGGGAGCTGAGCTGTCTTGTACGATATAGGGGGGTTTGCAGCATCCTTGGACTGCACGCGCTAGATGCCCGCTGAAACAAGCAAAAATGTCTCCAGACCTCTGCCCTGCCATCGGGGGGTGGGGGTGGTGTTGCATCTCCCCTGGGTGAGAACTGCTGCCCTAGAGCATTCTCTAACTTGAGAATGCATCGGACTCTCCTGGAGGGCTGGCTCAGAGACAAACTGCATGGTGTCACCCCCAGAGGTGCTCATTCCTGGGGTCTGGGGGCGTCCCCAGAAGCTGCCCTTCTAACAGGTTCCCAGGTGCTGCCGCCTCGGCTGTGCCGGGGCACCCCACTTTGGGAACTTCCGCGTAAGCGCAATCTAAGACGGTCAGGCTTTAGCGATGCTGAGGTTAGGAAGCGTGGGACTGAGAAGAGAGGGGACAGTAACGGAGTTTCCTGAAGAGGTGCCACCCTGTGGATGTCAAGAATCTGGAACAAATGTGTAGATTCTAGTAAAACTCAAACAACTATAACAAGCTCAAAGGCAGTGAGAAGACTGAGAGGAGCAGGGCTGCACGCTTTAGGCCAGAATCAGCTAATTCAGGGAAATTCCACGAGCCAGCTCCGGGGGAAGCCTGGGGCGGGCCGTTTGCCCAGGAGCCGAGGGTGGGGCCACTTGGACCCAGACGGAAAGACTCATTTCCTGAAGGGCCAGAGGAGCCTGGAGAGAGGCAACACTTGGCTCTGAGTGAGCGAGCAGCTCAGCGGTGGCTGTGGAGCCTTGTCTGGGTCGGTGAATGAACCCGAGCCAGGATGACGTGAGACTCTGGAGGGTGACAGAGATAATGCACAGAGACGGCCACCAGGCTTCCCACGGCCCGAGGGCCATCGCCGGAGACGCGCAGCGGCTCAGCAGAGCGGTGATGCCAGTGTGACCCGCGGAGGGGCCGGTGCCAAGGGGCCGCCCCTGGTGGGGGCCGCTCAGAGCCTCTCAGCAGCGGCTGCGGGGCTGGCAGGGGCGTCTTTCGTCCAGGCTCTGTCTTGGCCCATCCATGGTCACGTCTGGGCAGCTCCTGGCTCTGACTCTGGCCTGTGGCTGCTGGACTCACATGGTGAGGAGGGGAGCGTCCGGCTGGCCGGGAAGAGGAAGCAGGCTGAGTGGAATTTACTCAGGGACCCAGCCCAGTGACCCCGGACTCCAGAGTTGCAAGATGGGATTCCAAGGGTGTAGAATTCAAGTCAGGGTCTGCGCTTTCATTTGTGGCTGGATGTTTGATCTTGGGAGGGGTCAGTTAGTAGAAGATGCTTCCGGGATTTCCCTGGTGGTCCAGTGGTCAAGACTCCATGCTTCCACTGCAGGAAATGGGGATCTGATCCCTGGTCAGGGATCCCGTATTCTGTGTGGTGCTGCCAAAAAGAAAAAAAAAAAAAGGAGAAGATCTTTATCCTGTGCCGCCCCTACCAGGAGCTGTACCAGACCATTTACATGTGACATTTTATCCCATTTTCACATTAAAGCCATGGGACAAATCCCCCTGAAGCGATGAGGAGCCGGAGGGTCAGAGTGGCAGCCGAACCGCGGCAGAGCAGATGTTCCATCCAGATCTGACTCTGAAAAACGTTCGACTTCATTTTTTGTCTCTGAAATGAGGTTCATACTCCCAGCCCATTCCCTCCTAGAGCTGTCATGGGAATCAGATGGGATAAAAATGTATGAAAATATAAGCTATATGAATGCCAGGGATTATAATCACGACGATTAAACTTCTGCACCATCAGGTTTTAAGAGCCAGGCGCGCTCCGCCTCTGAACATCCGCGGAGGCGGTTCAGTATACCCAGTTGGTCTGCCCGGGGCCAGCTGCCAGGACTCAAGGTGGGGCTGCCCCC
>SJYF01000082.1:5397598-5413500 GCA_006410515.1 Procapra przewalskii | reverse complement strand
AGGTACCCACCCACCCCACGACATCTGCTGAAGCATCAGAAATTAAATTTCACAGCTGGGTGCCCAGAGATACCATCTCTAGCTCCGTGTGTTTATGGCTCGAGGAGGAGATAAGATTTGATTAAGAAGGCCTCTATTAATTTACGGCAAGTACACTCACTCCAAGGAAGAGGCTGCTTTTAATTAATAGCCAGAAGGAATTTACGCTGTTGGTCTCAGCGAGGGAGAGAAGGGTGGACAGAGGGGGCCAATGGAGCAGAGTGAGTGATGTGGATGGATTGGTCCAAACACACCCGCCTGCCTTTTGAAGGGAATATAAATAAATAAAAGGGGCAGCGGGAGGAAGAGAAGCACTCTGGTTCAGGAGACCAGCAGGTGGGCCCGGGAGAGGGAGAAGGCGGAGGAAGGGCCCGGAGGATGTGCTGGCAGCGTGCAGAGCACTCACTGTACAGCTCGCGTCACGCTCAAGCCCGCCTGTGATCACCAAACCGCAGCCCGGTGAGCCGGGAGACAGTCATCTTCGGAAGAATACTGCGAGCATGCAGGAGGAAATGCAGGCACTCCAAAAAGCTGTTTGGGGACCACTGTCCTCTCTCTGCTGTTGACCTAACCTCCTGCTAAAGATCCAGCTGCCCGTTTCTTGTACCTTTCCAGGAGTATGCGGTGTACATTCATCTACACTGTGAGGCTGCATGGGTCCAACCTGCATGCGTGCCTTGCCTGTGGACGGTGTTATCCTATACATTGCTCCAGGCTTTTTCTTGCTTTAGAGACAGGGAAACTGGGACTCGGAGAGGTCTAGTAACTTTCCCACGGCCACACAGCTCCCAAAGGTTGGAGCCACGTTTCCAGACCCCAGTGCACAGATGGCTCTGGAGCCCCGTCTCATCGCTGCTGCCCGCTGTCGGCTGGCACTGAGCCCTGTGTTCAGGGTGTGGCGGATGGAGTGGGGGGGCTCCCTGTGGACAGGAGGTGGATGGGTTCTGAGTAGAGCGGGTGGCCAGGCCTGGTGGAGGACGGAAGCTGTTAGAGGAGGAACTCCATAGGATGCAGCCAGCACGCTCTCTGCAGGTTTGGTGGGAATTAGGAGGTTTGGTCCGGAGCAAGCCCTGATCACGACTTCCCTGTGGCTCAAACAGTAAAGAATCTGCCTGCCAGGCAGGCGACCGGGGTCCGATCCCTGGGTTAGGAGGTGCCTCTGGAGAAGGGAAAGGCAACCCACTCCAGTATTCTTGCCTGGAGAGATCCACGGACAGAGAAGCCAGACGGGCTACAGTCCGTGGGGTCGCAGACTGGGACATGATTGAGCGAGTAACACAGTCCACAGTCCAATCCACACAAGCCCTGATCACTGTCTGGGATTCCACTTTGCCCTCCACTCATCCCCAGGCTTCTAACAGCCATGCATTTTGAGATCAGAAAGGAACCCACAAGCAAATACCCGCTCCGAGCATGGTCCACAGACCACCAGCATCAGCCTCGTCCAGTCCTGACCAAGAATCAGAATATTTGGAGGTGGAGCCAGGAATCTGTATTTTAATCACCACCGCCCCCCGCCCCACACACACCAATGATCCCTAGTCACGTTTGTTGAGAAATGCTGTATCATCCATCCACTTTACAGACAGTAAAACTGAGGCCCCAGAAGAGACCGCAAGTTCTCCAAGGTCACAGAACTTATTGATGGTGGTTGTTGGAATGGAAGGCTGACTTGAACGAGCTCCTGATTCCTGTGCCCTTTACACAGAATCGCCCTGGACCCTGAAAGCCACAGCAGGAAGTGCACGGCCTGGGAGACAGAGGATTCATTCTAAATCTGCGTCCCAGTCCTGGCTCTGTCTATAGCTGTGTGGCCTTGGGCAAGTTACTTGACCTCTCTGAGCTTCCCATTCTTCACCTCTCTAACAGGAACAGCACCCCCTTCCTTGCCTGGTGGCTTTGCAGACTCGGTGGATTGGTGCCAGGCAGTGCGACGGGGAGAAGCCAGTGTTGGGTCACAGCTCCCTGGCTCCCCCATGATGGAGAGCAGGACCACCTGAGCGGAGGGTGGACTTCCTGGCCGTGCGGCGAGCTCTCTGGCCATGCCAGATCCTCCTCTGCCCTCTTCGCTCCCGCCCCCCTTTAATCCTCCACCAGAGACGCTTTCTAATCAGCCACGAGGACAGAGGAGGGAGCAGCGGCCAGCATCCGTCACCTGTAACTGATCAGCAGGCTCTGAGACCTCTGGCCCTTCTCTTATAAATCACCCTCTCCTCTTCCGTGCTGGAGACCGCTGGGCTGGGCTGGGATGGCAGGAGGGCCAGGGAAGCCCCTTGGATGGAGGGAGTCGGAGGGGACAAAGCCCGCCTGGAAGGTCAGAACTGGGAGACCCCGTAGGTAGAGGAGTATGCCCTTCCAGAGGAGCATGTTAATAAAAAAATATTTTTTTAACTTTTTATTTTGTATTGGGTTATAGCTGATTAGGGCTTCCCTGCTGGCTCAGATGGTAAAGACTCTGCCTTCAATGCAGGGATCCTGGGTTCAGTCCCTGGGATGGGAAGATTCCCTGGAGAAGGGAATGGCTACCCACTCCAGTATTCTTGCCTGGAGAATCCCATGCACAGAGGAGCCTGGTGGCCTATAGTCCACGGGGTCAGAGTCAGACACGATTGAAGAGACGTAGCCAGCACGCACGCAGGGCTGACTCACCACGTGTGACAGTCTCAGGTGGACAGCAAAGGGGCTCAGCCTTACATGTACCTGCATCCCCTCTCCCCCAGACTCCCCTCCCATCCAGGCGGTCACAGAACATGGAGCAGAGTTCCCAGAGCTGCACGGCAGTTCCCTGTTCGTTATCCATTTTAAATACGGCAGTGTGTACAGGCAACCCTAAGTTTGTTCCTGAAGCCTGTGAGTCTCCATTTCGCGAGTTCATTTGGACCATTTCGTGTTAGATTCCACATACAAGGACGTCATGTGACATTTCTCCTTCTTTGTCTGACGTCACTCAGTGTGACGATCTCTAGGTCCAGCGCCCCTCTTATCTTAGGCGGAGGAGCTCAAGGCTCAGAAGGACTCACCTTGTGCCCCAGCTCACTCTGCAGGTCAGCGGCAGGAGGAGGGAGGCAGGGCAGGACAGGTGGCGTGGTGCCTCCTGGGCATCTGCCATCATCCTCTTTTTTGGGGGAAGGTGGGCAGATCCACAGCTAGATATTCAGGTCGGCAGAGGTCTTCCCTTTTCTCCCGAGGACACACGACTCTTTGGAAAAGATGGTGCTGAATAAAGCTACTGGTCAGCACCCCCCGCCCCTGCCGCCATCCACACCCTCACCAGGGCTTCCCCTGTCCTGGAGCCGGGAGAACCTGGTGAGGCTGAGTCCCGGTGCCCAGCTCTGCAGGCTGGCTGGTGTGCAGGACAGTCGGGCAGTAGGGGTTGGTGTGCTTGGGGAGCCACCGGGCGGGGAACCCTCCTCCCTAGAGGGCTCCCCCCCCAACCCCAAGCCGCCTCTGCCGATCCGGCCGTCCAGGGAGACTGTGTCCCTGGCATCCTGTTGTTTGAAGTCACAATCTGTGTTTAGGAGACAGGCTCCTGGTGGCTGGCAGGCTGGCACAGCGGCTGTGGGCAAGCCTGGCACTTACCCTCCCCCACCCCCTACCCCCCCGCATGCCTTTTCATCCGCCTGAGGGCAGAGTCCTGGATGGAGCTGTGGATGGGCAGGGGCGCTCTCACCCTCTACCCCCAGGAACTCGTTTGTGGGCATGTGTGAGGGCTGGGGACTGTTAGCACAACCAGGACATCCCACCCCGGGGGCCGCTTCTGGCTTTCCCCCCAGCCTTTGTGGTCCAGGGAACAGTGACTTGCTGGGTGGGGTGGGGGGGGGTGTCTACTGTCCAGAGCCCTCCCTGCTCAGCTTTGGGAGCTGTGTCTTATGATGGGGATGGGGTGCCTTACAAAGGTGCAGGTATGTTCCAGAAGAAGGGGTGCCTAACCCCCATGTCAGACCCCGCAGCACTCACTGGAAGCCCAAAGTGTTCCGTCGAGCTGGAGGGAAGCCAGCAGCACCAGCGATTCTGCCAGTTACAAAGGCTGCATGAATCAGGGCTGGTCTTTGGGCAATCATTCATTCATTAAGTGACTACTGTATGGTGAGAACACAGCCACAGGCAAAAACCACTGTTTGCTCTCAGGGAGCATACAATCTAGAGGATAAGACAATGTTAGATGAAATTATTTAATTTCATAGTGATTAATCAAGTTATAAGAATCTGTAAAAATACTCAAAAGGGGGATCTATGATCTAGAAGAGGTGTCCAGGAGGGCTTCCTGGAGGAGGGGACATTTAAGCTGATCCCTAAAGGATGTGTAGGAGTTACTAGGCAAAGAGGTGAGGGATGGATTTGCTGGGGGAGGAGGTGGCCTGGGTAGAGCTCCTGGGGCAAATGGGTGGGAGCTTGCCATGCCTGAGGGACCAGCAGGAAGAGAAGGTCTCAGCCTTAAGGTGCTCACAGAGCCGCTGGGAAAGGGGGCAGGCTGGTGAGACACGAGCCTCCCTCACACTCACTTCTACACACGGAGGCGAGAGTGCAAGGCTGTGGAAGGTGAGGGTGGAATCTACTGGAAGACTTCCTGGGTGGGTAGCTATAAAGCCTGCATCCTAAGGGCCAGGGGGATACCCAGGTGGGGAGAGAGCCCTGTTCTGATTGGGAGAGGCCGGCTGAGCAGGAGAAGTGGGGGTGCCCAGGCAGGGTCAGGGGTGAGCGCGCAGGGCAGCGGGACTCTTGCCGAGAGCCTGGCCGCGTTCTCGCGGTACTCTTTCTCTGAAAGGGAGGCTGGCGGAGCTTCTGCATTATTAATAGTGACACATAGTAAACATTTTGGTAATTGTCACAGCCAGAGGCTCTGAGAGGCAGCGCCAGCTGTTGCCAGCGTAAAAAAAGAAGGCAACACGCTCCTGCCAGCCCAGCGCACACCCCCAAACGTTCGTGCCTGTGTGCCCACTTTCTGCTTTGTGTCTTCCCTCTCCCAAGAGATGCTGGGTGGTATAGAGGAGGGGCTGTCCCCCCCCCTACCCATCGGAGCCCCGGGTCAGGGTTCAGAGTGTGAGCCATGCAATCCCCCAAATATCCCCAATAACATGACCCTCTCACCCCAGCTTCCAGCCTCAGCCCAGTCCCAGAGGTCCTGAATCAAGCTGGAGCCAGGCTGGGAGGGCAGTTTTCCTGTGAGAGACGAGGAGGGGCGTCTGACCAGGCCAGCCCTCTGGGGGTGCCCCTGTTCAGGAGGGCAGGTGGCCGAAACAGACTCACAGACTAAAAAAATGGACTTATGGCGGCCAAGGGGAAGGATGGGAGGAAGGGATAGTCAGGGAGTTTGGCATGGACGTGTACAGACGGCCACATTTAAAACGGAGAACTGACTGACAAGGACCTGCTATGCAGCACGGGGGACTGTGCTCAGTGTTATGTGCCGGCCTGGATGGGAGGGGAGTTTGCGGGAGAATGGATGCAGGTATGTGCGTGGCTGAGTCCCTGAGCTGTTCACCTGAAACTGTGACAGCATTGTTAACTGGCTATACTCCAACACAAAATAACAGAAAGAATAGGGCGGGTGGCAGCTTATCCTGGGATGGATGTCCATCTGGAGGGAGGGTGATCTTAGCATGGTAGCGAGGGGGGCGTCCTTGACTCTGCGGGGTCACCACTTCATCAGTGACTGGGTGGCACGTGGAAAGCGGGCTGTCAGAGCTGAGCTTGGCAGGCAGCGTTTGAATCACAGCAGGGTCAGCTCGGATAGTCGCAGGGGTAGCAATGCATACAGGGCCCCTCGGGAAGGCGAGAAATCCTTAAGAGCAGTCTCCCCTTACTAGCACCTCAAGGGAAATGCCCTGAGGGCTGAGGAGTTTTCCCTAAATCTGCTGTGGGACCAGCTGTATAGTTTGCAAGGCCAAGGGCAGAATGAAAAAGTGGCCCTTGTTTGAAAAGTAGATTAAAAAGTGCTGTTATAGCTACTGAAGCATCCAGCCCTTTCCTGTCTTCTGCATGTCTCTCTTCTGCTCACCTGCGCAGGCTATTTTTCCAACGCAGAGGGTCTCCGACAGGATGGTTCGGCTTAGCGTTTCGACTTTGGTCAATGGCACAAAAATAACGCCGAGTCAGCTGAACCTGTTCTGCAGGGTTTGAAGGTTGATCTTTTCCCAGCTGGCGACATATGGTCCCATGCTCTCTCTTGATGTTGGGCAGCGACCGTGATCGCAGCTCCCAGGCAGCCCTGCTATCATGCGAGTCAAAAATGAATGCACTTTCAACCATTCTGTACCCAGATAGCTTCACCGTTCTGTGCTTCACTTTCAACAATCAGTTGATGACGTGAGATATTCGACATGTTATTATAAAACAGGCTTTGAGTTAAGTGATCTTGTGCAGTTGTAGGCTAATGTTAAGTGTTCAGAGCACAGTCAAGGTTGGCAAGGCTCAGCTGTGATGCTCATTAGATGTAGTAAATGCATTTTCAACTCATGGTGACCTCCATTGTAAATCAAGGAAGATCCATACTTCACTTACAAAACACAATTATTGAGAATTTTAAGACAGCAACCGCAAAACATAAAACCAGGCATGGCCTCTTCTGAAAACAGGACTCAAAGGCCGCCCGGGCCTCAGGCATGCAAAGCTGGCCCTGGTTCGGTGCGAGCCGCTGTATCACAGAGAAGCGGGTGCAGTTGGGGCAGGAAGACTGACCCCCTGGGGAGGGGACAGCCCCCGGTTCCCTCCTCCGGGTAAAGGGCAGGGTGCTGGAGCCACACCCAAGAGGGGCACTGGCACCCAGGAGTGGGTGCAATAGATTTCAGCACAGAGGGCAAACCGCGTCCTAGGCCGAGCGATGGGAGGAACGGACTCCGTGGTCCAGCAGAGAGAAATGTCTGATGGTGGTAAGTCTGGGTGCGCCAAGAAGCAGCGTGGGATGAGATGGAGGGTTAGAGAAAGGAGGACCCACCCCTGATGGTCAGGGACGGCTGCTCAGGCAGCAGTAACAAAGAGCCATCCACTGGGCAGCTTAACGACAGACAGCTGCTGTCTCGGGCTCTGGAGGCTGGATGTCCAAGATCAAGGTGTCGGCAGGGTCGATTCCTTCTGAGGCCTTTGTCCAAGGCTTGCAGTCCGCCGTCTTCTCCCTGGGTCTTCACGTGCTCCTCCCTCTGTGCGGGTCTGTGCCCGAATCTCTTCTTGTAAGGTCGTAGTGCACTAGAGCCCACCCACGTGCTCTCATCCTACCTCCATTACCTCTGTAAGCGTGCCCGGGCACGCTCAGTCGTGGCCGACTCTTTGCGACTCCACGGACTGCAGTCCGCCAGGCTCCTCTGTCCGTGGGATTTCCCAGGCATGAAATACTGGAGTGGGTGCCATTTCCTACTCCAGGAGATCGTCGCGACTCAGGGATCAAACCTGAGTCTCCTGCATCTCCTACAGGGGTGCTCTTTACCACTGAGCCACCAGAGAAGCCCCCAGGCTGGGTCAAAGGCTATTAAATCATGTCCCTAGGACCCCTGAATTCAGCGGTGCTTCAGCCATCGTGGCAAGTGGTGGGTGGGTCAGGGTGGGGAGTGGGGGGACAGCAAGATAGACAGGCTTGGACCCCCACCCTCACCTCTGTTTGGATGGGGGCATCTGCCCGTTGCTCTGTTCTCTCTGTGGGGACCCTTACATGATTTTATTAGGATCGAGGCTGAGATGGTTTGAGCTCTGATTTGAGGGGAGACGGTACCTGGTCCAAGCACCTGGGGTCTCACTTGCCTGAAGTTTAGATTCCAGAAGTGCCCATCCTTTCTAACGACAGGCAGGACGTCCCCACCACAGACAGGAGGTCGTGTGGCGGGGGACCGGCCCAGCCAGCGCTTCCAGGGCACCAGGCAGATCCCGGGGCATCTGGCAGCCTGGCTGGCCTTCAGGTTGAATGTCAGGCCAGCCCCCAGGGCATGGAAAGCCTGATTCCTGCTGCACCGGGGATGACGGAGCCGCTGACGTGGGGGACCCTGGTGGCAGAGGGCAGGGCCGCTGGCCAGGACCCAGCCGGGCTCACCTTTCCTGGAAGCCGGGCCGGGTGGGAAGCAGCGTTTCCAGTAAGAAGGAGGCTCAGCCCCTGCTAGCTTGGCACACACCCCCTCGTGCTGCAGGGGGAGGGCTCTCGCTGCCTCTCAGTGGCCCTAATGAGTGCCGTGGAGAGCTGTTTACAGCTAAGTGGGCTGTAATGGCTTTCTGCGGTCATTAGACACAGGCCACTGGGAGTGCCCGTCAGGCCGCGAGGCTGGTCTCCTGCCTGCTCCCCGCCAGGCCCAGATCAATAAGCCAGGAGCGGACCTGGGTGGGCCGCCAGCTACCTGAGTATGGACAGCCCCTGGAGACCACGCCGGGTCTCATGGTAGCCAACTTGACCCCAGGCTGTGAGCTAGCTCAGAGCAGGGAGCGCCCCAGAGTGGGAACCCCAAAGTGGACACAGGGCATTGGGGTTGGCTACACTGCTGGACGCCTGGGCCTGGTCAGGGCGGCCTTTGGGGATTAAAGTTGATTCTGCTCAGCGAGGCTTGAGGGTAACACCGGGATGGGAGAGTAGGGCCACCCCCTAAGGGCTCCCGCATTAGAGACGGACCTGGCTTTGGCTCATTTGTGCCACAGGCAAGCGGTATTTGGTCTCTGAGCCTCAGTCTTCCCATCTGTAAGGTGGAGCCAAAGCAGTCCCCTTGGCAGGGTGACTTCAGGATGCCGTGGGGAAGAGGTAGGGTGGAGCCGGCACTCAGGAGGGCAGCGCCTGCGTTGCCACCAGCATCTCATCGGCATCACCAGCATCACCACCATTGGAAGAGGGGTGCTCAGGGCGTCTTCCGGTCTTGTTCCCATTTTGTCTTGGTGGTGGCCTGTTTTGGCTAACCTCGTGTCAGATGGCAGCGGGGGCCAGCCTCCCTCACCCTCTCATGCTCTCAGAAACCATCTCTGGGGCCTCTGCTCTGTGCTGGGCTTTAGGGAAACAGAGCCAGTGATGCCTCCCGTGGACCCTGGGCCGAGTGCGCTGGGGGTGGGAGCAGGGTCCTGAGGCCGGGCTGGGTTTAGGAGGCAGCGGCGTGAGAGGCCACAGGGACCGCAAGGGGACGTGGCAGAGCAAACCTGGGGGCGTTTGTCCTGCGTCCGCCTTGCTCAGTGCAGGCTCGCTCCCTCCCCAGGACCGCCGGGCAGCTCCCAGGGCTCCGGGAGAGTAATGCGGGCTGTCCGACTCCCTGCCTTCCGCCAGCAGAGCCTGGGAGAGTTAGGGCTCTGAGGTCTCACTGCTCGTCCGTCACCCAGAGTGAGTGTCCTGCGGCCGACGCCGTAGCCTCCGTAACTCAAGCCCTGCCGCGGAGAAGCTCCTCCGACGGTTTTATCACTCCCATATCTTCTGGAGCCGAGAGCGGGGGACAGCTCTGCACTTCCTAGAAGTCCGGGAGAAAGACGAGAGGTGGAGGGTTATAAACTCGCAGGGCTGGGACGTGGGCCTTTATCCTGAGGGCCTTGACCGAAGGTTCTCGCTGCCCACCTGTGTGAGCCAGCTTGACCCAGTCTTCTTCCTCTGCCTGGAATTTTCCAGACTGCAGCATAACAGCCACAGTGTTTCTCAACCCAGACCACACCTGAAAATCTCCTGGAGGGGTGATTTCAAATTTTCCAACGTCTGGACCCAATGCCTGCTGTTTCTGATCGATTCATCTGCCTCGGAGATTATTTCTAAAAGCTCCCTACATGTGTGAATCCAGTGTGAGGCCGGGGTTAATACGCATGAATATAAAGCTACCCACTCCAGTATTCTTGTGGGAAATCCCATGGACAGAGGAGCCTGGCGGGCGACAGTCCATGGGGTCGCAAAGAGTCAGACATGGCTGAACAGCTAACACTTTCATCACTGATGTTGTTCAGTCGCTCAGTCGTGTCTGACTTTTTTGCGACCCATGGACTGCAGCACGCCAGGCCTCCCTGTCCTTCACCAACTCCTGGAGTTTGCTCAGACTCATGTCCAGTGAGTCAATGATGCCATCCTACCATCTCACTTTTCATGGAGGAAAGAAAATGGGCTTTGGAGCTGGGCGTCCAGCCCTGGCCCCGCCACTTGCCGTGTGATCGTAGGTGAGTCGTTCAGCATCTCTGAACCTTAGTGCCGATTTCCGATTTTTTAATTAATAAGAAAATAAAAATGGAGACTGGCTCTTCAGGAGACAGTTGTTGAATGTCAGTTAGGAAAACGTGTGCAAAAGCACAGAGCTTCCGTAGCCTCAGTCCGTTCATTGCACTGTTTAGAGAGGACAGGATATGTCACGTTGTCTATCACGGTGCGCACGAAGCCGGCAGAGAGATGGACCCTGCTGTCCACTGGTTTTAAGGTAAAGCAGGGGTGATGGTCACTTCTTCTGTGGGTCATTGGGTTAACGGCTACTACCGTTTGCGTCTGTCCTCCTTGACTGACCACCTTGAATCTGCAGTTTGTCTTTCCCCAGACTGGGAGATAGTCAGCCTTTATTTCGTCAAACACTTTTTCTGCCCGTATTTTCCCTCCTCTCTTTCTAGGGCTCCATTTATATAGATGCCAGGTGCTTAGATACAGCCCCTGAGGCCCCAGGTTTGCTGTTTTGTTCTTTTGGGTTTAGGTTTTCCGATCTGTTCTTCAGGTTGGATATTTTCTATTGATCCGTCTTCACATTCACTGACTCTTCTCTTCTCGTTAATGAAGTGTTAAGCCTATTCAATCAACTTTTAATTTCAGATCTTGTATTTTTCAATTCAAGAATTTTTATTTGATTCTCTTTAATAGGTTTTATTTCTCCGCTGAGATTCCCCATTTGGCCATTCATTGCAGGTATATTTTCCTTTATGTCCTTAAGGACAGTTAGAACAGCTGTTTTAAAACAGTCTGTATTGATTTCTGTTATGTAGGGATCACATTTTTCTGGGTGTGTGTGTGTGTGTGTGTGTGTGTGTGTGTGTGCCTGGAAGTTTGGGGCCATATCCTGGACATTGTGAATGACTTGGATTTTGTTATGTTACCCTCAAGTGCATAGATTAAAAGCAAACGAAAATAGTTAATTTGGCTGGACTCAAGCTCCAAACTGTCTCCCAGGTGGTGGCCAGTAGCGGAAATCTCTTTTCAGTTCTTGTAACCTTTGTTGAGCTGCTTAGAGTGGCCCGTGCTTGGATATTTCACAGGTTGGCCAATGCTTTGGGCAGAGTTCATGCAAAGAATTTGAGTCTGCCTCCCCTGACTCTCCTTTCTGGGATTCCCACCCTCACGTTCCAACGATTTGCAGTCCATCCAAACTCTGTTCTCTGGCTCCTTAAGTCAGTAAGATTTCAGGTTTTCTGTCTGGCTCCCCTGGTGGCTCTGACGGTAAAGAATCCTCCTGCCGATGCAGGAGACCCAGGTTCGGAGACCCTGGGTTGGGAGGATCTCCTGGAGAAGGGAATGGCTCCCCACTCCAGTGTTCTTGCCTGGGGAGTCCCATGGACAGAGGAGCCTGGCGGGCTACAGTCCGTGGGGTCGCAGAGAGTCGGACACACTGACCGACTGACACTTGCATTCATCTGGATTTTCGTTGTCCCCCTTGGCAGAGACTGGATCTGCCATCAGCAGAGCCCCATGGAAAAGTCACTCAGTACTGACTCCCCTCCTTGTCGCCTGCTTTTGGCTGCGCTCCAGGGCCTTCAGACACTCGCTTACGCTTGTTGTCCGCTGGAGGGAGGTTAGTCTGCCTCCTTTAGCAGCCCCAGACCCAGCCGTTTGGTCTCACAAGGCCACACGGGAGGACGGCGGGCGTTGATCGGGTCACGCCTGCACCCACCCAGCAACCTCAGTCACAGCAGCTGTTCGTCACGCATAGCTGAGCATCCCAGAGGCTCGGCTCAAGGACAGACTGCAGAAGAGCCTCACTTTAAGAGAAGGGGGCTTTGGACTTTCCCGGGTGGTCCAGTGCTTAAGACGCCATGCTTCCACTGCAGGAGGCACAGGTTCAATCCCCGGTCCAGGTACTGGGATCCCACATGCCGCGTGGAGTGGCCAGAAAAACGAGGGAGAGAAGACGGACTTCATGCTGCAAGCCAGCCTGTCCAGCCAAGCTTTCTATGGTGATAGGAATGTGCTGTATTCTGCACAGCCCATTGTGGCAGCCAGCCACATGCGGCCAGTGTGACTGAGAGACCAAATTTTAAATTTTATTGTTTTAACAAACAACCCGCTCCTACTGTGTAGCACAGGGAAGCGTATATTCTATACATAGAATATATATATATGTTCTGTGTATTCTATAATATACAGAATAACTGTATATAGTTATATACATACTGTATCATATACAGGATAACTATACATATATATATATATATATACTGTATCATATACAGAATAACTGTGTATACAGTTATAGACACATACTGTATCATATACAGAATAACTGTATATACAGTTATATATACTGTATCATATACAGAATAACTGTATATACAGTTATAGACACATACTGTATCATATATAGAATAACTGTATATTCCATAATAAACCATAGCAGAAAAGATTTTTTAAAAAGAATGCATCTGTATGTATAACTGAATCACTTTGCTGTACAGAAGAAATTAACACATCATAAAGCAGCTGTACGTCAGTTAAAAAAATGTTATTTCATTTCAATGACAAGTTAAAATTTCCGTGGCTTCAGGAGGCTAGTGGCTGCTATGCTGGTACAAGTCTAAGCAAATTCAAGAAATTGGTCTGGAATTGACAGGAAAATAGAAAACAGGGTAGCTGTAAAAAAGAGTTACAAAAAGATTTATGGTAAGAAAGCAGAAGAAAATAGACTCACCCAGGGCATGTGAAATCGGATTTTATTTATTCCCTTCCCCCCAAGACGGTATGTACACCTGAGGAGCCCCTTTTGGAGTCCTGTTGCCCTGCAGAGTTGCTCATGGCGTTTCAAACTGAGAGTTTATTAGGCAGCAATTATAAAAGAACACAGACGGGTTGTTTAAAGTTATGAATTCCCCTAAGGTATTCGAGATAGGACATGATTTATGAAAATTAGATTTGCCTGTGACTTCTGGGAGAGCGAGTCTCTGATTCGAAGAGAAGTTACCTGTCGCTGGTTCTGTCTCAGTCCAGCCTTGCCCGGAGGCCACGCATCTCCTGGGTGTGGTGGGTGCCTGCCCGAGGTTCCCTGCCAGCAGTGGTCTGAGGACCTGGGCGGGGCCGTCCTCCCCCCTCCCCTGGGAAATAGTGAGAGCACTGAGGTTCCAGCTAGACTGTCTGAGGTGGTATTCCAGCTTCAGCGGGGTGCTATGGGCTCCAGAGCGTCTGTGTGCCTCAACTTGCACGTCTGTAAAATGGGGGCAGTAAGTCAGCCCACCTCCTCAGGGTGTTTAGGATGGAGGCATGAGCGTGTGTTACAGTGTATAGAACACGGACGTATCACTTACAACAGCCCGTGGGCAGGAGGTAAAATGCTCAGTACATCTCGGTGATATTTCTTTCTTCCTTACCGCCTCCTCCATGCCCAGGTTCTGTCTCCCTCTCCCTGCTCTTTCTGACTGTCCCCAGACCCCATGACTCACCCCTTGTCTCCCCAGCCCTCATGCATCATTCTGGACAGACGCTAGGACAGCCTCCACCCCCTCCTCTCCCACCTGCCTGCCTCCCACCCCCCTGGCTCTTCTTTCTCCTTTGAGAAGCATCTGACCTCATGCTCCATTCAGAATGCGTGTGGCTGCCGTTCTCCCGGATTTCCACCTGCCCTAATTCTTACAGGGGAAGTGGGGGAAGAGGCGGGCTAATTAGATACGAAAAGCGAACAGAGGAAGACCGGAACAAGGATCAGATGAGTGAGGCTCTGGCCTCAAGTACAAAATTGAATGGGTGCCCAAGACATTCAGTCATCAAGATAAATAATGTTTTAATGCAGTACTTTTTAAAAATCCAAATTAATGTGAAAGTCACATGATGAATAAAATATCGGAATGTTCTCAGAAGACTGAATCTGCCCCTGCCCTTTCACCGCATCCCCTCCCCCAGCGCCAACGCCGTCAGAGCCTGACTTTATTTAACGTCTTGCTATTTTGTTCATCGTGGAATGTCTTACGTTAATTTGTATTTTTTGAAATAGTACATTAAAATTTTTATCTTGATGACTCAGATTTTTGCCACCCTTCCGTTAAATTTTGCCCCAGTGCCTGGCTGTCCTCCCCTTGATTCTGGATCTGAAACAGAGTCCTTGCTTGCAGAGGCTCATTCTTGGGGAAGCCAGCTGTCGGGGGTGGGGGTGGGGGCGGCAGGGTCTCAACAGTCCCCAGGGAGCCCTCTGGGGCCGCTTGCTCCTTGTCCAGCCTTTGGCCATTGGAGGCTGGGGCAGGAGGCTGGGGCAGGGCCAGCCCTGAGCCACATACGGAAAGACAGTACCCCTGACACAGTGATCACGCACACCCCCCAAATGAGCCCTGTGACGTGCACCTCTGGGGTCCATGGTGACAACCACACAGTGCAGCCTGAAGAAGGACGCCGGCTGCTTCTGCTCTGAAGCAGCCCAGGAAACCTGTCTTCTTGGCTGCTTTTCTGTGGCCACCTCACCATTTGGGGACCTCCCAGACCCTGGGCTGACGTCTCCTCTTCCTAACCAAGCGCCTTTCTTGGTCTCTCCTCCTCCCCCTCCCTGATCTGGGAGAGGCCGTCCCGTGGGCTGACCACGCGCAGGGGTGGGTGGGGTGAGTGGAGAGAGGCCAGAGGAGGGGGCCCAGCCCTGCCAACCCTGTCATTGCCTCCTCGCACACCCACCACAGCTCTCTTTCCAGACCCAAAATAGCTGCCCCAGCCCCACCCCTGGCACAGCTAGAAATGCCCAAGTTGTGAGTATCTGGGGTGGGGCACTGGCCAGATCCCCCAAAGCCTGGGCCGGGTGAGTGTCTGGAACAGGGCGGGGTGTCTCCCCTCTTCCTGTACCTGCGGGGTGCGGGGGCCCTGGTGTCCAGCAGGCAGCCAGCCAGGCCTGTTGGCATCATCCCACGCTCCCTGCTTCCTGACCCCCAAGGGTGTCCCAGCTCCTTTCTCGCTGGCAGCAGGGAGCTCTGGCCCGTCTCCTGGGAGGGGAGCCTGGTGCTCCTGAGTCAGACCCAAGGGAAGGGCAGGGAGCTGGCATTTCTGGAGCAGCTGATCTGCACCAGGCAGGGTATGAACATCCAAAATCTCAGCCAGCTTTCCTGTCACCCTGTAGGCAGGGCCCAGATCCTCCATCATCATGCGAGTTTTTAAATATTGAGGAAATAGCGCTCCACATCTCTGGAACGTTCTGTGTCCCGGCCGCTGGAAGGTGGACGCCAGGCGCAGTCTCAGCGGCCAGTACACCCAGCCCTGCTTCATCCCCACAGCCCAGATGTTGTCCCAGCCAAGCGGAACCTTGTATTCCTGGTTATTAAAATTTTAATGACTCCTGTCTGCAGTTTCTTCTCCTGGTTTAAGGCAGTGGTACTAGAAGGGATGGGCCTCCCTGGTGGCGCAGTGATAAAGAATCCACCTGCCAGCTTCCATCCCTGGGTCAGGAAGATCCCCTGGAGAAGGAAATGGCAACCCACTCAGTATTGTTGCCTGGAGAATCCCGTGGACAGAGGAGCCTGGCGGGCCACAGTCCATGGGGTCACAGAGAGTCAGACACACCTGAGTGACTAAACAGCAACAGCAAGCAGGGCCTGCATCTCACAGGCAAGGATGCCGAGGCTCTCAGGGCCAAGCCGTTCGATCACGCCTGGGTTTGAACTTGGCTCCCTGTGGGTCTGGAGCCTGAGCACTGGTTTCCAGATTGCATTCGTTCCAGGCAAGGCTGGGGCCGGACTTTGGGGCACAGACCCGCCTCCCCTCTGCGTGACAGCTTAGAGGACCC
>SJYF01000082.1:5385546-5396423 GCA_006410515.1 Procapra przewalskii | reverse complement strand
CCGGGCGTCTGTCTGGTGGGACAGGTCCTCCTCTCCCAGCCGCTGTGACCCCCGAGTCCCTGTTGGACTCAGACACAATTTCGGGTCCTGGCCTCTGTGCACAGGGGGCCCTGAAGAAGGTGGGCGGTTCCAACTGAGCAGCGAAAAGAAGTGCTCTTTCTTCGGCTGGAGAAGGCGGTCCCTTTCCTTCTCACGTGTGTTCTCCTCTCTTACTTTGTATCTTGGCTAGTTTTCCATCCTTTGAAATGAGACCCCATCCTGGGACCCAGGCCACTGGCTGGAAGAAGCTGGAAGCAGGCAGGCCTGGGGCTGCAGGGGCTGGGAGGTGGGCATCCCTCCCATGTGGTGTGACTCACAACCCCGGGATTCAGGGCCGGGAACCCCCACGGGGGAGGGTCAGGACCCCAGCCGGCAGCCTTCCCTCGGGGCTCCTGCTGGAAGCCCTGTTGGCTTGACCCCTGATTCAGCACAGGCCTGTGGAAGAGCTTGTGGACCTTGGTATCCTCATCTGTCTAATGGGCTAATGCCCGAGCTGCGACGTCCCCGGCTGGATGATACAAGGAGACGTGGTCCGTGTAAAAGCGCCTGGACGTGTCAAAGGGCCAGGTCCAGTGGTTGAGACTGTGCTTCCGCTGCAGGGCCGCAGGTTCGGTTCCTGGTCGGGGAACCAGATCCTGCATGCTGCACAGAGTGGCCAAAATAATTTTAATGCCACCCAGATATTGGACATAGCTTGATTATTGTTCCATTCTTTCCTTTTTTTTTTCCCCCTCTTCCCTTTGTTTCTTCCAAGTGAAGTTAGCTTCAGAACAAAGCATCCATGGCTGCCTGGGTAGGGTCATTGTGATTAACGGAGGAATTCTGGGAGATTGCAGAGGAAACCCAGGGGATCATATACAGAACCAACCACAGGTGCGCGTCCTCGATTCTCCGGCTCCTCCGACGTCAGCCCGGCAGACCTGTGGGCTGAGAGCCTGTGTTCTGTGCCGGGTCACGGGCAGAACGTGAGGCCTTCCTCTCCTTTCTCTGCCCTGCATCAGAAGGCAGCAGACGGCAGAGTTCAGATGTGAACCCAGGCAGCCGGGTCTCCGTGCTGTACTTCTCAGACAAGCTAGGTTGTTCCTCCTACCGTATTTCTGTTAAAACCAGAACAGGTTTACAAAGGGAACAGAGATGGAATAACCGAAGAACACCAACTGCTGAGAATCGAGAAATCGTTTTCACAAAAGGTGCACTTAAAAAACAAAGTCCCATGCTGGCCAAACGGGAGCGCCCCAAGCGAAGGTGACTCACGGCCTCTGTCCAGCCAGCACCCAGGCAAATGCCACCTGTTAATAACGGGCTATGCCCACAAGACCCTGATGCTGGGAAAGATCGAAGGCAAAAGGAGAAGAGGGCAGCAGAGGATGAGATGGTTGGAGGGCATCACCAACTCACTGGACGTGAGTTCGAGCAAAATCCAGGAGACAGTGAAGCACAGGAGAGCCTGGCGTCCTGCAGTCCATGGGGTCGACTGAACAGCAACAGGCAGTGCCCAGCTATTCCAGGTCTCACGTGAGGCTGAGGGAGAAAGCTCTTCTCTGTCCTGGCTGGAGGTGGTGAGCTCCGCTTAATGTAAGGAAGTCATCTTCCTTTATTAAAAAAAAAAAAGAAGAAAGCTCATAAGATAAAAGCTCACTGGGCTCTCAGAATTATTCATATTTAGCAAAAGCTGTTTACTGTTTCGCTCTGATCTGCTTGTTTGGAGCCAACCTGCTGCTCCCCATGTCACTGGCTGTGTCTCCGCCTCCAGTCCGTGGTGTCAGGAGAAAGATGAGGAATGGTCCCCGAGTATCTATCTCCCTTCCTGACAGCGACTTCCAACAAGTGGCATGGCTTTTCCCAATAGTCCATCCCCGGCCCGAGACCCCCTGGCCCCCCTGGGCAATGCCCTCCAAAGTCCTAGGTATTTCCTGGGAGCCTCAGAAACTCAGGGCCAAGGCACCCCCGAAGCTCCCCTTCCAGGGGGTACTGGCACTCTGCTCAGCAGGGAGGCCCACGCACGCCCCGTCCCTCCCATCCTTGCATCTCCTTCCCCGGACCCCTCCCCCCAGAGTCATGCTTCCAGCCTCCAGCCCTCCCCAGGTGTTTGGAGTCTGCGGCATTTCAATTCCATGTTTGCTTTTTATGAAAGGGAAGCGATCCGTCTGCAGAATATTAAGTGGCTCCGGCAGCTTTGGAGGCAGAGCCGCTAATCCACCGACATCTGCTGCTTATGTGATTTGGTGCCTGGCAGCCCCACTCCCGGTCCCCCCACCTCACCTCGGCCCTTCCTCAACCCCCCACTCCATCTGAGCTCCAGGCTTTGAGGTGCAAAGGGAGAGAATGAGAGATTCAGGCCAGCCCCAGTGCTCACCCAATGGCAGGGGTGGGGCTTGGTCTTGACCTCCGAGCTCCCCCTGCGGCCCAGGGCAGGGACCTGGCCAAGACAAGCGTCCACGGGAGGGCCCCTCCTCTCCTGCACTGGCTTAGTGGACAGAGGAGGCGACAGGCCGCGCGAGTCCAGGGTCTGATGGAGAGCTCCCAACACGCACCCCCTCCAGGCCATAGGCTCCATCCACCTGCCGCACCTTGGCAAGAGCTGTCGTCCCCGCCTGGGACGTGCCTCTCCCGGCCTTCGAGCCTTGCTCTGGTTGTGGGGCGTGGGGGCTTCTCTCTCGTTGTGCCTCGCTGGCTTCTCTAGTTGCACACGTGGGCTCAGTTCCCTGGTGGTGTGTGGGACCTCAGTTCCCCGAACAGTGATCAAACCTGTGTCCCCTGTAGTGAAAGGCAGATTCTCAACTACTGGACCGCCAGGGAAGTCCCGTGAATGGCATGGTCCTGGACAAAACTTGTTCGACCTCTTGGGCCCTCAGTTTCCCTGTCATTAACTCAGGGATAATAATACCCAGTTTCCAAGGTAGCCATGGGGACTAATAGGTAATGTGTGTTTAAAGGCCTTGACACGGACATTGGTTCATCAATGTCAGTTTCCATATGGAGACAGCCGAGGGTTCCCACCGCTGGTTCCTTGTGTCCTGTCTCTCCACTCTTGGCTCTAATGGTGTTCAGAATGAACAGACAACCAAGCGTGTTTCCATGCTCAGCATCACCTCCATGCCCAGAGTGGAGTACCCCAGAGCTCCCCCGATCCTTCTCTTCCAGCCCCCACAGCGGCCTCCACATTGACCTGCATCCATCCATCCCTCCCTGGGAGCAGCGTGAGGCTGGGACCGTCTGCCCTGGCCTGGGAGCTGGCGCTGCCTCTGAGAGCCAGCCGGAGGATCGGGGTGAGGGCTCTCGAGCTGAGAGCTTGCCCGGGAGAGAGCTTAGAGTGCAGTGTAAACGAAGCCAGAGAGAGAAGTGCAAATGAGTTGATTCAAAGATGAAGTCGCAGAGGGCAATCTGAGAAGCAGCCTACCTCGAGGCCAGCTGGCCAGCTGCTGTCGTACGCAGCATCCTATGTAAGCTCTGCGGCCAGCCAGGCCAGGTTCAGACCCTGTCCCCACATCCTCCCAGGGAGATCTGGGACAAGGAGCTTCCTCTCTCTTCGAGCCTCGGTTTCTCGCATCTAAAGTGGGTGAAACAACAGCTGCTGCTTTGCTGTGTGCTGGGAGGTTAATCCGGGCAGGACCGGCTCAGCACCCAAGAAGTGATGGTCATTGCGGCCATCTGATCGGATGCTGGGAGGGCAGGAACAGAGGCTCGGGGGCTCTCAATTTCCCAGCAACAGGCCGTCTTTTTTAACTTACTCTCTTTGCTCACTTCCTCCCTCTCCTCCAAGTGGTCCTGGGCTCTGGCAGTCTCACAGTTTAGGAGTGTGATTTTTTGGATCCTTCCCAGTGGACACAGGGAGCTCAGTAAATTGCAAGTGGTGGGTATGGCTGGGGAGGCCAGAGGGGTCTGGTGACAGTGAACTTCAGTGCGATCAGGAAGGTTCTCCGGTGTGGGGAGCAGGGAGCAGAGGTTGATGTCCTGGCGGAGCACAGTCAGCCGTCACCTGGACTATGTGGACGCCCACCCCTCTGGGGGGGGTGGCCCTGGCCCCTCCGATTTTCACTCATGACACAGATGTCACGGGTCCCCTCCAAGCTGCCTTCACACGAGGGAATCCTATCTCAAATATGTTGCACAAATGAATAATAAAAACAAAGGAAAATGACCCTCTTTATTGAAACTCATTTTATGAATAAAACAATTATTCTGGTAATTGAAAAAATGTGTCGTTAAATTAAATGCAGTGGTTCCTATTAAAATTTTAGTGCGTCTTTGCTGCTGCCGGCTAGAGGCTGGTAATTATAGTCGAGAGTTTCGCTTTCTCTTTATTGTTTTTTAATCTCTCCGTGCTGCGGCTCTCCGACGATATTTTATGTCAAAGAGATTTAGGGCTGCTCTCCAGACGGAGGGCGAAGCCGGCCAAGGGCTGGGGGCGGGCAGCGGGGACCCGCCGTGGCATCCCCCGCAGATGCTGGGTTGACTGTCACTCTGGCCACTCGCCCATCTGCATTGGTCTCTTCCGCTGTCTGTCAGCCTGGTGGCAGCCAATCACAGCCCTCTGAGTCCAGTGCCTCCCCACCCACCCCCTTCTCGGACCTCCTCCTTCAAGGAAAGGGGTTCAGGGGAAAGAAGGCCTGTACTGGGTCTATGGGTGGCCTGGGTCTCAGCTCCTTCTGGAAGTAGCAGGGTGGGGTGGGTGCGGCAGACCTGAGGCTCTTCCTGCCCTTGCGGGGGCAGTTGAGGAAGGTTCTGGAGACCCTGTGTGCAAGCAGCGTGCGGGCAGGGACCGCCTTGCCTGTCTTGCGCACTGTTGAATTCGTGGCTCCTCGCAGAAGGAGCGATGCCTCGGAGGCTTTCGATTCTTGTCGAGGAAGGAAGGGCAGGAGGGAGGAAAAAAAAGGCTTGGGCCAGGCTAGGTTAAGCAGAGAGAAACAAGACAGGGGAGCAGGGAAAGGCCGGAAAAAAGCGCTGGTTTCCTTTCCAGGCCTCCCTGCATCTCCTCCAGAGACATCGGAGGAGGGAAGACCAAAGACAGGCCCCTCTCCGCTCCTGGCAGGAGCTGCGGGGCTCTGACTCAGACAGTTGGAAACTGCCCTTGATTTGTTATATGTCTCCACGGATCGGACTGCATTTCTGCTCTTTGTCTGAGAGATTAAGCTCCTGACGGGCAAGGTCTCCGGCCCTGCAACCTGCCACTGGGAGCTTGATGGATCAGGCTGGGCGTGGGCGCTCCCTGGCATTTATCAGCAAGGCACAGGGAGCTGGTAGGGGCCAAATGCTGCTGTCCATCCCTGTGGGCTGAGCCCTTGGCGCTGGGCAGGAAGGAAGGAAGGGCGAGGGGCTCCGGGCCCCCCGCCCGCCTGCCTTGTGGCTTCAGGCTGCCGTCCGGACCCCCTGTGCCATTCCTGGGCTGCTCCCTCTAGGATCCTCTCCTTGGCCTTCCCCTGTCTGTCCTGGAGGGCTGTCTTCCTGGTCTCTCAGGCTCCGAGGCAGCGGGACTCGGGCTGAGTACGGCTGATCGGAGGCACCCGCGGGTGGGAAAGAGAGGGAAGCCGGGGTGTGCCCCCTTCTCTGAGTCTCCCCTGGCATTCCTTCCAGCGCTCTGCTTTGCTTGGGACTCCAGCTCCTGGCAGACAGGTGGCCCTGTCCTAGCTGCCCCCGGCAACCCACCCAGGGTTCTGATAACCCTGCTTCCTCCGAGACCCTTCTCTCCTAGGCCTGGTGAGGATTCCTGTCTTGCTAGCCTCTGCGTCCCTCCCTGTCCCCGTTTGTCTTCTCAGCTCCCCTGGAACCAGTGCCCTGTAGCAGATTCCTGGGTGTTAATACATCGAGTCATTTCTGTTTCCTGGTTGGACTCCAGCTAAACACCTGCCCTGTGAACATTGCTGGGAGAGAAATGGGGGCAGAACGGCTGCTCTGGCAGGGGGTAAGAGTGGGAGAGGCCCCCCACAGCCCCTTCCAGCCCTCCCACTGCCCAGGGGAGGCTGCCGTGTCCAGACAGGTGGCTGTTCCTGTCCAGCCCTCACTACTGATCATTTTATGCTGATCTATTCGCACAGGACGGCGTCTCATTTCGCAGTAATTGAGCTATTTTCCCAGTTGGGCAAAGGGTTAGGAGGTTAGGGCCCTTTTCTGGGATGGTAGTATCCTGAAGAATAAATTACAGAGCCATTAACCCTCTGTTAATGGAGCAGAGTGGCTGGGAGGCCAGGGGGAGTCATGCCCCCTGCCCCTTCCGCCCACGTCCTCCCCTTGCCCCCTACAGCACCAAGTTCAGCTTGAGTCCTCTTAGTCAGAGCTCCATCAGGCATATTTCTGAGCCAGGCCAGTTCCCCTTGATCTAGAAATAGCCAGGGCACAAGACCAGGAAAGAGCGCAGGGAGAGTCATGGAGGGAGGGACGGAGCAGGCAAGGAGGCAGTCTGGGTGGCGTAGCTGGACGCCGGGCGACCTGGAGCCTGGAAAACACGGGGCTTGTGTGCAGCAGACTGGCGGGAGGTTGCATGTTGGTTGAGCACCTACTGTGTGCCAGGTACTCGCACCTTTATCAGCTTCCTCATCTCATTGAATTCTCTATTCTGTGAAGTAAGAGTCATTGTTCTTATTTTATAGACCGAGGGATCTGAGGTTCAGAGATATTTAGTGGCTGGTCCAAGGTTCTGCAGATAGGACCACTTCCTGTCCACTCCCGTCCTTCCCTAGTGGCTCAGATGGTGAAGAATCTGCCCACAACGCGGGAGACCCGGGTTCCATCCCAGGGTCGGGAAGATACCCTGGAGGAGGAAATGGCAACCGACTCCAGTGTTCTTGGCCAGAGAATCCTGTGGGCAGAGAAACTCGACGGGCTACCGTCCATGGGATCACAAAACTGGGACACAACTGAGTGACTAACCCTCGTCCTGCCTCTCTTTGCTAACTCTCTGCCTTATCGCCTCCTACAAGACTTACTAAGTACCTAAGCTGAACCTGGGATGCTGGCAGCATACCATCTAAAACAGGCAGCCCACCAAGAGGGGAACAGGTTTCTCCATTCATTTGTTCGTTCAAAAGTCCATTCGTTCGTACATTCACCAGATACCCACTCTGCCCAGCACTGTCCAGGCTCCAGGGCTAGAGTTGTGAATTCGTCAGATTTTTTTTTTTTTCATCCTCACTGAACTTAACAGCGGAGCAGGGAAAATTCCCTCTAGGAAGACTGGTGCCCAGGAAGTATTGATGCTAAAGCATGGTGAGTGTCACGAGGAATGATGCTCAGAGCGGACTATTTCCAACAGTCTGCTGGTTGGTTCCTTGTGAAGGCTGGGGTCCTCAGAGCTCAGCCCTCAGACTCTCCTCTGCCCTTCCCTCTCCACCCTGCCCCTCCCTGGGTGGCTTGTCACTTGCTGTTACTACACCGGCCATCTCTAAACCAGGTCTACCCCCGGTTACTCTCTTGAGCACAGAGCCTCTTCTGATATCCTGCTAATAACTTCCTCTGCTTGGATATACCTGAGAGTGGAGGGGAGCAGCGGTGCCCTGGGGAGTGTTAACAGCCGGCTCTGGGCTTGTAGCCTCTGCCAGTTTCCATGGTGTAAGCGCTCCCTCCATGACTGATTTCAAACCACACTGACTCATTTGAAGACTGGGAAAGATTGAAGGCTGGAGAAGGGGACGACAGAGAATGAGATGGTTGGATGGCATCACCGACTCAATGGACATGTGTTTGAGTATCCAGGAGTTGGCAATGGACAGGGAGTCCTGGTGTTCTCCTGCAGTCCATGGGGTCGCAAAGAGTCAGACACGACTGAGCGACTGAACTTAAGTGAACTGAACCTGAAATGACTGAACAGAGATTTGGGGAGAGATATACACACGTGTTTTCATGCGGCAACACAAGCTGACTCTAGCACCCACACCCCCAAGACCATGGGAACTTGCTGGCACTTTTTCCAAGGTTCTCAGCCTCAGTCTAGGGCACCAACAGCCATTGTCTGTGCCAGAAGCCTTCAGCCACTGCCACCCAGTCAAATGCAGTCACGTGGGACCTGCCGCGTTCCATCTTGCCTCTGGGTCTTGCACATGTGTCCCCTCCCTCTAGAGCACGCCCCCACCTCTGTTTGGCTGACTCCCATCTGTCCTTCAAGTCTTCACTTAGACACCGCCTCCTCCAAGAAGCCTTCCCTGATGCTTCCAGCCTGGAATGCCCCACTTCTCACCTCCCCCCACAGCACTTTATGGTGCCTCATCCGAACCCTTGGCCTGCAAACAGTCTGAGGGCAGGGGATGAACCTTGTTGACAGTGCCCCGGACTTGCCAGGTTTTCAGAGAATGGTTTCTGGGTGAATGAAGGATCAAATTACTTAATAAAAATTAAGTATCAAGTACAAGCGAAAAGGTGAAAGATTACCTCTGGAGCCCTGAGTGATGAAGTGGTGGGAAGCTTTCTCAATAGGGAGCAACATAGCTGGCCGGCCATCTGCTCCACAGCAATCCAGGAAGGCTGCCTGGAAGAGAAGGCCACCTCCTCTCTTCCCACCCCTCCCTCCTCTGCCCCCTGCCTGCTCCCCACTCCAGCTCCTCTGGTCAGCCTAAGAGCTTCCTCACAAGGAAGGACTTGCTGGGGTTTTTATCCTTTGGCAGAGAAAGCAATTTTTTTTTTTTTTTTAATCAGCCAGCAACAGGGCCAGGGCAGAGGCTGCTGGTGCCCGGCGTCTCAGCAAACGGTGAGAAGGCCGATGGCGTCATGGTGACAGGAGTCCTTGGTGCATCTCTTTAGAAGGCAACTGGGGTCGTCACTGAAACTCAGCGCTGAGAAGGAGGAAGCTGACAGAGGCAGCCTCAGGCGTGGGTGACACGTCCCGGGGGTCTGAGCCGGTGGCTGGGGCCGGGGCCCCCCCAGCCCCGGGGCAGCAGCAGGGCTGAGTGTGCCTGAGTCGCCCGGTTGATGAGAGGCAGACCTGCTCTCCCCACACTGGCCGCCCTGGATGGGGTAATGACCACGCCACGTCTCCAGGAGGAGACAGCTCTCTCTGAGCAGGTCATGCTGCCCAGTGGGCACCAAGAGCTGCGGAGGGAGGGAGGAGGGAGGAAGGTCATTCAACAGAGCACAGCACGCCTGGATTCTGTGCCACACGGACTGCAAGCGTCAGTTTCAGCATCTCTGAAACAAGATCGGGATTGTCTGCCCGCCCCAGGAGGAGGCCTTGCCCTGGGCCCTGGGAGCTGTCAGGAGGGACTGGAAGAGGAACAAGGAAGCCGGGTTTGTGGCTACCCTGGCAGGACATTCTGCTGGGCAGGGGGTGATGGGATGGGGGTCACCAGCAGGGTCGTCTCCCCCCCTGGCAGGGGTATGCCTGGAATCCTCCAAGCTTTGGAGGAACAGAAAGGACCCTCGCTGGAATTCCACGCCTGTCACCCCCTAACTCTGAGACATTGGGCTTATGACTTAACCACTCTCAACCTCAGTCTGCTCAGTCTGTAAAATGGGCCAATAAAACTCAGCAGATCTAAGCGAGATGAAACACGTGATCAGCGGACAGCACCGTCCCCAGCATTTTGAAACACGTTTCTTCTTCCCTCTCTGCATTCTGACCAGGAGCCTGATGGAGGCCAGTGGGAGCGTTTAGGGACATCTTCATGGGTGGGACAGTCCATCTGGGGTGGGACCTTCGGGCCCTGCC
This sequence comes from Procapra przewalskii, assembly GCA_006410515.1. NCBI lineage: Eukaryota > Metazoa > Chordata > Mammalia > Artiodactyla > Bovidae > Procapra > Procapra przewalskii. Next base: position 5,386,750 of record SJYF01000082.1, on the reverse strand, counting down.
AGGAGGGAAGGGGGTGCGGTGACGAGCTCCACCCTCCTGCTGCAGACCTGCCTTTAGTTTCTAAGATGAACAGAAGGGCCAGCACCGGACACTCCTGGAAATGCGTGCAAGGAACTAGGATGTGACCACCTGGAGCCTGGGTCCAGCGTCCTCACTCCCAGGGGAGCGGCACAGGGAAGCCGCTAAAGGTGCTGGATCTCGCCCACCTCTGCTGCTGCTGCTCTCTGCGGCCGGAGACGCGCCTGCACCTCTCAGAGCAGCCTGTTCTCTGGTCTCGGACACCAGAGCGGCTGGGTGTTTAGAAACCATCCACGGACTCTGAGATGTAAGCTCCCCTCCAGATCACAAGTCCCGGAAGGTCAGAACTGAAAGGGGTTTAAGGGCACTTAGCCTGGTCCCTCCGTGGACCCACAGGGACCCTGAGGCCTGTCTCCGCATGTCCTGCTCTCCTCTGGTCGCCCAGGGCTGGAGGAGGGGCTGTCTGAGCAGCGATCTCTCCCAGCCAAGGACATCCCCCTCGTCCTCCCCTTCAGGGCGCCAGCCTGCCAGCGGCTCCCCGCGTCTTGAGCCGAGTCTCCTTCCCTGGAAAGAGCAGCTGGCCCAGGTGTCATCTCAGAGTGAAAGTGCCCATTAAACCACCATTGGCTGCCAGGCCCGTTGAGTCCTGGGAGCGATGCTCGCAGACATGTCAGCCTAATGAATTAATTGAATTAATTGATCCTTCCCTCCGCCTGCCAGCTGAGGTTGAATTCAGGCACCTCGTCCTGCCCCCACCCCAGGCTGGGGAGGGAGTGGGTGGCAAGGGCGGCACGGCTGACCCCTGTCTCCTCCCTTTTCCCCCTCCCTGGGATCTTCCCCAGCCTTACCCAGAACGCCCTTGGGCTCCTTTTCTCCACCTCTCTCCAGTTGGCATCTTTTAAAAATTAAGGCTTTATAAGACTTTCCTGGTGGTCCAGGTTGAGGACTCCATGCTTCCAACACAGGGGGTGTGGTTCCATCCCTGGTCAAGGGACTAAGTTCCCACATGCCACACAGCTCGGCAAAAATATATATATATTTTTTTAATTAAAATTTGAAACATAATTAAGACTTTACATTTTTAGAGTACTCTTAGGTTCACTTTTACACTGTACAGAAAGTATGGAGAATTCTCAGAGACCCCCTGCCTCCCCACATGCACAGCACAGCCGCCCCCCACTATCCA
>SJYF01000082.1:5300562-5312134 GCA_006410515.1 Procapra przewalskii | reverse complement strand
GTCTCTTTGTTTTGTGAAGCTGCCATAAGTTTCTGGCGTGTGGCAAGTGGGTTAAACGCCTGAAAAGGTTGGGAGAGCCTTCTGGAGTCAGCATCCAGCTTCCGTAGGCAACTCCTAGTCCTCCTCAGCTGAGCAATGCCCCTGATGGTATCCCAGCCTCACTGGGTGGGCGATGGCTCAGACTTGGAACCCCCAGCCTCGGCAACCAGCCCCTCCTACCCATCACAGGGCCAAGGGCTCCTGCTCCCTGTTCTCCGAGGCAGCTTAGCAGCCCCCTGTGCAAAATGAGAGCTGAGGGCATCAGCCCCACTCTTTCCCGTGGGCTGGGGTTGGTGTCCAGAATGCCGGCGGTGGGCCCATTCTTCTTAATCCTCAGTCTGAGTGGAGAGTTGAATGTGGAAGAAGGGAGAAGGAGATATGGCTGAGGAGGTGGGGCACTGGCGACAGACGGTGACATTCTCAAATGCAGTTGGATGTTTTGATGTCACTTAGGATGCAGTGGAAGTCGTGGATGGTTGGAGTCAGAGCCATGACTGGATGGAGAAATAGCATCCTCATAAGAAACACTCACAACCACCTTTAAGTACCATCCCATGTCCACCAGACGGGCAAAAACCAGAGTCTAGCAAGGCCAGGTGTTAATAGAAACTCCCACCACTGCCGACGGGAGTGTGAATTGGCAAATTGATGCCAATCCGAAAAACAGCTTGGCGATGTCTCATAAGATCAATGTGTGCACCGCCTGCAACCCTTCCACCTTTAGGCACATCGTCTTGAGATTCTCTCAATGACGGGTGCTAGCAGGCCCACCCGAGACTGTTCTTAGCAGGACACCAAAACATCAATAAGAAGCCTGCCTGCGGCACACTGTGCTATTTTGGTACACGGACACCCGGGCGGCTCTGAGGATGACCAAGCCAAGTACAAGGACGGAGGTGGGGCTTCCAGCAAACACTGGAGAGCGGATGACATACAGGATAATCCAGAGGGCTTCGAAACAGGCTAAATTAACCATAAAGTGTTCAAGGATGCATCTACATGCAGGGAAACTTGAAAGAAAGAAAAATCAACGGTATGATGGACACAGCATCCAAGGTGGCAGTTAGACCTCTGGGGGCGCAGCGGTGATGGGCAGGAGGCTGTCGGGGAGGGAGGTGAGGCTGGCTCGTCTTCTGTTCCGTAAACCGGGTGGTGGGTGGTTGTTGCTATTGTTGTCCAGTCGCTAAGTCGTGTTTTTGCAGCCCCATGGACTGCAGCACGCCAGGCTTCCCCGTAATTCACCATCTCCTGGAGTTTGCTCAAACTCATGTCCATTGAGCCATCCAACCATCTCATCCTCTGTTGCCCTCTTCTCTTGCCCTCAGCCTTTCCCAGCGGTGGGTATGTGAGCATTTATTCTTCTTCTTTAAACTATTCATAAAATTATATTCACTCTATTTTTTTTGCATGACATACTTCATGATAAAAACTTTTTAAAAGTGGGACCTCCCTGGTTGTCCAGTGGTTAGGGCTCCATGCCTCCCCTGTAGGGGGCACGGGTTCGATCCCTGGTTGAGGAACTTAAGATCCCACATGCTGCGTGGCATGGTCAAAAGAAGAAGAAAACATGTTTTAAAAATAACTAAAAGCAGTAAATATACTCTGGAGTGGAATGCATGCTTTTCAAGACCTTTTAAGATAGAACAAAGACATTAGGAATAATTTTTAGGCCCCGTCCAGCTGGGCCCCAGGCCTATACATCTTTGCTCTCGGGGGAATTCCTAGGGCGTCAGATCAGAGCTGCAAGGCACAGGATGCTTTATTCACCAGCATGCATCGCCGAGAGGAAGTGCAGTAAACAGATCCTTGTGTTTCCACCTCAGTGGGAGTGAGTTTCCCTGGGAGATCCTGGACCCCCAGCCCCACCAGCGTGCACTTCTCTCTAGCCTTTCCCCGGCAGTGGCTGGCTAAGCAGCCTCCTTGCAGCTGGTGTTCGGGATATACACGCTTGTGCCGGGGGTCCCATGAGCAGAGACAAGGGGCTCCCTGGGCAGACCTAGGAAGCCCAGTTGGCAAAGTGAGTGGAAAGAATCAGGAGGGTTCTGGGGGTCTCAGAGCCACAGTGAGGGGAGATTGTGAGATGGAAAGGCAGATGGGAGCAGCAGCGGCAAGACTTGGACCAAGGTCAGCTCTGCCCGCCCTTCACCCGTCCATCCTGCCGTATGTGCATACAGTCACCCATGTCTCCATCCCTCCCTTCCTCCATCCCCTCGTCCAGCCACTCATCCATCTATTCCACCACCCACCCATGGCACAAACCCACCAGCCGACCCCACAGGCGCTTTTTAAATTCTAACTAGCCCTTCTCTCCGGCCTCCTAGTCTTCACACATTCTCCTCCTTCTGGACTTTTACTACTGCCAACCACGCACACGCACAGGCGTGCAGCTAACACCTGCCCTTTATACAGCGCTGCTTTAAAAAGCCTCACCCCGGCCGCCGTGGCGGCTCAGTAGTAAAGGGTACCCCTGCAGGGCGCAGGGGACACAGGTTCAATCCCTGCTCCAGGAGGACCCCACGTGCCGTGGAGCAACGAGACCGGGAGCCACAGCTGCTGGAGCCCACGCGCCCTAGAGTCCCTGCCCCTCGGCAAGAGCAGCCACCGCCACGAGGCGCGCCCGCTCACTGCGGCTAGAGAGGGAAAAGCCCACCGCCACCAAGACCTGCACCGCCCGAAACCAGGCAGGAATCACGTTTTTGGAAAAAGCCTCCCCCGCCTCCCAGGAGATCAAGCAGGTTTTCTCTGATGCCTCCTCTCATAGAGGAACCTTGCTTCTCCGTCCTAACTCTTGTCCCAGTGTGTCGCTGCGGGGCTGGCGGTTGCTGTTCTTGTGCTCGTTCCCCTAACCCTGCCATAAGTTCCGCAAGGGCTTTCTCCAGCGCCTGTCGCAGAGCCTGCCTGACCCACGGAGGGGACTCAGCACTGTCCGTGAGAGTTCTGGGTGACTTGTTAAACACGCATTTATTTGACTGCCCTGAGCCTTAGTTGCGGCGTCTGCAGTCTCGTTCCCTGACCAGAGAGTGAACCCGGGCCCCCTGCTTTGGGAGCCGGGAGTCTTAGCCACTGGACCACCAGGGAAGCCCCGGTATTTGATGAGTTTAGAAAGAAACTACTGTGTGCAGAGTACGGGGCCAGGTATCTTAGAGGGATTTCCTCATGAATGTAATTAAACAGAACTGCCTCATGAAGATTTCGGTGTACCAGAAAGGGATAAAGAAGGTGTATGAAGAAGCTGAATGCAGGGGCTAAGTCGTGGAGGAGGCGAGGGCGTGCAAAGACAGGGCCGGGTCTGGACGCTCGCTGGCAGCTGGCCGGCCCCGCCCTAACTGCTCAAGCTGGATAAGCCACTCTATCTCCATGAGCTTTAATTTCCTCACTGACGAAATGGAGCTAATAAAACCCGAGAGAGAAGAAAGGAACACTATTACCATGAAATTGCTTTAAATTGTTCAAATATATCTTCAGAGTTCTGTGAAAAGTTTTTTAAATAGATAAAATTATTGTGAGGACTGAAATCAATGTGATTTATTGATGCAATTTTTTATAGACAGAGCCAAGTAATAAAAATTAGTAAACAGCTAAAAGATGCGCATTTAGGAAAATGGAGCTTTGTCGTATTATTATGCAGATGAAAGGAAACAATCCATGTGAAGTCCAACTAGAAGGAAACCTGGTATAGGGTCAGCAACTCTTTGGGTGGCTGGGTTAATCTTTGTTGGAGAGGTTGATGTTAGAACTGTGAAAAATGCATAGGATTCCAATATTCTGATACAATGAATATTAGACACAGTTTTACCACGTTAATATACTCTTCCTGTCTCAATGGCTACATAATAAATTAACCCCAAACATCACGCACTGCTCAGTCACTCGTCATGTCCAACTCTTTGCCACCCCATGGACTACAATCTGCCAGGCTCCTCTGTCCATGGGATCGTCCAGGCAAGAATACTGGAGGGGTTTGCCATTTCCCTCTCCAGGGGGTGGACTGCAGTCGTTTGTCTTGCTCACAGATTCTGTGAGTCTGGACAGAACATGATGGGAACAGCTTGTCTCTGCTCTTTGATGACTGAGGTCTCAACTAGAAGACCCAAAGGCTAGGGGCTGCAGTTACCTGAGGGCTCACAGGTTCAGTCACGTGTCCAGGGTTGATGCTGCCTGTCATCTGGGACTTCGGATCCTCTGCACGAAAGCTGTTCCTGTGTCCGTGTGGGCTAGACTTAGTTCCCTTACAACATGGCGGCAGGATCCAAGCAAGAGTGTCCAGAGGGCCAGGTGGAGGCTACATCCTTCTGATGACCTAGCCTGGAAAGTCACATAGCATCACTTCCGGCATATTCTACCGGTGTACTCACAGATCCCTCAGATTCAAGGGGAGGGGACATGGCCCCATCTCTCAGTGGGAGGAGTGTCAGTCACAGTGTAAGAGGGGCATGGTGGATGGGGGCAAATATTGGCACTGCTGCTGCTGAGTCGCTTCAGTCGTGTCTGACTCTGTGCGACCCTATAGACAGCAGCCCACCAGGCTCCTCCGTCCATGGGATTTGCCAGGCAAGAGTACTGGAGTGGGGTGCCATCGCCTTCTCCAAACATTGGCGCAGCCAGCTTTTTTAATTGAAGTATAATTGGTGCACAATGTCATGTTAGTTTCAGATGTACAGCAAAGTATTTCACTTATATGTGCATATATATATATATCTATGGGCTTCCCTGGTAGCTCAGCTGGTAAAGACTCTGCCTGCAATGCAGGAGACCCCGGTTCAGTTCCTGGGTCGGGAAGATCCCCCCTGGAGAAAGCTGTGGCACCCCACTCCAGTATTCTTGCCTGGGAAATCCCATGGACAGAGGAGCCTGGCAGGCTACAGTCCTTGGGGTCGCAGAGAGTGAGACATGACTTAGTAGCTGAAGACGAGCACAGCATAAATATGTGCCTCTTTTTTTAAATAAATAAGCCTCTGCTGTTGAGAGGAAGCCCACCCCGCTGCCTGAGTTCAGATCCTGCCTCTGCCCCATCACAGCCACGTACGTGCTATTGGACACGTCAACCAGCGTGTTTCAGAAGGTTGTTTTATTATTTTTTTCCATTGTAAACTCTTTGAAATAACGACTGATGTCTCCTGGTTGTTGAATGAATCCATTGATTCATGGACGTACAGGCGTAAATGGATATAAAGCCCAAAAGCACCAAGCAGAGCACGCCGTCGTGAGGGAGGGGGTGGTGGGGCTGCGTGAGGTGGTCCAAACGTGGCGGCCGTTCCCGGGGCCACCCTGTGTCTCCCCGCAATCTCCTTGCGCTCCCACCACTCTCCACCCAGGAGCCGGGCAGTCTAGGTTGCTGACCTCAGGTCGCTGACCCCTACGTGTGCTCTTCCCTCCCACAGACATGGGGAGCTTCGAGGAGGGCGAGAAGCACCAGAGCGTCTCCCACGGAGAGGCCGCTGTCATCCGTGCCCCGCGCATCTCCAGCTTCCCGCGGCCGCAGGTGACCTGGTTTCGGGATGGCCGCAAGATCCCGCCCAGCAGCCGCATGTGAGCGTCTCCCCCATCCCACCCCTGGGGACGGGTGTGAGAAGCCAGCCCTAGCCGGGAGAGGCGACCAGGGGCCACACGGAGCCCCCAGATGCTGAGGATGCAGGGTCCTTTCCACTCTGGGATGGAGCCAGGCGGGGGACGTCCCCAGGGAGGGCAGCCGGGCTCCCAGGGGGCCTTTCTGGGAAACCCTGGGCTGAGACTTGCAACTAGGACAGCTCTCGGCCTTCCTGGGGAATCCCAGGGTGTTGGCCTCTGTCTCTCAGCTGGAGAATAATTCTGCCTCTCAGAGCACTCCAAAAGCTCAAGTTGGCACAGACAGATGCTCCGTCCCTGTGGCTCCAGGCCAGGGTTCGGGGCGCACAGGCAGGCGCTGGCATCTCCCGGGCAGGGTGGGCAGAGCTGGGTGTTTCTGCTGGCGGGCGGGTGTGTCTGGGTGTCCATTGGTGTGCACGGCTGTGTGTTCTGGCTGCAGGGAGGAGGGGAGGCCTGGCAGGGAGAGGAACACACGGTCCTTTCAGCACTAACAAGGGCCCTTCTGTGTAGCCCAGGTCAGGGGTGGTGGCCACCGGGCTTGTGGGCAGAGGGATGGAGCGGACACCTCCCCGGAGGGCAGGCGAGGGGTCAAGGGTGGGATGCAGCGGCCTTCCTGGCCATCTCGGGAGACAGTCATCGGAGGCATTCCTCTTTAGGACTCCCACTCTCCCTGCTCCCAGCAGAGGGGGAAGCCCACCCTTGCCCTGGTCCATGTGGGCCGCAGGTCCGCTATGGGCTGAGCCTGTCCGGTCTCTGTAGGGAGCGCCAGCCAAGAGAGCCAGTTCTTGCCTTTGGGGAGCATGAGGTTCCACGAGAGATGTTATAATCGTGTAACATAGTAACATCCTGGCAAAAGCCGAGGCGGTATGGAGCAACTGTTCGTGGCGGTATGGAGCAACTGTTGCATTCTCCAGCCTCCGCTACACACACCGCACGTCATCCTCTGCTCCAGGACAGACACGCGCCTCCAAGCGAGAGGGGCTCTGTCTCCTTGACTTTTCAATCGCCAGAGTGAACGTTCAGGAAATATTTGTTGAATGAATGACCCTCACGGGAACCTTAAGACGCTGCTGATTTTATCCCCATTTTACAGATGGTAAAGTGAAGGCCCCCAGAGCTTAACTGCTCTGCCAAATCTCACACAACTGGTTCCAGGCTCGCCAACTCCAGAGTCAGGGCCTTTTTGTATAATGGTTTCAGTGTCTTTTTTAAACTACATATGTGAAGTGAAAGTCGCTCAGTCGTGTCCAATTCTTTGTGACCCCATGAACTATACAGTCTGTGGAATTCTCCAGGCCAGAATACTGGAGTGGGTTGCCTTTCCCTTGTCCAGGGGATCTTTCCAACCCGGGGACTGAACCCAGGTCTCCCACATTGCAGGTGGATTCTTTACAAGCTGAGCCACAAGGGAAGCCCAAGAACGGTAGAGTGGGTAGCCTATCCCTTCTCCAGCGGGTCTTCCAGACCCAGGAATCAAACCGCGGTCTCCTCCATTGCAGGCAGATTCTTTACCAACTGAGCTGTGAGGGAAGCCCGGATCTGTCTGTCTGTGTGTTTTGGGCTGTGCTGGGTCTTTATTGCTACACACAGGCTTTCTCTAGTCGCGGAGAATGGGAGCTCCTCTTTGGCTGTGGTGAGAGGGCTTCCCGCTGCGATGGCGTCTCTTGTTGCCGAGCACGGGCTCTAAAGACACTGTCTTCCGTCGCTGCAGCTCGCGGGCTCAGAAGCTGTGGCACAAGGGCTTAGTTGGCATGGGCATCTTCCCAGACCAGGGACTGAGCCCGTCTCTGCAGCACTGGCAGGCACACTCTTAACCAGTGGGCCACCAGAATCAGGATCTTTAATTCTCTTTTGCATGGAAATTATTTGAGAGCAGGGACAAAGACATGGGGCTAAACAGGATAAAGCGATTGCACTTGTGGAAAATTGATCTGGTGATTCTCAACCTGGCTCCCATCTGAGATCAGTTGGCACCATTTAAAATATATTGATCTCTCGATTCTGCCCCTCTCATGCTCTGATTGCATTGAACAGCGTGTATGTACCTAGACGTCGGGATTTTGTAAAACTCCCCAGTGATTCCAGCACGCAGACACCGTTGAGAACCACTGTCCTGAAATGTGCCCGTTACCTCCAGGTACAACAGTGCTGCCTAACAAGTGGTCCCAATGGCCTGATGCGATAAGCATGCATTTATCATTCACATCAGCAGATTGGTGAGCTTGGCCTGGCTCTCTCGCTTGTTCGGGGCTGGCTGATTAGAATGTCTGGGTGAGTCCCTTCTGATCTGCTTGTCCCAGCCTCCAGCCAGCCGGCCCTAACATCTCCTCTTGGCAGTCACAGAACCAGCAAAGTCAAGGTTCTGCTGACATCCCACTGGTCAAGGCAAGTCATGTGGTAGAAGTCAGACTCAAGATGCGGGGAAATTAACTCTGCTCTTGAGAGGACCAGAGAGTCACCTGGCGGAGGTGATGCTACGGAGCAGATGATGCTTGGGGGGACCCCAGGTTCACGGGGGGACCCCAGGTTCACAGGTGGAACCGTGCTGTGTGTGAGGACCAGGCTCCCTTAGGCCTAGTGAAAGTTCAATAAAAGCCGCAAATGAGGACCATTCACACAGAGACGAGGTTGAGTCACAGGAGGGGATCGCCCTGCCACGCGGGTGCTGAGACAGGCAGCAATTCCCTGCCGCTTCCCGACTCCCTTTTCTGAGCCGATCTCCCGGGCCCTCCAACCGACTGGGAGTGGCTGCAGGAATACTGTGCTGAGGAGGACCCCGAGGGCTCAGACTCGGCAGGAAGAGCGCCAGCATGGATGAACCGCGTGCGCCGTGGCCGCCGGAGGGGCCGAGTGGACATCTGTCTCCAGGGTTTGCCGCATTAGACACTGCTCTTTCTGCAACCTCACTCCCATCACCCCTTTCGTGACAGCTTCCCACCTCCTCTGGCCATTCCTGGCCTCTGCCATCACCCCCCACCCTTTTTTCATTCCCAACAGCTACTGTCACCAGAACAGAATGCCCTCAGGTTGCGCGCGCGCGCGCGCGCGTGCACACACACACACACACACACACACACACACACCCCTTCCTGGTCACACCCATCCCCTCTAGCCCTCCTACTAAACACAGGGCAGTTTTGTCTCAGCAATTACAGCAGATTAATATTCGTAACCCAGAGGAAAGGTCCCTGGAAACAAATCCTCTGGTGTCTGTTTGCCGGAGATACGCATCTGATGAGCGCTATCAGCCGTCGGGGCACAGGGGCTGTGATCTACAGAGGACGGCTGTCCCTCCCGGGGCAGAGGCAGAGATTAGCAGGCACCCCCCACCCCCACCCCTTCCTTGATACTCATTGTTGAAAAGGAGACAAGATTCGTAACAAAGATGCACGCTGAGGGTTTGGGGGCAGGCTCTAGGGTGATTTATTTTACTCTTAATTAAATGATCAATTGCCCCACACCCCTGGAGCTGGGAAAAAAGGGCTGGCTTCATTGGAGGGAACGGAAGGATCAATCAGAGCAGGACAGACCCAAGAAATTGAAACCAGGGGAGTGTGGCTGAAGAACGTAACCCAGCCTCTGCTGAGAGGGGAGCCCTGACGCCCACGCCCTGCAAGAATCCTGGCAGTCTCCTTCAGCGTGGGTGCCCCTGGGTGAGCCAACTGGAAGCCCTCCTGAGTGCCACGGGTAGCTGGTGCACTTCAGAAGTGAGCGACAGGGCCTGCCGGAACCATCTGTCAAGGGGATGGTCATCCTGCTAAAGGCTGTGAGCCCGGGACCTCTCTCAGTAGCCTCCTGCTGAGGGCACACAGAAGGCAAGTCAGCAGGCCGCTGGCCCTTCGCTGCCCTCTGCCGACTCTGCTCACTGGGACCTCAAACCCAGGCCCCGGGGGTCCTGGACACAGAGGCAGGCAGAGCCACTCTGGCTGCATCACAGACAGACCCCCAAACCCAGAGACTTAGCGCCATGGAAGTTTATTTCCTGTCAACGTAAAGAGCTTGAGGGCTGCCCTAGTGGCTCAGACAGTAAAGACTCTGCCTGCGATTCAGGAGACGCAGGGTCAGTCCCAGGGTTGGGCAGGTCCCCTGGCGGAGGGCACGGCAACCCCGTCCAGTATTCTTGCCTGGAGACTCCCACGGACAGAGGAGCCTGGCGGGCCGTGGTCCATGGGGTCACGAAGAGTCGGACACGACTGAGCAACTAACGCTTTCACTCCCTTTTTTCACCCTAAGAAGGGGCTGAGGGGGACGTGTGAACTCCAGAGGGCTGAGTCAGAGGCAGGCTGTGGCTTTTGAATCAAGCTAAACAGACTCGGGATTAGGCAGCCTCCTACCCCGCAGGATTCACCCACCTCTACAAGCGGCACTAAAGGGCCAGGGTCCCTGCGGCGGATCCCCTGCACTTCGCTGAGGGCTCTGGGCAGCTTCATGGGGACAGGGTCACCTGTCCCGCTGTGTTGGCTTGAAAATATTTCAGCGGCGCTGTCCTCATTCCCATTACCTGATTTGTTGTTCAGTCACTCGGTCCTGTCCGACTCTTGTGACCCCATGGACTGCATTACCCCAGGCTTCCCTGTCCATCACCAACTCTCAGAGCTTGCTCAAACTCCTGTCCATTGAGTGGATGATGCCATCCAATCACCTCGTCCTCTGTCGTCCCCTTCTCCTCCTGCCCTCAGTCTTTCCCAGTATCAGGGTCTTTTCCAGTAAGTTGGCTCGTCACGGCAGGTGGTCAAAGTACTGGAGCTTCAGCTCCAGTCAGGGTCAGTCCTTCCAATGAATATTCAGGGTTGACTTCCTTTAGGATTAGCTGGAGGTTAAAAGACCTCTTCAGGAAAAAAAAAAAAAAAAAGACATCATTAGGGTTCCCAGGAATTGGAGAGGAAGGCTCAGTCTTCCCACTTTCTGGAGCGTAGCAGGCAATGTAAGTCTCAGCACTGGAATCCCAAACACCAGAATAGGGGGGACCCTGACCCAGCCTGGCTGAGAAAAACCAAGCTGGAGAGGCATTCATGGGGATGTTTATTTGAGAGCCCGTTTAAAAGTCTGTCACATTCACCTAATGGGAGAATTTGAAAAGAATTCAACTGGATTTGTCCTTGTTAAACTAACATTAAGGATGTTTAACAGCTGTCTCGGGCATATCACATTAAAATCCGGAGATAGACTCGACAAACTAATGCTGTTGCTCATCATCGGGAGGATGAGGGAGAGGAGATGCTGGGCAGAGCCGGCCCAGGCGGGGCTCCTGCCCCCACACCCAGAGGGTGCCCAGCTTCCGCCTGGACAAGCCCTTCGCCCAGCCTGCAGACGTGGGGGCGTAGGGGCTGCGCCCCGCTGCCCAGCTGGTTTCCCTCTTCCCTCTCAAGCCCTGACAGCCCCTCTTATTGGCTGGATTCAGGGAAAAGGAAATGGAGGTGTATCCCTGTGGCTCAGACAGTAAAGACTCTGCCTCGATGCGGAAGACCCAGGTTTGACCCCTAGGTCAGGAAGATTCCCCTGGAGAAAGGAATGGTGACCCACTCCAATATTCTTGCCTAGAGAATTCTGTAGACAGAGGAGCCTGATGGGCTACAGTCCATGGGGGTCTCAAAGAGTCAGACATGACTGAGCGACTAACACTGTCACTTCCTTTTTTCACCCTAAGAGGGGGCTGAGGGGGTCATGTGAACCCCAGAAGGCTGTGTCACAGGCAGGCTGTGGCTATTGAATCAACCTAAACAGATTCAGGATTAGGTTAAGGCGGTGATCCTGGAATGGGTCTGCTCATCGCTAAATGTATTATCATCTCTCATCATTCATTCATTCTGGGGAATGAATTTCTTTAGTTCTGGACCCTCCTGGTGCAGAGATGACCTGAAAGGGTAGAATTCTGGGGGAGCTCTGGCCCCTAGCCAGGCCTGGGGTGGACACAGAGAAGCGTCGCCTGGACAGTCTCAAACCCCTGGACATGCTCTGTATCTGGTCC
>SJYF01000082.1:5262028-5275812 GCA_006410515.1 Procapra przewalskii | reverse complement strand
CAGTCATTAAGTTTTCTTCTTATTTCTCCTTATCCTCCACCCCCAAGCTGTGAGCTCCCAAATTAGCAGGCATCACTTGAAGGGTGTTTTGAATACAGCTTGCTCATCAATTTGAGGGGGAAATAGGATAGAAAAGCCAAGTGCATCTCAGTTCCGGTGAGCCCGGCTGCGTCCCCAGTCAGTACCCTCCAACCCTGGGACACGCAGGCTAAGGGGACCCAGAAAAGTGACATGGCCAGTGGCTCCTGGACCAAGCTGGGCGGGAGGTATTAAGTACAAGGCTGGAGTGCTGCAGGGAGCGGGAGCAGGGGGAAGCATGCCCTCAAAGATGCCCACCTCTGCCTCCACCCTCTGTCCCGGCAGATGCCCCCTGGACGATGCTCCTGGCCAGCGTGGACCCCGAAGCTACTTCCGTGATGGTCAAGGGCTTGGTCCCCGCACGGTCCTACCAGTTCCGTCTTTGCGCTGTCAACGACGTGGGGAAGGGACAGTTCAGCAAGGACACGGAGAGGTGAGGGGCGCAGGGTGGGCATCAGGGGCTCCAGTGGAGGGTGGGGGCTGGGCGGGGCCATCTGCTGCCAAAACCACTGTGGCAGGGCGGCCCCCGGCTTCCAGGCGCGTCCTGGTGGCTCCTCTTGGACCTCCTGAGGCCTCAGTCTGTGCATCTGCAGGATGGGGGTAACTGTACTGACGCCAGTCTCACAGGGAGGCAGAAAAAATTCAGGCGTTACGAGTGAAGGGCTGTGAGCAGCGCCTGGCAAGGGACAAGCGCTAATCCGGTTGAGCTGTGCGTCTCTCTGAGCCATGCAGGTCCCAACACTCACCCCATTCTGCCCCACATCCCCATCGCTAAGTGTACGTAAAGTTCCAGAGTCACCAAGGATCTCCTTGGATCTCTGTGTGCAATGCTTTGCATGGGTCAGACCCCATGAAGCCTTCAACAAGCCTTTTTTTCTTTTAAATGACAACAGTTGAACAGCAACATAGTTCATCCACTCTAATACCTGCTTATATGTAGGAGGCACATTCTACCCACCTAGATCCCTGTAGGGCAAGCAGCATCCTCTAATGAGAAAGGAGACATCCGGTCAGAGTGACAGTGACCCCCAATCCCATGCCCCAGAGCTGTGGCCTTCACTCTTTTTTTTAATGCTTTTTTGCAGATGGATTGGGATATCATGGGCATGAAACACAGTATGAGCGTGAGACGTGCAGTGTGGTGTGACACACTCCTACATGGCAAAATGGTTACCCCTGTGGTGTCAGCTGACACCCCCATCCTGTCACATAATTACCACTTCTTTTTTGTCGTGAGAACATTTAAAATCCCCTCTCTTAGGAACCTCCAAGGGTATAATACAGTGTCATTAGCTATAATCACCAGGCGTGCATTCTGTCCCCAGAACTGGTTACTCTTAGCCCTGCAAGTTTATACCTTCTGAACAGCGTCTCCCCATCCCCTCCGCCCCCAGCCCCTATTAATCACCACTCTGCTCTGTTTCTCTGAGCTCGGCTTGCCCAGATTGCACGTAGCAGTGAGGTCACGCGTGTTTGTCTTTCTCTGCTGACTCCCTGCGTTGAGCACAGTGCCCTCGGCCCATCCGTATTATTGCAGATGGCAGAGTTTCTTTCTCGTGGCTGGAAAATGCCTCATTGTGTAGCTATGTCGCATCTTCCTCACATTCATTCCTGGGTGGGGCATCTAAGTTGGTTTCATCCCTTGGTTGCTGAGAACAGTGCTGCGGTGAATATGGGGTGCCGAGGCGCTTCTGAGATCCTGTGGATGGCTGGACTGTATGGCAGGCCTGCTTCTAATTTTGGGCGGAAGGAACCTCTATGCTGCTTTCCATAGTCTCTAGACCAATTTATCTTCCCGCCAGCAGTGCTTAAAGGGCTCCTTTTAGCCACATCCTTGCCAACATTTGTTATCTCTTGTCTTTTGGATAATAGCCACTCTGTCGGGTATAAGGTGAGTCCTCGCCGTAGCTTTGACTTGCTTTCCCTGTTGACTTGTGATCTTGAGTCCATGTTGTGTCCATGTTTTCATGGACCTGTTGGTCATTCATTTGTCTTCTTTGGAAAAAATGCGCAGCCCATTTGTGCATTTTTTTAACCAGATGTTTCGTTTTCGGCTGCTGAGTTGTATGAGTTCTTTATATATTTTGGATGTTAACACGTCATCATATATATGGTTTGCAAGTATGTTCTCCCATTCTGTAGGTTGCCTTTCCGTCTTGTTGGGTTTGTTTTTTTTGCTGTGCAGATGCCTTTTAGTTTGATACAGTCCTCCTTATTTGTCTCTCTTTTGTTACTTGGGTTTTGGTACCATATCCAGGAAATTGCTGCCAAGTCCAATGCCCAGGAGCTTCCCCCCTATGTTTTGGTCTATGTTTTATAGCTTCAGGTCTTAAGTTTGTCTTTAATCCATTTCAAGTTAAAAAGATTCTTTTTGTGATTGGCGTAAGATAGGGGTCCAGTTGCCTTCTTCTGCATGTGGATTTCCAATTTTCCCAACACCATTTATTGAAGAGACTGTCCTTTCCCCATTGAGAAGAGTTCATATGGTTAAAATGTCCATATCACCCTAAGCCATCTATTGAGTCAGTCCCATCCGTATCACAATTCCAGTGGCATTTTTCACAGAAACAGAAAAAACAATCCTGAAATGTGTATAGAGCCACAAAAAATACCCAAATACCCAAAACAATCCTGAGAACAAAGCACAGAGCCAGAGGCATCATACTTCTTGATTCCAAACTATACTACAAAGCTATAGTCACCAAAACAGCATGCCCCTCTTCCAAAACGAGACACACAGCACATTCCCTGGGTGGTTAGGACTCACCACTTCCACTGCCATGGCCTGGGTTCAATCCCTGTTCAGGGAACTAAAATCCTACAAGCCAGGCAGCACAGCCACACACACACACACACACACACAAATAGACACACAGATCAGTGGAGCAGAATTGAGAGCCCAGAAATAAGCAGTCGTAATATTTGCTAAGGGGGCCACGAATGCACTTTGCTCTTAGATGTGTACCCAGACCCCTCCCCACACCCAGGTTAAATCAGTCATTGTGGTTTTCCCTACAGTTCCCGTGAGCTTGAGTCCTTCTGGCTTGTACGAGCCAGATGCCACTGAGGCATGACACTCCAGCTGGAGGAAGAAGTGGCGTGGAGAATTCAGTCATTCGCCATTTTGTTTTGTTTTCTTTGCAATTATGCTTTCCATTTTCTTGCTACAGCAGGCCTTAGCTGTAGCCCTGGGATCTCTCCTTGCAGTCCTCAGGCTTCTCTCTAGTTGCTGCACGCGGGCTCCAGAGCACACGGGCTCAGTGGTTGTGGCTCACGGGCCTCGTTGCCCCGAGGCACGTGGGATCTTAGTTCCCTGACCAGGGATCAAACCTGCACCCCTGCACTGGAAGGTAGATTGGTAACCACTGAACCACGAAGAAGGGCCTGCATTCAGTGTTTATTGAGCATCTACTCTGGGCCAGGCCACGTTTGGAACTTGAGAGGTGGTGCCGAGAGCAAAATAAACACGGACCCAACCTTCCAGAGCCACGAACTCCCAGTAACAGGAAGCCCCGCAGCTAGGGAAACCATCCTATAACTTTTCCAGTCATTCAGGCTTCCCTTTGTAACACTGAGTCATCTTCCTACTGAATCTGCATCCTAACGGCCCTGAGTCACACGGAAAAAGCTTAAATTACCCTCACTCCGGGCTGCACAAAGACAGGGGAGGGTGCAGTACATTTTAGAAAAGCTATCCACCAGGGAACAAAACCGTAAACTAAGGGGGAAAGGCATCATCAGAAATAATTAACTCTTGCTGTTCGTGGATGCCTGCCACTTATGTGAAAAATCCACGGAGGTGGGACGCTGCAT
Source organism: Procapra przewalskii (assembly GCA_006410515.1). Lineage (NCBI taxonomy): Eukaryota > Metazoa > Chordata > Mammalia > Artiodactyla > Bovidae > Procapra > Procapra przewalskii. The sequence continues at coordinate 5,271,921 of SJYF01000082.1, read as the reverse complement.
CGCCTGGCCATGCCAGAGAAAGAAATGCAGTGGCCCCAGGCTTCAGGGTATGGGGTCGGAGGAGGGCTCAAACTCTCGCCCTACCCGGCCTGCCCCGCCTCGGTCAAGGTCCAGCTGGTTAGTGAAGGAAGCCTGTTTCGAGTTCACCAGCAGCTGGTAACGGGGAGGTGAGTGTTCTAAACACTTCTACTTCTAAAATTTTCGAACACTCATGACCTCCACCAGACCCGATGGCAGCTTCTTTGACAAATGGGAAACCGAGGCCTGGGTCCCTCGAACACAGAGAAAATACACTCATCTGGTGCTTTCCAGGGACCTCCCTGGAGGCTCAGTGATAAAGAACCCACCTTCCGATGCAGGAGACGCAGGTTCAGTCCTGAGTCGAGAAGATCCCCTGGAGGAGGAAATGGCAGCCCATTCTAGGATTCTTGCCTGGAGAACCCCATGGAGCCCGGCAGGCTATAGTCCATGGGATCGCGAAGGGTCTGCCGTGACTTAGCGACTGAACAGCAACAATTTGCTGACAGGGAGTGTTTTGAAAAGATATTGCATCATTCGAGCTTCAACCACTTTTATAAAGCAGACAAATGGAGCTTTATTATACTGGTTTTTCAGATAAAGAAGCACGCTCAGAGAGGTTAAGTGACTTGCCCAAAGGCACACAGCAATTGCGCAGAGTCTGCAGGGACAGAGGATGGGTGGGGTCTCTTCATATCCCTTTAAACTTCTGTGTTTGCCGTCGAGACAAGGAGTGAAAAGACCTGTCCGCCCTTGGTGCTTTCCAGGGTCTCCCTTCCTGAAGAGCCCCCCACAGCCCCTCCACAGAATGTCATCGCCAGCGGCCGGACCAACCAGTCCATCATGATCCAGTGGCAGCCGCCTCCTGAGAACCACCAGAACGGCATCCTCAAGGGCTACGTCATCAGGCAGGCATCCACCCCAAGGACGGCAGGGAAGTGAAGGGGGCAGAGACTGGGAGGGTCGGGAGTGGGTTGGGAAATAGAGCAGATTCGTGGCAGGTCCTTCTCTATCGAGCAAGGACCAGACAAGAAATGCCTACCCTACACTAGGAAGGATTGAGGCTAGACATCCAGGAGAACTTCCAGCGGTGAGAGCCTCGGAATTCAATAGGAATGGTGAGAGAGGAGATACAGTGAAGTCTCCTTAAGGCTGTATGCATGGGCAGGTCTATCAGACATCAGGGCTATAGGGAGACAGGTAACTCTCCGCGGCCAGGTTTCCCCAGTGGGTAAACTACTTGGCCAAGAATGGTTAAATAGTGGAAATCTGGGGACTTCCTTGGCAGTCCACTGCAGGGGCCATGGGTTTGATCCCCAGTCAAGGAATTAAGATCCAACATGCTGCATGGCATGGCCAAAAAAAAAAAAAAAAGTGGAATTCCTTTCTTTGGTCTTTATGGCAAAATGAAGCCTGGTTTTATAGCCTTTTATTTTTCAGTTTGACTGTGGACGCTTTGAAAAAGTGAAGGTATTAGTCGTTCTTTGCGACTCCATGGACTGTAGCCCACCAGGCTCCTTATTGGTAACCTAAAAGCATATTATTAAGTTGTAACTAAAATTTGGTGTTCAGAAAAGAAAATTTTAGCCTGTTATTTGAAACTGCTGAGACCTCTCATCAATATTCTGAACTCTGGCTGGTTGGGAAATGCTAGGCAATTTCCCATATCTCTTTCCTGAACACTCACAGCATTGAAATCCCCTAATTTTGGAAGAAGTCATTATTGGTTTGGCTATTCCATTATCACTTATCATTAGTTTGGCTGCTCCATAGTCAGTTAATTGTGTTGTGGGTTTTCTGGTGACTCTAAAGGGCAGCGGTCCTCAGAGCGTGGTCCCTGAACCAGCGGGGTCAGTGTGAGAACTAGACAGGAATGAAAATTCTCAGGTCCCACCCCTGAACTGCTGAATGGGGAACTTTGGGGTTAGCCCAGCAAGCTGTGTTTTGACAAGCTTTTCAGGTGTCCTTAATGCACACCAAGGCTTTGAGAACCGCTGATGTGGGGCTTCGTGTTGCCTCCAAATAACTTGGGCCTCTAATTCCCTAATAGTTAGAATTGAAAGTACGTGTGCCTTGTGGTTCTCCTCTAAGCTATCCATCCTCCGAAATGTGCCTGTTCAGATCCCATGTCTTTATGCCCTGTGTTCTTTCTCCCCGTGGAGGGTGGAACTTGGTAGAGCAGGTAGCCTCAGGCCTTTTTGTCTCCACCAAAGTGAGTGGCTGTCAAAAGAGGGAGCCGTTCTCCTAGAGCAAGAAGGAAAATCAGCCCAAAGTCTGGAGACCACTCTCCCATCAATGACCCCTCAAAGCCGAGACCAGTGAGATCTTCCCAGGATCTCTCAGCATCCTGTTAACCATCCCACCAATGTCCTCCTCCCCCATCAAAAACAATAGTCCAGACACATCCCCTAGACCTGTGTTATCCAGTAGGGTAGCCTCTGGTCACTTGCAACTATTTAAATTAATAATAAGAAATTAAATGGTGAGAAAATTAAATTAAATTAAATGTAATTCCTCAGTTGCACTTAAGCACATCTCAGGTGCCCAGCAGCTACCCGAAGTGGACCGCTTCTGCCATCAGAGACAGCTTCCCGGACACGGGGCGGTGCAGGCTGGCTCTGATCCTCGGCGTCCTGGCTTTCTCCTCAGGTACTGCCTGGCCGGGCTTCCTGTCGGGTACCAGTATAAGAACATCACGGACGCCGAAGTGAACAACCTGCTGCTCGAGGACCTCATCATCTGGACCAACTACGAGATCGAGGTGGCCGCCTACAACAGCGCCGGGCTGGGCGTCTACAGCAGCAAAGTCACCGAGTGGACGCTACAGGGGGGTGAGTGGGTACAGTGCCCGCTGCTTCTCCTTCTCCAAGGTCTGTGCCTGTGGGATCCTGTACTCGCCCAGTCCTCACGTGGCTTCAGGTGGCTCAGACGGTAAAGAATCTGCCTGCTGTGCAGGAGATCTGGGTTTGATCCCTGGGTCGGGAAGATCCCTTGGAGAAGGAAATGGCAACCGACTAGAGGATCCCTGTCTGGGGAATCCCATGGACAGAGGAGCCTGGAGGGCTACCGTCCACGGGTCAGAAAGAGTCGGACAGGACTGAGCCAGTGAGCAGCAGCAGCACCAGTCCTGACTGCCTTAACCATGTCGCCTGTTTTATCCAGCCCCAGGCTATTGCACCGGAGAAGGCAGTGGCACCCCACTCCAGCACTCTTGCCTGGAAAATCCCACGGACGGAGGAGCCTGGGGGGCTGCACTCCATGGGGTTGCTAAGAGTCGGACACGACTGAGCGACTTCACTTTCACTTTCCACTTTCATGCATTGGAGAAGGAAACGCAACCCACTCCAGTGTTCCTGCCTGGAGAATCCCAGGGACGGGGGAGCCCGGTGGGCTGCCGTCTATGGGGTCACACAGAGTCGGACATGACTAAAGCGACTTAGCAGCAGCAGCAGCAGGCTATTGGACGCTATGCCCAGTTACCCTGTAGGGTGGGAGGATGGAGGAGAAGTTGAAGAGGTTGGGGTGGGTGTGATGAAGGCAGAGGCTTCAGGGGCACAGGGACGTTCTGCGAAGTTTCCCATTAACTGGATCATGAAACAGCTTACATTTTGCGTCGTACCTAAAAACCACCCTGAGCATTTTCAGATTCATCATGTGTATTTATGGGCATCCTGTGAAATGGGCCAGACCGGTTTTATTAAACCCAAACTAATCTACAGAAGCTTCCCAGGTGGCTCAGTGGTAAAGAGTCCGCCTGCCAAGCAGGAGACGCCAGTTCGATCCCTGGGTTGGGAAGATCCCCTGGAGAAGGGAATGGCTACCCACTTCAATATTCTTGCCTGGAGAATCCCGTGGACAAAGGAGCCTGGCGGGCTACAGTCTATGGGGTCACAAAGAGTCAGACTTGACTTAGCGGCTGAGCACGCAGGCAGTCTACAGCAAGAGAGCATCTCAAGTCTCCACGGCTGGGGGGTGGGGGGGGGCGGGTGTAAAGCTGTGTCTGCAGACCTCGTGTGTTTTCTCTGCTTCCCTGGGCCAGATAGACAGACAGACGGTGGCCCCTCCACCCACACCCCCACTTCTCTGCTCTCCCCCAGTCCCCACAGTCCCTCCGGGCAACGTGCACGCCGAAGCCACCAACTCCACGACCATCCGCTTCACCTGGAATGCCCCCAGCCCCCAGTTCATCAACGGCATCAACCAGGGCTACAAGGTACGTGAGGTCTCCCTGGCCCGGGGTGGGAGCCTGCAAGGAGGACGCGGGCTGGAGGCGAGCGCAGCAGCCCAGGGAGGGTGCGGGAGGGCGTCCCCGCTGTTTCTGAAATCACCGGCTCAGGCCATGATCAAGGCAGAGGGCAGAGGGCTATCCCCAAGTCCACGCCCAGCCCCGGGGGGTACAGACCTCGACTGTGACCAGGTGCAACAGCGCAGTCTCAGTGAGACTGGGTCAGAAACAAAAACAGGTTTGTTTCAGGTGCGGGCTCTCCGCAGAGCCGTGGCCCCATCAGAAAAATCTAAGACGCACTTCTTACCCCTGAGCCGTGAGCTAAGGGGAGCGTTCAAGTCCTCGGGCTGTACTTGACCCCTGCAGTGTGTTTAAGGGCTGGACTGGGACTCAGAGCCTGGAACAGAGTCCTGGCTCTGCCTCTCGCCAGCTCCCTGGACGAGTGCGACAGTCCGTCTGAGCACCCTTCCTTCCTTCGGTGAATATTTACTGAGCCCGACTATATGCACGTCTAGCTGCTGGGGAAGCAAGATACATTCTGTTCCCTCATTTGTGCATGAAAATGATGCTAATTTTTATTCCTTGGGGTTATGTGGGGATTAAATGAGAATATTTGTAATTTTTTGAGCAGAATGGCAAACACCCAACAAGCATTAGGGAAACGCTAGAAACGGGAGTGGAAGTGGACTAGCTGCGTGGACGGCCCTCACGCGGTATCACAGTCTGGGCGGCTTAAACACCAGCAGTGTATCCCCTGAAAGTTCTGGAAGCGGGAAGGCCGAGATCCGGGTGTCCTCGGGGTTGGTTCTGTCTGAGGCTTCTCTCCTTGGTGTGCAGACGGCCGCCTTCTTCATGTTCTCACGCAGGCAAGCAGCACAGGGGGCGGGGGGTGGTGACACGTGTCACCAGGAAGCCAGCCGGGAAGGGGAGAGAACTTCGGGCTCTGGCTTGGAGCCCAGGGATCTGGCGACCTGGCAGAGACTGCAGACACTTCCAGAACATTCTCAAACCACCCATGTGCAACAACCAAGAGGGTTTCTAGGACCTGCAGTCTCAGCCTTTATTGCTTCAAGGTCAAGGTGGTGGACAGGAAGAGACTGAGATTAAATCACTGAGAGAATTTTCCTGCTGGTAAACCAAGGAGGGAAGCTTCCCAGGTGGCTCAGTGGTAAAGAACCCCCCCTGCCAGTGCAGGAGACGTGAGACTCAGGTTCCATCTCTGGGTCGGGAAGATCCCCTGGAGGAGGGCATGGCAACCTACTCCAGGATTCTTACCTGGAGAATCCCACGGACAGAGGAGCTGGCGGGCCACAGTCCATGGGGTCGCAGAGTCAGACATGACTGAAGCGACTTGGCACAGGATGGCAAAAAGGAGGGAGGGTCTAGGCTGGGACTCCCTCCAGCTGCGGCATCTTCCTCCCGGGAAGGTGCATCACCGAGGCCGAGCCGCCTTCCTGGACCGAGGCTGCAGCTCTCCCCGGCAGTGCTGGCTGGCTGGAGAAACCTCTTAATTGGGACTCTGGGGGGCGGCAGGGGAGGGAAGGGGGAGGCTCGAATCGTGCAGAGGAGCTGAGCTGGGAACAATTAGCTTCTTGTTGCTGACTCTGTTTCCTTCCACCCTGGGGAGCCCTGGGCTACAAACTTCTAAGGCAAATGGCTCCCAGAGGGCCAAGGAGATCAGCTCAGTGGCCGGGACAATTAGTGCAAAGACCCATTATGTGCCAGAGCCAGAGGAGGCTTCAGAAGCCCGCCTGATTCCCAGGTCTGGGCAGTGCCCAGCACCCACTCCCTGCTCCGTGAAAGTCAGCGGGAAGGAACGGCCGAATAGCACAGCACAGAAACAGGTGAGGAAGAGGCTCGTGCTTAGGGCGCATTCTAGCACCAGGCAGTATGGGCTTCCGTCCCATGCTTGTCTTGGGCAAAGTGCACAAGAGCCCTAAGAAGGAAGGCTTGTTATCATCACCCCCATTGTATTTCTTTATTATTATGATTATTATTATTATTATTGTCTGGCCATGCAGCACATGGGATCTTAGTTCCCTGACCAGGGATCGAACCCACACCCCCTGTATCGGAAGTATAGAGTCTTGACCCCTGGACCGCCAGGAACGTCCCTCGTTTTATTTTAAACATTGATTTGTGCCGGGTCTTAGTTGCAGCGTATGGACTCTCAGTTGCAGCACTTGAGAGCTAGTTCCTTGACCAGCTCCCTGTATTGGGAGCTCAGAGTCTCAGCCACTGGACCACCAGGGACGTTCCCACCACCCCCTGTTGTAGAGGAAGAAACTGAGGCGTGGGGACAGGTAATCTGTTCAAAGTAACCGCAAAGCTCAGATTCAACCTCCAGAGCCTACACCTTGCCTTGCATTAAACATCCAGTGTCATATGATTTAATTGTCAGATAATGACTATAATGATTTTTTCTCAGTGCAGATGGATACGGGTAGGGATTCTGCTTCTTGCTCCTTCCACGTTCAGTGTCACAGGGAGAAAAGAAGCAGTGTTTCTCTCTCCCATCCTTCAGTGAGAAGGGACCTATTTTCCCCTTTGTGAAAAAATTTCAAACATCTACAAAATTAGAGAGGAGACTAAAATGACTAGATAAAACCATAATGCACCCTGGCTTCAAAAGTTACCAACACATGGCCCAGCGTGTTCCCTCTATTTTTTTCTTACTTATTTATGTGGCTGCGTGAGGCCTTAGCTGCCCTGCAGTACATGAGATCTTAGTTCCCCAACCAGGGATGGAACCCACTTCCCCTGCGTTGGAAGGTGGATTCTTAACCACTGGACCACCAGGGAAGCCCTGTTCCCTCTATTTTCCAGCCTCTGAACTAGAATATTTTTAAGACAATCCCAGGTATTGTATCCTTTCATCCATTCATATTCCCGCAGAGAAACATTATAGTCTCTACTTAAAACCTCACCACGGTGACCACATTCTCCTTATGGTGCCTTCAAATATCAATGGTCCCCTTAATAGTATCAGAAACCCAGTCAGTGTTCAGATCTCCTGGCCTCTAAATCATTTCCTTTACTAGTCAGTTTATTTGCCTCAGAATCCAAAGGAAAGCCACACAGCTGCAGCTGGTTGGAGTTTTCTAGGTTTCGGTTGGTCCACGGGTTCTCTGCCCCCCTTTTTCTCCTTTTTAGTTTATTTTGTAGAGAAACTTAATCATTTATCCTATAGACTTTTCCACAGCCTGGCTGGATCGGCTGATTGCATCCCTGTGGGGTCATTTAATTTATTCCTCTGAACACTATATTTGCAGTCAGTTGCAATTTAGGATGAGAGGTTTGATCAGATTCAGGCGTGAATATCTCTTTTCAAAATATTACTTCCTAGATGATGCTGTGCATTTTCATTAGACGGCAAAGCATCCGACTGTCTTTCTAGGGTGTAGTGGCCACTGACGGTCCTTGTGTGGTCCGTTATCTCAGTAGGGGTTGCAAAAGGAGGAGGTGTGAATGTTGTGATTTTGTCTTGATTTATGAGCTGAAATACTTTCCCCCCACCCCCCCAAAAAAAGAATTTTTCCCTTAACAGCTTTTTGGTTACCTGAAGTTTTAGTTCATCTGGGAAAAGCATGGTAAGTGCTCAAGTCTTTTCCGTAAGTTAACCATTTTCAGAGGAATGACCTGGTCCCTCAGCATCTTCTAAGGTGATAGATGAGTTTGGATGGGGGCAGAAGGAGGCATCCATGGTGCTGTTGTTAGTATTATTACGTCCTTAGGGATTTTTAATACATCTGTTATGTTTCAAGCCACTGCTGTTATTACTTTTATTGATGCCAGACTGACCCACCACCTGCCTCTTTGAGCTGCTGAGTCCTTCTGATGTGGGCTCAGGCGCCTTCTTTTGCTCTTTGGCCTGCGCTGGGTCTTCGTTGCTGGGAGCAGGCGTCTCACTGTGCAGGCTTCTCTTGTTGTGGGGCTCGGGCTCTAGGGGCATGGGCTTCAGGAGTTAACTGCACGCGGGTTCAGGGATTGTGGCAACAGGCTCAGCTGATCCGAGGCATGTGGAATCTTCCCGAACCAAGGATCAAACCTGCATCCCCTGCTTTGGCAGTCAGATTCTTAACCACTAGACCACGAGGGGGAGAAGGCAATGGCATCCCACTCCAGTACTCTTGCCTGGAAAATCCCATGGATGGAGGAGTCTGGTGGGCTACAGTCCATGGGGTCGCACAGACTCGAACACGACTGAGCGACTTCCCTTTCACTTTTCACTTTCATGCATTGGAGAAGGAAATGGCAACCCACTCCAGTGTTCTTGCCTGGAGAATCCCAGGGACGGGGGAGCCTGGTGGGCTGCCGTCTGTGGGGTCGCACAGAGTCGGACACGACTGAAGCGACTTAGCAGCAGCAGCAGCCGCAGCAGCCCACCAGGGAAGTCCCAGCCCCAGGAATCTTTGGTAGCTTCCTTGCTCTCTCGTATGACAGGATGGCCCAAACTGTCGTCTTCTCCTGCAGCGTGCCTGGGATCAGCCACATTTTCAGGGAGCCCTTGTTTCTTTTAAATGATAGTTAGATACCAGAATCTGGGCAATGGGGGTGCTCCTGGTTCTAGCATTGACTGTTGTTTTGAAGCTCTGTGGACAACTGAAAATTACTATTTTAAAAGATAAAACATATACTGATACTTCCAATTCAATTTCAGGACTTTCAGATTTCTTTTAAAATAATCTCATGGATCTTTTCTCTCTTTTCTCCATAGTAAAAATCGAATTCTTTTCACACCAAATAATCACTGACCTACTTGATTCAGAATAGTAATATCAACACTGTGGTTACTGAAAATAGTTTCAGATGATCTGTAAGTCTCTCTGTTTTTAGGGTGTATCCCAGCAAGATATACTCCCCCAACCCCTTTCTCTGCTGCAAAGTCTTTGAAAGGGTTTCTTTCCGATTTTTGCTACAACTCAATACCCTACGAAGTTCATTTGTTTCATTTTGGTTTTGATTTTTAGGGATTGATTTTTTCATTTAATTTTGTTCTGTAATTATGTAGCACACTTACATGGTTCCAAGGTTAAATCTACAAAGAAAAGTTAATTCCAAGAAAATCAGCCTGAATTCTGGTTCTCTTCCTTCCCAATAGAATTCATTTCTTTTTGTGCGTTGGTTTGGTTTGATTTTCCCTTCCATTTCTTTAACAGAAACAAATACATGCATACATAAATGTGTCTCCTCACCTCAAATGGATGACAGCGTACAGGACATCCTCTCTCCATCTTGCCGTCGTTTTCGCTATATCCTGGAGATCACTTTGTGGGAGTATGTAGAGATACTTCGTGTTCCTTTTTAAAGAATCTGCACTGTAGTCCATGATGTGGATCTCACATTGTTTGGTCAACCAGCTCCCTAGTGAACACATTTTGGTTGTTTCCTATCTTTTCCTGGAACAAACATTTCCACGGTGAATAGTTCTATGTATACATCTTTTCATATTTTCACGTACAACTTTGGAATAGATTCTTAGAAATAAGATTGCTAAGTCGAAAGGTAGATATATATAATTTTGCTGCTGTTGCCAAATTGCCCCGTTATTTTTTTCATTTTTTAATTTAATTTTCAACCAGAAGCGTATTTACCCAATTCAAAACCCAACAAACATTTAAAAAGGCAAACTTAGAGCAGAAATCTTCCT
>SJYF01000082.1:5230291-5241018 GCA_006410515.1 Procapra przewalskii | reverse complement strand
AACCACCCCCCTGACCCCACCCCATAGCTTTCTACTCCATGCGGAACCTGAGCCGGCCCAGCCTCACGCAGTACGAGCTGGACAGTAAGTCCCCCTGCGCAGCAGCTCCCCGACGGGCCAGGCCTCCCATGGGGAGGGGAGAGGGGCCTCCGAGGACGCCGGCCCGCAGCCCAGGGCTACGCCCACCTCAGGCTGCTTGAGGAAAGGTGCCTTCCTGCACACACGTGACTTTCCTGAACTGCACAGAAAAGCAAGGGGTCTCTAGGGAGGGTCTGCCCCAGTCCTCATCCATCAGGACAGAAGAGAAGGGAAAATGGCTTTGGTCTTATTCTCTGGGAAGCCGGAGATGGTGACAGGGGGTCCGCGGTAGGACCCGGTGGTCCCACTGGTTGGATGGGTGGGGGTTCACGCTGCTAACGCCCGTCTTGTCCATCAAAGGCATTTGTCAGCTCAGCTGTCCTGCCCACCGAGTTCCACCCTGAAGTGAGCAGAGCCCCTTCTTCCCCCAGGGACCAGGACAGGTCCCTGGCCAGTGCCCCGGCCCCCCGCCCTCACTCTTTTCCTAACATCCTGGAGGGCGCTTGGTTCTCCCCAAGACCCAGAGCCTTGAGCCAGTGGGCCTCCCGTTAGGAGCCCACGTTAGACTGAGTTATTCGTCTCCTTCCTTCTTCGTGGGCACAGGCCTGGGGCTGTCAGGGTGGTTAGAACACCCACCTGGGGGTGGGGAGCAGAGAGGAACCCCCCACAGCAGGCACAGTGAAGCCCCCCAGGTGTCAGGCCCATTTTCCTGCAACTGCCCCCTCTTCCAGCTTCTAAGTGTCTCCCCCCAAACACCCCAAAGTGAGCAGGAACAGAGGGCTTCTTAGCACCAAATTCACATCCAATAAGCCCCTCTCTAAGGCTGAGCCCCACCCCCATGTTGAGAGTTGGTTTAGGGAGACTAGCCCGGGGAGGGGGGGCAGGGGGATGGGAGGAGCTGGGAACCTGGCACCCCTATGATCAGGGTGCCCAGGACTGGCAGGGAAGAAGTGGCCTGTGACCCGGCGTGTCCAGGACACTCTGGATTCACACCTGCTGTCCCAGCGTGAATGTTAGTAGTGCCCCTTTCGGTCCTGAAAGTGTCCGGGATGGTCGCATCCTGTGCGGGGTCCCAGGGATGAGCCAAGGCATCCGCCGCCACATGCCAGCCTCCCCCAAGCTGTTCCCTGTCCTTTCCTGGGCCTGCACTCCAGGGTCCAGGCTTGCAGGGGAGCGTCATCACAGCCTCTGCCCTCTGTGACGTGAGCTCTGTGTCTCGCCCCTCCCCGACTGTCGCCCCCAGACCTGAACAAGCACCGGCGCTACGAGATCCGCATGAGTGTGTACAATGCCGTGGGTGAGGGGCCCTCCAGCCCCCCGCACGAGGTCTTTGTCGGGGAGGCAGGTGAGCACCGCTGCGCTTCCAGCCCCCTCCCACCCCTACCCTCCCCTGCCCCGAGAAGCCCAGCAGGAGAGGTTCTGGGATCTCGGGGCCCAGCCCGGCCCAGCGCCTCCTCCCTGGGGAGCCCCTCCACACTCGGGACCCTTCTCACCCCGCAGTGCCCACGGCAGCGCCCCGCAACGTGGCCGTCCATGGCCCTACAGCCACACAGCTGGACGTGACGTGGGAGCCGCCTCCGCTGGAGAGCCAGAACGGGGACATCCAGGGCTACAAGGTAGGGGTGCTCAGGCAGGGAAGGGGCTCCAGGGGACACAGGGCCCGGCGGGGCTTGGGAGGGACCCAGGTGTGGCGAGGGGCAGAGGTCCCGGGTCTACACTCACTCTCTTGGTTGTTTGCATCCAGCCCACTGAAATACACGCAGCTGGAGCAAAACATACCGATCCTCCCGGTGTCCCTGGGGCAGGCGGCACTCAGATGCTAGAAGCTCGGGCCGCACCCCAGCTTGTACCATCCCCGCAGCTTCTACAACCCCCACCCAGCCCACCAGCTCCCGGAGCCAGCGTGACACCCCTTGAAGTGGTTATTTGGCCAACTCTAGTTACAGTATGGATGCTAACTGAACAGCCAGTTAGTAAAGAACCACCGACAAAGTCTTGGAAATCTGTTTAAAGCTATTTCTAGATTTTAGACAATGACATGACAGGATTATGACAGGATTCTATTCATCTCCAGTATTTGCTAAGCCCTTCAGAACTTCCCTGGTCACGTAGATAGTAAAGAATCCGCCTGCAAGGCAGGAGACCCAGGTTCGATCGCTGAGTTGGGAAGATCCCCTGGAGAAGGAAATGGCAACCCACTCCAGTATTCCTGCCTGGAGAATCCCATGGACAGAGGACCCTGGCAGGGGTCACAAAGAGTTGGACATGACGAAGCAACTAACATTTCAGTTTTCACTTAAGACGCCTGAAAGCCTGCTAAAACTGGTAGAGTATAATGATTGTACCCATTGCACAGATGAGAAAACTGAGTCCCAAGTTAGTGACTCAATGAGGTCACCAAAAAAGCTGGCAGCAGAGCATCAAACTCAGGTCTGCTGGCCCTCGCCGTGTGGGGGGTGGGGAGGAAGCACTGGGCACACAGCCACTGGGATGCTCTTAGCTGCTCAGTAGTGTCTGACTGTGACCCCGTGGGCTGTAGCCCGCCAGGCTCCTCTGTCCACGTGGATTCTCCAGGCACGAACACTGGAGTGGGGTGCCACGCCCTCCTCCGGGGATTCTCCCAGCCCAGGTCTCCCTCATGGCAGGCAGATTCTTTACCGTCTGAACCACCAGCCTCTGGAGGAGGTGGCGACGGTAATGACGATAAGGATGTGCTGCTCAGCTGGACCCTCAGCCTGTGCCCGTGTCTGAAGCCTGGCTCCCACGCCAGCGTCCCCGCTGCTCTGATTCCTGGCGGTGGTTTGTTGCTCCAGAGGGCAGTCCAGTGTAGTGGCAAGGTGCCGAGGGCGGGAGCCACCGGGAGCTCCCTGGTTCAGCCCTGGTCGCACAGGCAGAGACTGCGTTTCCGCAGAGGCGGGGGCCTTGCTGGGTCACATGGCTCATGGAGACCCCATATATAGGAGTCTGGCTCTGTGTGGGGTGAAGAAGGCGGGAGCGAGAAGGAGAGACGTCTCGCCAAGGAGGCTCTGAAGATGGATGACGCTCCTGAGCAGCGCCAGCTGGGAGAACTAAATATTGCGCCCCTAGCATATGCCTCCCCAGGGACGACAAAGGAGCCTGGCGGGGCCTGCTCTAGCTCGGCAGACACCAGGCTGGGGAGATGGGCACACCTCCAGTTAATGCACGGCCCCCAGAACTGCGCGGGTGCCCGAGCATCGTGCATCACGCCGCAGAGGCCCACGCGCTCGGGATCCCAACCAAGCATGGACGCTGATGAGGAAAGAGCGTAGCCGCCTCCCAGGCCTGCACTAGGGCTCCCCTGGTGAAGAAGCCGCCTGCCAGTGCAAGAGACGTGGGTTTAATTCCTGTGTTGGGAAGATCCCCTGAAGAAGGAACCGGCAACCCACTCCAGTACTCGTGCCTGGAGAATCCCATGGACAGAGAAACCCGGTAGGCTGCAGTCCGTGGGGTCACAAAGAGTCGGATACGACTGAGTGACTAAACAGCAGCAACGAGACCTGCACTGACGTCCATGCTCGTTGGCCTGAACGGCAGCCATGTGTTCACGCCACCAGCCAGTGGTCACACCAGGGTGAGCTGTGACGTGTGTGGGCACAGGCAGGTCAGTACAGCCGGCCTTTTCAGGAACGCATGTTTACTGAGAAGTTATTTTGTGCCCAGCTGTGTTCCGGATACTGAGATTAAATCAGAGACAGCGTGAGCTTTAAGTGTAGGGGAGGAAGGCTAGTGATATGCAAAGCAAAGAGCGGCTCCAGCTGGTGGTAAGTAAAGCAGGTTAAGGGGCATGTTTGGGACTTTAAACAGGGTCTTCAGGAGAAGCCTTAATGAGAAGCTGCCACATGAGCAAAGATGAAGGTGAACCGGGTGTGAATCGCGTGGATCTGAGAGAAGAGTATTCCAGAGCAAGGGGACTGACGAGCAAAGGCCCTGGGGTCAGTGGGTGCTAGGCACACACAAAGCCCAGCAGAGAGACCCAGCGTGATGGAGTGCATCGCCTGGAGCCCTCTGAGCTCTGGCTGAATGAGATGATGGCCTTGGGGGGCTTGGGGACAGAAGACGGACCTGGGTGACTTGGGTTTTAGAGCTTGTGCTGGCTGCTGCGTTGAGGGGTTCTGCACCGGGGCAAATGCGAAACCACGGCGAGGTGGCGGCATCGTCAGGCGATGGGGTTCAGACCAAGCGGTAGCTGTGAGAAGCGTTCGCTCTCGGTTCCACAGGAAGGGAAGAGCCAGCAGAATTTGCTGATGAACTGAACGTGGAATGTGAGAGGAGGAAAAGCAACAAGGATTTCCGAGCAGTTGGCTAATGGAGCTTCCAGCTACAGAGCAGGACAAAAGGAGGCAGTGATGGTGGGGGGGTGCAGAGGAAGAGGCTCGCGATGTCTGTTGGATGTCCACGGGGAAAGGCTGAAGGGATCTGGACACGCAGGTGCAGAGTCCAGGGGAGAAGTTCCAGGCTGGAGGTGTGAATGGTGAACGCCTTCAGCCCACAGATGGCACCGAAAGCCTGGAGATTAGACATGGTCAGATAGAAAACACCAGACGCCTGAAAACTGAGCCCCAGGACCAAAGCACGTGATCGAATTCTCAAAGCCCACGTGAAGGCTGTGCTTCCAGAAGGAGAGAGGAAGCAGATGTGCCAGCTCTCCTGAGAGCTCAGCCGGCAGAGGCCAGGAGGCGGTGATTCAGGGATGGGCAGACCACAGCCCATGAGCCTAAGCCAGCCCCCAACCTGTTTTTATAAATAAAGTTTTATTGGCACACAGCCACACCCATTTGTTTACAGATCACCTCTGGCTCCTTTCGAGCCACAAGGCAGAGTTGAATAAGTGCAACAGAGACCGTGTGGCCTGCAAAGCCTAAAATATGTCTTACCTGGCCCTTTACAGGAGTTTCCAGAGCCCTGAAGGATTACACTAAACAGGCCAAGTTCATGGGTGACTCTGATAAGAGATCGGGGCAGGGGATGCCTGCTTGGAGTGGGTTCAAGAGAGAATGGGGAGAGGCAGCCAGTACTGACATCCCTTTTGAGGAGTTTTGCTTTAGAGAAAAGTGACGAAATGGAGTAGCGGCTGGAGAAAGACAGTTGACGGAGGCAGTTTAAGATGGCAGGAATAACTCGTGTGTGTGCTGATAGAAACTGTTCTGGAAAGAGGAAGAATTTCGTGATGCGGGGACGAGAGGGAGCTGTGGTGGGTGATGCCCTGGAGGAGGTGACGGGCTGGGATTTAGCGCAGGAAGGTGGGGTCACCTCAGTAGGGAGCCGGCAGTTCGGCCCTAGCCGCAGGAGGGAGACAGAAGTTAGGGACACGGGGTGGGAGGTGGTCCAGGTGGCAAAGGGAGCGTCTGGAGTCTCCCGTGATGGTTCTGGTGCTTCGCGAAGGGCCCCGCAGCTAGCAGCAGGGATGAGGAGGAGATGCATGGAGCCGCAAGTTGGGATATTGCAGTGGGTGGGCCAGACCGGTGTGGCACGGTGACCGGCCACGCGAGGCCGTGCCCGTGAACTGAAAGTGTGACTTTCCTCCAGTGACAGCCAGCTACGTGACGTGTGGGCTTGGACCTGACTTAACTGAGGCTGAAGTCCAGCCTGGTGCTTGTGATGAAGCCAGAAAAGGCAAGGACCGCGTGGTCTGTGATGACCTCGAGGGTTGGGAAGGGGTCGGTGGCAGGGAGCTCCAACAGGGAGGGGATATGCGTTCATATGTAGCTGATCCACATGGTGGAACACCAGAAACTAACACAACGGTGTCAAGAGATTCTACTCCATTTGTAAAAAGCGGGCATGGAATTGAGAATAAGACATAGAAGGTAGTGGCTAGAATTCATTCCTGCACCTGTTCCCGTCAGACGGTGTTTATCCATCAGCAAATAGTTATTGATCACCAACAGGTGTGCCAGGCATGATTCTGAGAGCCAAAGACGTGGGCCCTCTGGGGAGCCGTTTCCTTGCAGACACCTGGCCACCACCAGCCCGCACAGCAGCCTGGCCGTATGCCACCGGCTGGGGTGCTCAAGCCTCAGGTCCCTGGGCTGTTTTGCACGAATGTCATCAAATTGTCATCTAACAGAAGTCTGCTGGATTCAGCACTCACGGCAAGACCCACCTGTGGAGGGGGCCCGTTTATGGATGTGAGGTGGCCGTGGGTCCTGGACCCCCCCTCCCCGTGCCAAGAACGTGATGCCAGCGACTGGCACCCCCTCTCCTGAATCGTCACTTTTCTCACTCTAAAACATGTTCCATCTTTTGAACGCCTCTTCCTGACCTCACGCTTGCTTCAGCCATTTTCCCCGATTGGCCCCTTTCTAGCATAAACCCTCCCCCAAAATGTCTGTGCCCCTTGACTCTTCCCCGTCTCTCTTGAATCCACTCCAAGAGGGTTCATTTATTCTTTCCAAACAGTGAGCCCATGAACAAGGGATTTAATGAGGAGCTATCTCAACTCCCACACATCTACCCTCAGAAGACTGGGAAAAGAAAGAAAAAGGGAGGGATTAGGAAAAAAAACAAGGATTTTATAGTGCTGAGGCATCCCAACTGCCAGTTCACACATGCCAGGTGGGGACAATTTTGTTAGCTTTTTCTCACTTTTATGAGCTTTCTCCAGGCAAATTGAGAAATTGAGATGCCCAGAGCATGCAGAAACGCCTTTGGCCAGCAGGTGGTGCCAAATGCTCTCTAATCCCCAAGGCCTCGGGCTCTGCGTGCTCTGGTCGGCAGAATTCTGAAACTAGGGAAGGATGAGCGCCTCACTCGCCGCTAGCGAGCCCTGCTGCTCCTGCCAAGTGGCTTCAGTCGTGTCCGACTCTGTGCGACCCCGTAGACGGCAGCCCACCAGGCTCCCCCGTCCCTGGGATTCTCCAGGCAAGAACACTGGAGTGGGGAGCCATTTCCTTCTCAAATGCATGAAAGTGAAAAGTGAAAGTGAAGTCGCTCAGTCGTGTTTGACTCTTAGCGACCCCATGGACTGCAGCCCACCAGGCTCCTCCGTCCATGGGATTTAGCGAGCCCTAACCCCCAGTTAATATGAAGCAGAGCCCTTCCTCGGAATCCTCAGGGGATTGTTTCATAGAAGGCTCTCCATATCTGCCGATACAACCCACTGCGGACCCTGTTGTACTGATCTGTTGAAGCAAATCCGTGTAGAAGTGGACCCAGGCACTTCAAATCCGTGCTGCGCCAGGGTCGCCTGTAAATGGAAGCCTGTGGACCTGCTGCGCTCCTGGACTAAAACTGCCTGCAGCCTTGTGTCTTCCTTCTTTGCCCTCGATCACGCTGGTCCTAGGAAGTGTGTGTCCTTGACCTCGGCTATACAGAGGACACAGCTGCAGCACAGGGAAGTCACTTGCCCGAGTCAGCGGTGCCCTGGGGTCAGCCCGGGCGTGCCCACCTCTCCCGCGGGCTGTGCAAACTGCCGTGTGCCAGCGGCACACCGGGGCCTGCACCCCTCGACAGGTGATGCCGACGGGCTGGCCCTTGAGCCCACCTCTTCTCTGGGGTGGCGTCTGCCTGCCCTGCACTCCGGATGCTCAGAACAGAATTGATTTATACCTACAGTGACTCTTCTGAGGGCTAAGTGCCCAGGCTGTGCCAGATCCTACAGGCCTGCCATCAGCAGACTCGGGCTCTGTGCCCTCGTGGGGTTTACAGTCTAGCGGGGACTAAAGGATTGGCTGTGAAAATGAAGGTTCTGGAAGGCTTTGTAAAGCAGCTCTTAAATACCCCTATTTCCTAGGCTTCCCAGGCGGTTCAGCGGTAAAGAACCCTCCTGCCAATGCAGGCGACGTGGGTTCGATCCCTAGGTCAGGAAGATCCCCTGGAGGAGGAAGTGGCAACCTCCTCTGGTGTTCTTGCCTGGGAAACCCCATGGACAGAGGATCCTGGAGGGTACAGTCCAAGGGGTCGCAAAGAGTCAGCCATGACTGAGCAATTAAACAACCAGAACAGCACTGTTTCCTGGATGACTCACACCTGCCATCCAGGCGTGTGGGCAGCTCGAGCGGAGGTGTGTCTGAGACCCTGGGATCAGGCAGGGGCAGGGGCAAGCTGGGTCATGGTCTCACTCTGCCATCTCTGTGCCCACAGATCTATTTCTGGGAGGCCCAGCGGCGGAACCTGACCGAGCGGGTGAAGACGCTTTTCCTGGCCGAGAACAGCGTCAAGCTCAAGAACCTGACAGGCTACACCACCTACCTGGTCAGCGTGGCAGCCTTCAACGCCGCAGGGGACGGGCCTCGGAGCACCCCCGCCCGGGGCCAGACCCAGCAAGCAGGTGGGGGAAAGGCCAAGGCCAGGTGGGGAGGTGAGGGGCCCACCTGGCGCCTGGGCTCAGGGGCGGGAGGAGGCAGCGGAGCGATCGGGGCTGGGTCTCCACGCGCCCAGCGCAGGGGCCTAAGTTCAATCCCTGGTCAGGGAACTAGACCCCACGTGTTGCAACTAAAGATTCTGCACGCCCCAACAAGGATCAGAGGCCCTGAGTGGCACAGCTGCTGCTGCTGCTGCTGCTAAGGCGCTTCAGTCGTGTCCGACTCTGTGCGACCCCAGAGACGGCAGCCCACCAGGCTCCCCCGTCCCTGGGATTCTCCAGGCAAGAACACTGGAGTGGGCTGCCATTTCCTTCTCCAATGCATGAAAGTGGAAAGTGAAAAATGAAAGTGAAGTCGCTCAGTCATGTCCGACTCAGCGACCCCATGGACTGCAGCCTACCAAGCTCCTCGGTCCATGGGATTTTCCAGGCAAGAGTACTGGAGTGGGGTGCCATTGCCAGCTAAGACCCAGCATAGCTGAATAAATAAACACATTTAAAAAAAGAAGAAGAAGAAGAAGAGAGGCACTATCCCCAGGAAGCCTTGGCCAGGCCCCCGCATCTAGCCCTTCCTCCCTTCATCTTCCCCCCGAAGCCCTCCTTGCCGACGGCCAGTCCGCGCCCAGCCAGCCCCCTTCTGTTCCCTGCCTCGTTCCCACCCGACCTGCTTTTATCTCCCCAGCTCTGATCATGCCACTGTTCCCTTACGGAGCGCCTTCTCTGGGCCTGCCCTGTGCTAGATGTGGGGGACACAAAAGTGAAGGAACCTGTGAGGTCCCCTCCTCCTAGCGGGGGAGTCGGCTGGTTACAAGCTTCTGGAGGAATTAACCTCAGGTGGCAGGGGGTGTGAGCAGTCTCAGGGCGGAGGCAGGGGGTGGACAGATGGCTTCGGAGAGGTTGGCCCGTAGAGGCCCGGCTGAGCAGCTGACATCCGGGCTGAGATTTCAGTGGGAAGACGAGGCCAGTCACGGGAAGTGCTGGAGGTGGGGCGGTTCCGGGCCCAGGGACCAGCAGGTGCCAAGGCCTGGAGGCTGGGGGGGCCAAGAGACCAGAGCGCAGGCCAGGAGGCTTGAGAGAACCGGAGTGAGAGTCAGCGGGTAGAGGGGCTGGGGGTCTCGGAAGGAAGTCCGACATTAATTCTAAGCGTGACGGGGAGCCGTTGGTGGGGGTAGGCAGCTGGGCCACAGGATCTGGCTTATGTTTTTGAAAGATGGCTCTAGCTGCCGAACAGAGGACAGGCTAGTGGGGCAGGGAGGTCCGTTACGAGGCTGCAGGGGAGGAGTGGGCGGGGTGCGAGCCTTCTAGACGGCATCACTGCCGTGTGAGCTGCTGTTCCCAGGCGGCGCTAGGGATAAAGGACCCTCCTGCCAATGCAGGAGACGTAACAGATGCGGGTTCTAGCCCCACGTCAGGAAGATCCCCTGGAGGAGGGCATGGCAACCTGCTCCAGTATTCTTGCCTGGAGAACCCCTGGGACAGAGGAGCCTGGCAGGCTACAGCCCACGGGGTCACAAAGAGTCGGACACGACTGAAGCGCCTTAGCACAAACACACGCTCATGCGCCTTCTCAGCAGCTGTGTGCACTTGATCTCGTCGGAACCCCCGGATGGGCCCGTTTCGCGGTGAGCACAGGTGACCGGGAAGTGAGGCTTCTCCCCCACGGTCCCCCGCAGTGCGGGGAGCAGAGGCTGGAGCCCCGGAAGCTGAGCCAGTCCTGGGCTGTCTTCACCGCTTCAGTCCCCTTCTTTGCCTGCTGTGGAGTTTCCTCCTGGAAATACAAGCCTTTGGGCCGAACCTCGCCTCTTTATCAAGCTGCTGTCCATCATCTTTCTCTTAAAGAGACAGCGAGACCCCGTGGAGCCCCTTCCCAAGTTTCGTCCTCCTCGGGGCCGGCTCTGGCTCCGGGGACACTCCTTCCTCCGCCTGGCTCCCGGGGGTCTGTCTGCCTGGCCCCACCACGCGCTGTCAGTGTCATTGGCCGGATGTGGACCCCCGGGATCCAGGATGCTTCCGTCACTGGAACGGAGTGTTCCGCCTCACGTCCCTCGCGCAGAGCGGAGGCAGGAAGGGCCTGCAGACCTGACCTCCCCCCTTCACAGACGGCTCACTGACGCTGCCTCCCGGGGCCCGAGCGGAAGCCGGCCCAGATCAGCCCCGGCTCGGTGGGGAGGCGGCGCTGGACAAGAATAGCCTGGCTGCCCCCTGCCCCCCGGAGCCAGCTCAGGATGCTGCAGGCTGGACACTTCCCTCGCTTCCTCTCTGTCCTCCCCCTCAGGCCTCTCCCCTCCTATGATTTCAGGGTCGGGTTCTCAGGCCAAGAAAACAT
>SJYF01000082.1:5183110-5203318 GCA_006410515.1 Procapra przewalskii | reverse complement strand
CCCGTGAGAGTCCCACCCTCTGTCCATCCTCACCCACCTGGAGTGGTGCCTCCACCGCCCCAGCCACACCTGGAAGCCAGCTTCCAGCCGCGGACCTCTATAGATTCCCCGGAGGACTGATCCTTGTCCGTGTTTACATATCTGCTGGGGCAGTGGCGGCTCCTGTCCGGACACCTGGCCGCGCTGGAAAGGTGTGTGTGGGCAGTGCCCATGGGCCACGGGGAGCCTCCCTGCCCTTTGGCTTCTTGGGCCGGTGTGGCCCTGACTCCCCCTGGAGCGGGCTCACCGGGGGACAGCGCCTGGCTCCTCACCGTGCCCTGCCCCGCCGTGCCCTCCGGAAACCTGGTGTTGCCCCGGCAGCTCCCACCTCGCCCACTCGCAGGGCCTTTGCCCTCCTGGCCGCGCCTCCTGTGTTCACATCCCTTCCGCACCCAGACTGCCAGGACGACCAACCAAAACGTTGCCCGGGGCTCCAGAAGCGCCCTCCTCCCCCTCCCGGGGCTCCAGGGAGGCCGGGCCGGCTGCCTGCCCTCCGGTCTCCGGACCGAAACTGCCCAGACTCAGAAGGAAGAGGAGGCCTTCTGTCTCTGCCGCGCTTCTTCGGGCAGAGCTTTCAAAGGTGCCAGAGCCCTCTGCCCCGCCCCCCTCACCTGGTGCCCAGCAGAAGGTGCCCGCACTTGTGAGGCGGGAGGGCACCAGCGGGGAGGGGGCCCACCTGAACACCCGCCTCCGGCTCCCCAGTGCCTCTCTGGGGACCTACCCAGCGGCCACCCGACCACCCCCCCAGCACAGGCGCCCTCCTGGGACACGCCCCCCCCTTTGTTTCTGTAAAAATAACCAAAAGCATTTAAATGTGTTACCTTCTGTTACACATATAGACTCCAAAAGCAAAAACCAACACAAATCTTTATTTTTTTGATTTAAAAGATATAAGAAAAATTATGGGGAGAGTATTCATTATGGCAGGTGTCTATCTGTAAGAAAAAAACATATATATATATGTCATATAGCTTGTTAGCAGGTTTATTTTTTGAATGAAAGGTAACAAAGAAATTGATTTGAAATATATACCACAAGAGGTCCCATGTCCCGTCAAACTTGTCAGTATTTTATAAATAAACTTTTTTTTTTTTTTGGAATTCTGAAGCAACATTCATTCTTCTCCTCCCTGGAGGGCAACCCCACCCCCATATCACTCTCAAGTAATCTGATCCTGAAACACCCATTTTTTAGCCTTGCTGTGGTTTTGCAAAGAGAGTCAAGGGTTCAAATTTTTCTGCTTTCTTAATTCACAGGTGAGTGGATGTCTGTGCCTTCAAGTGAAATGCACTGTTTCGTTTATTCTACACTTTTAAAATATATACATATATATATTTGGTTGCCCTCAGGATCTTCCATCTTTATTGTGGCATGTGGGCTCTCTTATGTGGGATCTAGCTGCCTTACCGGGGATTGAACCAGGGCCCTTTGCATTGAGAGTGTGGGATCTTAGCCACTAAATCACCAGCAACCGTCCCTACTTTATACTTTCAAGATAAGAGCCTCTTAGATTATGCCCAGTTAGAGGCAAAATGATAATGATGAACAATAATAGTAATAGCAATTGCTAATGCTCCTATTCACCGAAAGGACTGATGCTAAAGTTGAAGCTCCAATACTTTAGCCATGTGATGTGAAGAGCTGACTCACTGGAAAAGCCCCTGATGCTGGGAAAGATTGAGGGCAGGAGGAGAAGGGGACCACAGAGGATGAGATGGTTGGATGGCATCACTGACTCGATGGACATGAGTTTGAGCAAGCTGAGTTGGTGATGGACAGGGAGGCCTGGTGTGCTGCAGTTCATGGGGTGGCAAAGAGTCAGACACGACTGAGCAACAATGCTCCGTGGCATTTATCCTGTGCCAGACGCTGTTGTAATCACTTTACATTGATTAACTTCCTGGAATCCTGTGCTTACCCCCTGGGAGGGAAACTGGATCAGGGAGAACTTAAGTGGCTCGCCCCTGAGTATTGGAAAAGGATTTGTTTTAAAGCAGGCTGGTTCTAGAGATAAACGCTGCCTCTCTGCTACGTGAGCGTAAGTTTCTTGCTCATTTCTACCTTACTTTTGACAAAGCCAGCACCTCATATCCTAGTGATCCTGATGTAGCAAGAACCACTGTGGCATGTGGTGACTCTCTCCTAGTTAATCCACCCAGATTTAGAGTTAGGGCGTGACTTGCTGAATTTCTGAGTACACAGGTCTTAGGCTTGACTACATTTCTCTCCCACAAGTTAAGTCAGATGGATTCAAGTAAGAGAGAGTGATGGGAAAATAATTTTAATAGCACAGATAAATGCAGGACTTCCCTGGCAGTCCAGTGGTTAAGATTCTGCCCTCCAAAGCAAGGTCCCTCCCTAGTCAAGGACCTGAGATCCTGCGTGCCATGGGTGTGGCCAAAAGTGAAATTCATCATCATAAAACAGTACCTGTGATGCCACTCAATTCTACATAGTACACTTCTCTTATATAGTCTACATTGTATAATGAGTTTTGTTTTAACTCATCCTACTCTTTTTCGGTCCCATGGACCGCAGCTCGCCAGGTTCCTCTGTTCATGCGATCTCCCAGGCAAGAATCCTGGACTCAGTTGCCGTTTCCTTCTCCAGAGAATCTTCCCAACCCAAGTATCAGACTCACATCTCCTGCATTGGCAGACAGGTTCTTTACCACTGAGCCACCTGGGAAGCCTTGTATAATGCATGTCAGATACTTATACATACAAAGGCTACTCAGCTAATCAAGACATAATTAAAGCAGGGAATTTAAAACATGTAAGTAGGTATGTGCCTTCTTCACTTTATTTTTACTTAAAACTTGAAAATGTAGATTGATCCACCAATCTGTTCATATTGCATGTAGCGCTTTTCCTTTTTTTCTTTGTGTAGAGTTTTGGTCTTTCTTACACATCTAAAATGTATCATCAGTGGATTCCAGTTTCTCTCTCTTTAAAGTAAAGCAAAAATGTACAGGAACTTGGAACTGAAGATTTCCAGTTTCTGGCTTGTGAGGAGCTTGGAAAGTGCCAGCCCATTCAAACAACGAGTAGAAAACCAAGCAAGTGGAAAAATCAACACTTCTTAGATTCATAAGAGAAGTGAACGAAGTCTCAGGACCAACTGCTTCCCCAGAATTGGAGGAACGGGTGATAGAATCTCCCCGCCCCAGAGTAGACATGATGAATTGGTATAAGAGTCAAATCCTAGATTTTATTTTATCTGATTGTTTTTGGCTATGCCCTGCAGCCAGTGGGATCTTAGTCCCCTGGCCAGGGATCAAACCTGTGCCCCCCACAGTGGGACATGTATTCTTACCCACTGGACCTCCAGGGAAGTTACTAGGCGTTATTATTCTTTCCCTAATACTCTACAGTTCTTGTCCATGACTAACTCCACACACTTTCATTTTGGAAACTGTGTGTTATCAAAGTACTCCTTTTCCAAAGCATCCGATGTATTCTTCTCCTTTTTCATGCTTGTTCTACTCACTTACATCATATTTCATCAAATTATGTAATTACTATAAAAAGCACAACTGGCATAAACAAGTTTGGGAACAGTGCTCAGCAACTCTTTGTAAACATCCAACCCAGTTTGGTAGGAGCGGGAGTGTGTGGGTTTCGCAGAAAGCAGGCCATTAGCCTTCGGCATTTGGAGGTTGATGAATTTCTTCATGTTTAGCAGAAAGAATCAGTTAATACGGCTAATTTGTTAAGTGGAGGTCAGAGAAGGGAGCTTCTGTATATATGACACGACAAACCCTGCCCACTCTTGTGACTAGTTTTCAAGGTGAGTAAGGGATTTTCAAGGGCAATTCCGACCGCCTAAAACCTTCACACTACGCAGTACGGAACCCAACCACATTAGCTTAGAGCCCGTGCCAACTGATCTGAGGAGGTTTGGTTAGAGGATAGCAAGGGGAAGACATTCCAGAAGAATGAGTCAGAAGAGTGGGTTTGGTTTTAGAGTGGTCACTTGCAGACTGAGATTTGAAGGGTCTTTTTTTTTCCTGGAGTAGTTGATTTACACTGTTATGTTAGCTCCAGGTGAACAGCAAAGTGATCCAGTTATACACACACATATATATCTTTTTTTCCCCAGATTCTTTTCCCTCATAGGTTATTACAGAATGCTGAGTAGAGTTCCCTGTGCTATACAGGTCCTCGTTGGTTATCTATTTTATATATGGTAGTAAGTATCTGGGCTTCCCAGGTGGCCTTTGTTAGGTAAAGAAGCTGCCTCCCAATGCAGGAAACAAGAGGCGTGGGTTAGATCCCTGGGTGGGGAAGATCCTCTGGAGAAGGAAGTGGCAGCCCAGTATTCGTGAACACTCCAGTGTTCTTGCCTGGAGAATCCCATGGACAGAAGAGCCTGGGGGACTATGGTCGCTGGGGTCGCAAAGAGTCTGAGACGCCTGAAGTGGCTGAGCAGCAGCAGCAGCGAGTATCTGCGAATCACAAACTCCTAATTTATCCCACCGCCTTCCCTGGTAAAGAATCTGCCTGCAACATGGAGACTCAGGTTCGATCCCTGGGTCAGGAAGATCCCCTGGATAAGGGAATGACAACCCACTCCAGCATTTTCGCCTGGGAAATCCCATGGACAAAGGAGCCTGGCGGGCTGCAGTCATGGGGTCACAAACGAGCCAGACCAGACGGAGCACAGACGCACGCACACGTCTGCTCCCGTGAAATCCCTCTTAGTTTCTCGGGGGAAGCAGGTTATCTACCACCGACCACACTGACAAGAAGAGCCAAGGAAGCAACGGGGTCTGAAGGAAGGGCTTGAGCCACCAGAAAGCACGTTTTCCGGGCGGTAGAGGCTTGCTTGTTCTAGACCCGAGAAGCCTCTTGGTGTTCTGGAATTCAGTCTCGGGCGTTTCTAACCCTCAACTGGCCCCTCCCTATCTGTGGCCAGTGAGCATGGTCTGTGACTGTTTCCAGCAACGATACTAGTCAAATACACTAGAGGGGGGCGGAAAAAGACAACTCCTTCCCTGAAACAATGGGGAAGGTGAATCTGCTGAGAGGCAAGCGGGGAGGGGAAAGGAAGGTGCTTTCCAAAACCAGTGAGACACAGGGTGGTACAATGTACTGGCCTGGATTACAGGTAATGCTCCTTCTCTCCACTGAGCAAAAGTAACCTCACCCGGAAAACATCAAAGAGGCCTCTCAGATTTCTCTTCTAAGAACTGTCAACATCACCAATCAGGAAAAGGACTCTTGATTGGCAAAGCTAACCAAAAAGTGTGTGGGGCTGGCAGACCTAGGTTCCCAGAAATTCCAACTTGAGCTTGAATTCAACTTCCACTAGCCTCCCCTACCTTGTCTGTGGAACGGATGCAACTTCTGCCCTTGCAACATCAGACTCACAGAACAAAGCACAGAGAGATAAACTTTAAGATGGAGGCGACATCCTGGCCGCCTCCTTCCCAGCTTCTCTGTCCTGCACACGTAAGGGCGCATCCAGAACTATCAGACACACGTAAGGGCGCGTCCAGAACTATCAGAGGCTCCGTGTTTCAGTTTCCCCATCTTGATGGCAAAGCACTTTGGTTCTGAGGCTTGAGAGTCTGCAGGTTGAGAGTTCAACTGCTATTTTTCCTTCTGACATCCTAGCTTCTGGCAGGGAAGGATCACTCAAAGCAGCTTTCTCTGGAGGTTATGGGTTATGGAGGAGGTCGTGTTAGGGTGCAATATAAGAGGGTAAGGGAAGATGAGCCTGGGTCAGCTCCAGCTCTGCCAGCCCATGGGCTCTGCCAGATTCAAGAAGGGCTGCCGACTGCCTGCCCCAAGGCTTCCAGCACACACGGCACCCACCCACCCACCACATTGGCCCCGAGAGGCCAGGAAACCCAGGAGGCCTCACCACTTCCCCCTGGGTTGTCTAAAGCCAATTGCTCAGAAGCTTATCTGTACCCCGGGAATGAAAATGACTAAATAGTGTTTGGTTCCCTTTCCTCCCAAAATTGACCATCCCAGTCAACCAAGCCCCTCAGGTTGGGGTTTATTCCTTCGTAGCCAGAGGTTCAGCCAATGCCCAGGTCACCCCAGAGGACACAGAGGGTCAGAGCCCAACAAATATCACCCGTTGCTGCTGAGGGTCTGAACGCCACGACGACCTCTCTGAACTTAGCCCTGAAGGCTGATGTGTGGACGTGGGACCAGCCTAGTACTGACCTGACTCTGACCTGAAGGGCTCCTTCTCATGGCAGGTGGGGGCGGTGGGGGGTGTTTGCTGCAAGACAGCGAGGGCTGGGCTGGCTGAGCCACCCCCCCGCCCCTGCACAAACTGCCTGCCGCCTCCTAGTATTGAAGGGTTTGTATTAATACTCTGCTCAACAGTGCCTGTGGAGCCCAGATAAAGCAGCCGATGAACAGGGTCGAGATAGGTTCCGCGCCTCATCTTCTGCCTTGCTGTAATTATCTATGACACTCCCTTTCAGGGGGTGAGTAAGTGACCTGGTCCCCCTCCTGATGGGTGGTCACTGACCCTGGAGGCAGCCAGCGGGCCCAGCTTGACGTGTGCCCTGCAGCTGGGCCCTGGGACGGCATGCTGAAGGTCCGGGAGAGCCCAAGGATCATCCGCTGGACACGAGTGTGACTTGGGTGGTGTGGAGGTGCCAGCAAGTTCACCTCAGCTGGGGCAGGGGGACACCATGACCCCACATTTAGAGGGTCCTGATGCAAGTTCCTCCCTCTTACTTTTTTCTGACTCCTTGTCCTGCCACTTGGGGGTCTGTGTGGTCTCCAGGCCAGTTCTCCCTGCCAAGGGCTCCAGGTCTGGGAAGCTGCCCTGCCCGCTTTTCTGACGGAGGAGGCCTTGTTTATACATGTGTCTAACAGGACAAGAGACAGATCCTCCTCCCCACCCACTTCGCCAGACTGACCAATTATCTGTGACATCTGCTAGGAATCGGGAGGTGGGGGTGGGGTGGGGGCAATCAGCGCTGGGCGGAGCCATCTGTATTAATCTCATTGGTCGGCACAGTTGCTATAACAGGACACACAGGCCTTGAACGTAGAAAACTTAGGGTCCACTTAGGGTTGACAGGTAAAATACAAACCAAATTTTGCATAGGATATATTTATCCTAAAACACTGTTTGTCGTTATCTGGCGTTCAAATCTAATCAGGCAGCCTCTCTTTTTACGTGTTAGATCAGCCAGTTGGTTCCGATCCTCACTGTGTACCAGATGTAGGGGCTCAAGCCAAATTTACAGACCCTCAGATTCTTCCACCAGAGAAGGGAGATGCTGAAAGCTGCACTGGGCTCCTCACCGAGAGTGTCTAGGTGTCAGCAGGTATATTACACGTGAGCGTGATTTGTAAGCCGTAAAACACACTGCACATTTAAGGGATTATGGCTATTGTTCGTGGATAAAATGACATTTATGTGAAGTCTTCCAAGAGCTCATGGCTTTAGGCACAGTTCTGGTTCAAGCAGTCGGCTCCCTCACCAAGTCATCCTCTACCCGGCCTCAGGACTCTCCGAAGCTGGAAATGTTGTCAGTTGGAAACTTCTGCATCTTAGAAATTTGGGGGATTTTGCAGGGCAGAGCTAAGGTGTCTTTTTAGAGTGTAACTGACATGCTGGAAGGCAATAGAGCAATCAAATTAGAGCCAATCAAGGAAAGTTTCATAGAAAGACCATGCATCATGTGGCGATATGGTTTGGGGGAGCCACAGGGGGAACCATAGGACCTGGGGTTAGGAACAGCTGGGCACCACTTCCACCCTAAGCCTGCCATGAAAGGAGGAAGTTACTGGAGCCTGCAGACAGAGAAAGCTGGGTAAAGCCAGCCTGACAGTGCCAGCTTGGGGGGCAGTGGGCGGTGGGCGGCACTGGAGAGCCACGACCCTCTCCCCACTGTCTCTCCTTCCATCCTCCACTCTCCAGCCAGGGAGAGTGGTCCACACCCGGCAGGGAGTCAGGCCCCACTCAGATGCAGTCTACCCAGGCCAGGCTCCCCCGGGGGCAGACAGCAAGGTGGGCACACAGTGCCTTCCTGGAGAGTTCTAAATTGACCCCCCAGCAGAGGAGAGATGCTCCCCTTTCTTCCTTTCCTCAGTGTTGATGGGGGTGTGATTAGACCCATGAGGCTTTGAGGGAGATCTCCCCAGGATGGCCGGGATCTTCTGGTACGTGGTATACTCAGTCACTCAGTCGTGTCCCACTTTTTGCGACCCCCTGGACTGTAGCCCACCAGGCTCCTCTGTCCATAGGATTTCCCACCAAGAATACTGGAGTGGGTTGCCATTTCCTTCTTCAGGGGATCTTCCCGATCCAGGGATCAAATCTGCATCTCCTGCATTGATGGGCGGGTTCTTTACCACCGAGCCACCTGGGAAGCTCCTCTGGTAGGTTGGAGAATGTAAAAGGTCTTTGACATTTTTGCCTGTAAACTCCTGATCCAACTGGAGCCACAAGACAAAGAACGATACCAGATGGTCTTTGTCGACTAGACCCCGCCCATCACTGTGCCGAAAGCTTTTTCTGCAGCCTCGTTATCCACATTGCAGGCTCATCAGGAATGCAGGAATGTCACCTCTTTCCCCTTTAGCAGATAAGGACACCTCGACCTGGAGAAGCTCCAATACTTCGGCCACCTGATGCAAAGAGCTGACTCATTAGGAAAGACCCTGATGCCGGGAGAGATTGAAGGCAGGAGGAGAAAAGGGGACGACAGAGGATGAGATGGTTGGATGGCATCACTGACTTGATGGACTTGAATTTGAGCAAACTGTGAGAGATGGTGAAGGACAGGGAAGGCTGGCGTGCTGCAGTCCATAGGGTCACAAAGAGTTGGACAGGACATAGCGACTGAACCACAGCACTGGAGAGGTGGAGGAACGTGCCTGCCGGGTGAAGGCCAGAGCCGGGGTTCCACCCCAGGTCCACCAGGCTCCACCGCTTCCTGTCTTTAACCTCCAAGCACCCTCAGCCCAGGTTCAAACACTGCTTGAACTAAAGGAGAAGACGTGAGCCGGTGGAGAGGCCTCCACCCTTCCAGTAGCCACAGGCCGGGCAGGAAACATTATTTCAGGATAACGATGTCCGCCTGCAGGGCTGAGCAAAGGTTCTCTGTCAAGGGCCAGATAGTAAATATTTCAGGCTTTTGGGGGCCAGGAGGCCTCCAAAGACAATACCTAAGCTAATGTGCCTGGCTATGATCCAATCAAGATTTATTTATGAGCCCTGGAGATAGAATTTTGTACCATTTTCACATGTAACGAAATATCATTCTGGTTTTTATTTTTGCTGAATCATTTTAAAATGTGAAAATCATTCGTAGTTCCTGGGCCATACAAAAACAACCCCAGGAGCTGACTCCTGGTCTGGCCCATACTTCGCGGGACTTTTGGGGCTTAGGAAGTTGAGGGTGCTGTAACAGGATGAAGAGTGTGCGTGCTTGCTCAGTGGCTTCTGACTCTTTGTGACCCCATGGACTGTAGCTCACCAGCCGCCTCTGTCCCTGGGATTTCCTAGGCAAGAACACTGGAGTGGGTTGTCGAGCCCTCCTCCAGGGGATCTTCCAGACCCAGGAGTGGAACCTGCATCCCCTGTGTCTCCTGCACTGCAGGCAGATTCTTTCCCGCTGAGCCACCCGGGAAGCCCAGTTTAAATCACGCCCCCACCACCAATTCATGTCCACCTGGAATTTCTGAATGTGGCCTTATTTGGAAGCAGGGTCTTTGCAGGGGTAGTTAGCTGTGATGAAGTCACACAGGATTTGGGGGGACTCTCGAGCCAGTGACTGGTGTCCCTGGAAGGGGAAGAGAAAGCACAGACACATGGAGGCCACGTGGAGACGGAGGCACAGGCTGGAGGGATGTGGTCACAGCCGAGGGTGCCAAGGATGGTCGGGTCACCTGAAACTGGGAGAGGCGAGGAAGGCTTCTTCCCCAGGGCCTCACAGAGGGGACGTGGTCCTGCTGACATCTGGGTTCTGGACTTCTAGCCCCCAGGACTGTGAGAAAATACATTTTTGTGGCTTTAAACCACCCCCTTTGTGGTCATCTGTTACGGCAGCCCCAGGGAACAGGTAATGAGCTTTGCTGGCAGCCCCGATGAGCATCGTCTGTCTCTGGGAGTCTTGGCTCAGTGGTCTCGCAGAGGCTGCCAGAAGCCCAGGCGGGCACCTCCCAGACCTCAGGCCTCCCTTCCGCTCCTCCCCCAACAGTTTTAGATTTCTCTAGGAAACTGCCAGCCAGCCCCTGAGTGAAACTGGCAACCATGGGATGCTTGTTTTCCTGTTTCTCCCCAACCTCCCCCCCTTCTTAAATTGTTTCCACCTCTGAGAGCCAAACAACAGTCATTCCCCGAGGTCAGGAAAAACTCTCACCCGCCACTAACCTGCAAAATATTAATCACAGATGCTGGTGACCGGAACTCTGGGGGCCCCGCTCCCTCTGTGGCCGTCGCTGGATAAGGGCAAGGGGCCGGGGGAACAGACCGGGAGCAGGGGCTGGGGGCGGAACCTGCCTGTCTTCTCAGGCCGACGAGTGCCTGGTCCATGGGGAGCCTAGGCAGGCTTCTGGCCTAGCCCAGGTCCACACACGCTCGCAAGGCGGGGCTCCCCATTCCCCGTTTCCTACTAGGACCTGACAGCAGAGCAGCCCTGGAGGACACCTAAATGCAGCCAGTTCCGTCCAGTCCAGTCGCTCAGTCGTGTCCGACCCTTTGTGACCCCATGGATTGTAGCATGCCAGGCCTCCCTGTCCATCACCAACTCCCGGAGCTTGCTCAAACTCATGTCCATTGAGTCAGTGATGCCACCCAACCATCTCATCCTCTGTTGCCCCCTTCTCCTCCTGCCCTCAATCTTTCCCACCATCAGGGTCTTTTCCAATAAGTCAGTTCTTCACATCAGGAAGCCAAAGTATTGGAGCTTCAGCCTCAGTCCATCCAATGAATATTCAGAACTGATTTCCTTTAGGATTGACTGGTGTGATCTCCTTCTTGTCCAAGGGACTCTCAAATGCAGTCAAGCACACACATAATGGGCTTCCCAGGTGGTACAGTGGTAAAGAATCTGCCCGCAATGCAGGAGACACAGGTTTAATCCCTGGGTTGGGAAGATCCCCTGAAGAAGGAAATGGCAACCCACTCCAGTATTCTTGCCTGGAAAATCCCATAGACAGAGGAGCCTGGCGGGCTACAGTCCATGGGGTCGCAGAGAGTGGGATATGACTTAGCAACTCAAGAATGGTAACAATGCAAGTAAGTAAGAGTGAGAGTTCACACTTACCAGACACTCTGCTAAGTGCTTCACATTCATGAACTCATTTCGTCTTACAGAGGCCCAAGTCCCCTGACCCAGGTGACAGGACCAGGGTCTTCAGTGACATCCTCCATCCCTGCGGACTGTCTACATCCAATCACCGAGTGCCCTGGCTCGAAGGCCCTCAGCACTCCTCGGGGAGAAGGGACCTGCCCACACTCCCGTGGGGACCCCAGCTGGAGCCGCATCTCTGACTCCCCAGTCCTGGACTGTTTCTGTTCCACTGTCTCTTCTGGGGAAAAAGTCATTCCTTGAGTTCAGAGCTCCAGAGGTGACACTAAAATACGGCTGGCAGCCCTGGTGTTGCTTACTGTGTGTGTATGTGTGCGTGCACGTGTGTGTGCATGTGCGTGCGCTCAGTCATGTCCGACACTGCGGCCCCGTGGACTGAAGCCCGCCAGGCTCCTCTGCCCATGGAATTTTTCAGGCAAGAATACTAGAGTGGGTTGCCATTCCCTTATCCAGGGGATCTTCCCCACCCAGGATTCAAACCTGCACCCTCTGCTTGGCAGGCAGACTCTTTACCACTGAGCCCGCGGGAAACCTGCTTTGGTGTTGTTAAAGGACTTGGCCAGCCAATAGCTGGGAAGGCACAGGAAGAATCTAGAAGACAAGGGTGGCTGGGAAGAGTGGGAAGGCAGAGGACCTTCCCCAGGAGGAAGCCCCTTTGTCATCTCTTGGAAGGAGCCCCGTGGGGGCGATGGGGTGCTGAGCCCCTGGACGGTGGCTGTGAACACATCTTCCCCGCTCACCTCCCGCCCCCACCTCAGCCTGCCCTCTGTAATCACCCTGCTGCCCGTGCTTGTCCAGCCTCGGCCTCCTGCCTGGACCAGTCTGGTAGATGAGGGGCCATGAATCAGTGGCCGGCTGTTCCTATTGCCCTTGAGTGGGGGTGGAGTTGGTCCAGTCACAACACGGGGATCTCACCCCGGCTGGGGGGAGGGGGCTTCCTGGGGTTCTGCCCCAGGGAGCTGTGTCTACATGCCCCCGACCCAGGGGGACACACAGATGCCCCAGGAGTGGGCAGCAAGGACCCACAGGAGAGCAGTGGACAGAGAGGAAGGGAAGCAATGTATCAGCCATGCATAGCAACTAGATGACAGGCGAGGAGGCCTCAGAAGACGGAGGCCCAGGAAGCCAGGGAGCCCGACAGCCTCCTGCGAGGGGTGGTGCTGGCCACTGCCGGGGAGGAGGGCCCTGTGCTGCGGGGTCTTCAAGAACCAGAAATTCATGTTTGGGGGATTCTTTGGTGGTCCAGTGGTTAGGTCTCCACACCTCCACTGTAGAGAGCTCAAGTTCAGTCCCTAAGATCCTGCAAGCTGCGTGACGTGCGTGCCCTCCAACAAAAAAAAAGAAAGCCACGTTTTACGTGAATCTGCCTTATACTTATCAGGTGGCCAAAATATTGGAGCTTCAGCATCAGTCCTTCCAATGAATATTCAGGGCTGATCTCCTTTAGGATGGACTGGTTGGATCTCCCTGCAGTCCAAGGGACTCTCAAGAGTCTTCTCCAACACCACAGTTCAAAAGCATTACTTCTTTGGCGCTCAGGCTTGTTTATGGTCCAACTCTCCTATCTGTACATGACTACTGGAAAAACCATAGCTTTGACTAGACAGACCTTTGTTGACGTCTCTGTTTTTTAATACTCTGTCTAGGTCTGTCACAGCTTTTTTCCAATGACCAAGCATCTTTTACTTTTCATATAATTTATTATAGATTCCATTTCGAGACCCATAAGCCTCCTTACCACAGTTCTCTCTCTGAGTAACCTCCCACTGGCCTTGGACGAGAAATATTTTAATTTGCTGGAAGATTCCCTAGTTGCCACTCAGCTGAGGTTTGACTTGCTACTCAGAAATCTGCTGCCTGAAACTGACTCTCATTGCCAGCTTACCTAACATGTCCTTTGCCTTCAGCCGTGACTGCTTTCTGGAGAACAACTGGCTTGTGGAAGGGACAGAGGGCTGGGAGAAGAGAGAGCGCTAACATCCCGCGGCATCAAGCTGTCAGGCTGGGGAGCGTAAATTAGCCTTGACATCAGGCTAGGATGAGCTTTTGTTATGACTCAAAGGCATCACAGGGGCAGGGGAAGGATGTACATATGTACACACACACACACACACACACACACACACACACACACGTGTGTGCCAAGACCACATTAGCCAACTGAAAACCCTGGAGAAAACAAACTCGGTAGCCGCCACGATGAATTTGGACAGTTACACCCAGCCCACAAACATGTTTCTCTACACATCTTCCTTGTTCTTCCCACAAATGAGGAGGGATACAGAGGGATTTCCCTGGTGGTCCAGTGGCCAAGACTCTGCACTCCCATTGCCAGGGGTCCAGTGCGATCCCTGCCTGGGGAACTAGGGCCCACATAAGACAGCTAAGGGTCCCGTGAGCCGCAGTTAAGATCCAAACAGCCAAATAAACAATATTTTTAAAACAGGAGGAGGAATACAGAGATGTCAGACCCTTCTCCACTCTCACCTCTTTTTTACAGCTACTGGATCAACACATAATCTCTTTGCCTTGAACGTGGAGGGCAGACTCAAGGGGGCAAAATAGACATCGCTTAAACCTCATTTCTTTCAGAGCCTCCCTTTGTGTGCCCAGAAGGTAGGGAGACACCAGGGTCCAAGACAAGAACACAAGCCCCAGATGATCAACCCAAGGACCTGGGAGTCAGTGCAAAGGGAGGGAAGGAGGTGAGAGCACCCCCTCAAAGTGCACACAGGCCGCAGGACCTGCTGGTTTGAGGATGCTGTTCCTTTAAGTGCCTAGAACCTCTGGGCGACGTGTCACATCACATTGGGACAAAGAGGATGCTGAATGATGTCTTCAGCGCCTCTTCACCCTCGGGCTGTGTGCTGGGCTCCAGGAACGGATTTAATCAAGGTCTTCGGCGTGGACGTGGGCTGGGGCTGGGAGTGGGGAGGGGGCAGAGGGTGACATCATCGTAACTGTCTTGAAGCAAAGTGCCTCAGTTCTCCTTGAAACAGGGTGAACCCTTCTTCGACAGATGGGAGTCTGTCCCCTTGGTACGATGGTGCCCCTGACGACCGTCCCTTGCCCACCGTGGCTCAGTTCAGTAACAAGATCGTTGGGGCTCCAGCAAGAATCTGTTTCCTTTCCTGCCGCTTTGTGGCTCTGGAGCTGTGGGCTCCAGAGCCCCACTGCTTGGGTTTCCTGTGTGCGATCTGGACTTAGCTCTGTCAGCTTGGACGAGTTATCTAGCCTTTCTCTCTCTCTTTTTTTTAAATAATTATTTATTTGGCTGTACTGGGTGGGTCATTTGTCTTCACTGCAGCAAGTGGGACCGAATTCCCCAGCCAGGGATGGAACCCAGGCCCCCGAATCGGGAGCACAGTCTCAGCCACTGGCCCCCCAGGAGAGCCCCATAGTCTTTCCTCTTTCTCATCTGAAAAATGGGACTCACGATGGCAGCGAGGATGAAGCACAGGGTTCCGAGCCTCCGGTAGAGCCTCAACACGCGACAGCAAGTCCGCCTTCTCTAAGTGCGTTTCTTCCAGGCTGCATTTGCCTCCGAGGCGGTCTCTCGGGGGAGAAGACCAGCCTTTTCTGGGCTCAAACAGATGCTCTTTCCTTCCTCAGTCCCTTCGGAGGCCCAGGAGCATATCTGGTTGTCAGGAGCCGCCCTCCAGCAGAGCTCCCCGGAGACAATGACAGAAGGCATGTCCGTCTGGGGGAGCCCCGCAGAGCCTTTATCAGCGGCTCAGGACTGCCTCTTGTCGATAATGGGGTTCATCTTTTTCTGTTAGCTCATTTCTGGGAAACACTAGCAGGGCTCTGTGCCCAAGGAAGGGCGCTCAGGAGTAAACCCGCTCTAGAAGGTCTAACGTGGCTCTGACTTTTGAGACTGGCTGGTGTCCATGTGGGGGCCTTGGTGGGGTCCCAGCTCTACACTGACCTCTGACCTGCGTGATCCACCAACCTCACACCGTGCGGTCCCCATTTCCAGATGAGAAAACTGAGCCCCAGGAGCTCAAGTGACTTGTCTCAGGTCGGCGAGCCACAGTGAGACTTGAGCTCGGGGCCTGGGGTCCTGGTCTAGAGACAAGGTCCCGCCTCCGCTGGGGGGACAAGCCTGGGCTCTCCCGCTTGGCCCCGGGGGTCACTGGAGGGTGAAACCCTGGGCTTCAGGACTCTGGGGACCACATGGAGCTTACCTTCCAGGGTCCCCCCACTTCCCAAACTTCCTGGCGTTCCCTGGCGTCTGTGCTGAGGCCCTGAGGAGCCCAGACATCTGCGACTTCTGCCCTGCGCATTCTTTTCTCCCTCCTGGATGAATAAGACACGCGGTGTCACCTCCCGCCTCTTGGAAGTAGCCCAGCTCAGTGGTCAGGGCCGCGTGCTGATAGCCTGATGACGCACTGACAGGCCTCCTAAGTGGGGTGGGGCCGGAGGGGGCTGTGCCCTCTGTCCTTCCCCTGGCCACAGTGCCCCAGAAACCTGAGGTCTGACTCAGCAATAATAATGGTAACTGCGGCTGGTTCCCCTCCGTCAGATTCGACAGTTGGCAGAGCAGGGCCATGGCTTTACTGCCTTCTGTGTGTGCGTGTTCGGTCCTGTCCAACTCTGCGCGGCCCTGTGGACCACAGCCCTCCAGGCTCCCCTTTCCGTGGGGATTCTCCAGGCAAGAATACTGGAGTGGGGTGCCATTTTCTCCTCCAGGGAATCTTCCCCACCCAGGGATCAAACCCACGTCTACCTGCATTGCCCGGCGGATTCTTTACCCCTGAGCCACCGGGGAAGCCTCTGTCAGCTTCCACCGACTGACAGCCGCCTTCGGTCTGGATTGTGAGCTCCTGCAGCTGTGACTCAGACTGTCTGGCTGCCGCCCCCGAGGCCACACAATCCAGAGGCTCCGACCCCGCGTGTGGACTCATTTCCAGTAAACTCCACAGCCTCCCTGCCCTGCTGCTACCCAGTGACGCCCCTCATCACCTTCTCCCGGCTCAATTCAGCCCTCCTGTGGCCTCCTGTCCCCAGAGACTCCCCAGTCCAGTGAACAGCATCTCTTTCTCCGGGCCAGGGGTCTCCTGAGACACAGCGGCTCCCTCACCCCGAGTCCTCCAGACCTGCCGTCTCGGGAGAATAAATGAGGCCCAGGGAGTTCATTGCAGGGGGGCAGGGAATGGGCGTTACTAAACCCAGTTCAGTTCTGACCCAGACTGAGGATTCAGACACCAATCAAGGACTTCCCTGGCAGTCCAGTGTTTAAGAATCCACCTGCCAATGCAGGGGACGCGGGTTCGATCCCTGCTCCACGAAGAGTCCACGTGACTCGGGGTAGCCCATGTGCCACCGACTGAAGTCTGAGTTCTAGATCCCGTGCTCTGCAGCTCGAGAAAGCCCACGAGTAGCAAGGAAGACCCAGAGCAGCCAAAATTCACAGAAATAGTTAAAAACAAAGCCACCAATCAGATATCATCCTGTCCCCAACAGTCCCTTGAGGATGACCTGTTTTCTAATTCTCTATATGCACTGACTCAAACCAGTCCATCCTAAAGGAAATCAACCCTGAATATTCACTGGGAGAACTGATGCTGAAGCTGATGGCCAATACTTTGGCCACCTGATTCGAAGAACAGACTCATTGGAAAAAGTCCTGATGCTGGCCAAGACTGAAGGCAGGAGGAGTAGGGGACGACAGGATGAGATGCTTGGATGGCATCACTGACTCGATGGACACGAGTTTGAGCAAGCTCCGGGAGTTGGTCATGGACAGGGAGGCCTGGCGTGCTGCAGTCCATGGGGTCGCAAGAAGTTGGACATGACCTAGTGACTGAACTGGACTGATGTGCGCTGGCTGCCCCGGAGCTCTGATGTGTTACTCTGAGGGGGCAGGGTGGAGGTGGAGTGGAGGGAGGTGGGGTAGGGGGTTCATTTGCCTGGAGCCTGGGGCAAAAGAGGCCCCAGAGGCGGCCTTTGCCACATGGTGGAAGGCCTCTCCCTGAGCCCCAGGCCCTGGTATCCTGGGGATTTTCCCAACTGCAGAGGTTGCCAAGGCCCCGAAAAAGGGCCCCAGGTGGTTCCCAAGACCAGGGAAGCGAGGAGGAGCCTCTGCCCAGAAGGGTCGGGCAAGAAGCCCAGGGCGGGGGCAGGGCCTCGGGCCACCCAGGCTCCGGCCCAAACTGTGCTGTGGTCCAGGCCCGGAAACACCCTGAGGCTTCCTTCCGGGACCTTCTCATCTAACCTCAGGGAGTGGGGGACTCCTGATAGGGGTGGGAAGTCATAGAGCTTCCAGAAAGTGACATGACCTGCCCCGAATCCTGCTTCACGGCAAACACCAGGCCTGAGTGAGTCAGGCCTCTGACTTCTCTGCAAGGGAACAGGATTAACCAGCATAAGGGATCTCCTGAAGGCTGGGGTCAAATCATGTGAACCAAAATGCCCAGCACCCAGTATGCACAACGGCTGGGAGCTGTGTGCTTTGAGGGGGGTGGCCGGGCCGAGGGAGGCAGGCCCATGCAGCTGTGAGGATCACGCCCGCCGAGTCCCGGGCAGGCCCCAGCAGCGGAGCAGGCCAAGACACACGCCCCGGCCTAAAGGCTTACAGGTCAAGTTCCACCAAAGGTGCAGTTAAGACCTCAAATCCTTCTCCAAGATCAGGGGCTTAGAAGTTGCCAGACTTCAAGTTTTCCATTTTGTGAATTTCCTCTGATTATCTCTAGGCAGCTCTAGTCTGAAAGGTAGAAGCAAAACTTAGCCTCAGCAAATAATTAGGAAGCCAAGTCCTAATCCCAGCAATGGGAGTTCAACCATCAGGTAAAATTAACACTTTCTTTTAATTTTTTTAGTTGAAGTATAGTTGATTTTCCCTGGTGCCTCAGAGGGGAAAGAACTCATCTGCAACACGGGAGGCGCAGGTTCAGTCCCTGGGTCGGGAATATCCCCTGGAGAAGGAAACGGCAACCCACTCCAGGATTTTTGTGTAGAGGAGACTGGCGGGCTACAGTCCATGGGGTCACAAAGAGTCAGACACAACTGAGAAACTTACACTTCTACTCACTGATAGTTGATTTAAAAGGCTGTGTTAATTTCAAGTGTACAGCAAAGTGATATATATGTATTTATTTATTTATTCAGATTCTTTTCCCACATAGGTTATTACAAATATTTTAAAATTTACTTATAACTGGAAGATAATTGGTTTGCAGTATTGTGTTGGTTTCTGCTATACAACAATGTGAATCATATTATAAATATTGAGTTCCCTGTGCAATACAGTGAAAGTGAAGTCGCTCAG
This sequence comes from Procapra przewalskii, assembly GCA_006410515.1. Taxonomy (NCBI): domain Eukaryota; kingdom Metazoa; phylum Chordata; class Mammalia; order Artiodactyla; family Bovidae; genus Procapra; species Procapra przewalskii. The sequence goes on along the minus strand of SJYF01000082.1, from coordinate 5,184,713 downwards.
TCGTGTCCAACTCTTTGCGACCTGTGGACTGTAGCCCGCCAAGCTCCTCTGTCCATGGGATTCTCCAGGCAAGAATACTGGAGTAGGTTGCCATTTCCTTCTCCAGGGGATCTTCCTGACCCAGGGATTGAACCCAGGTCTCCCACATTGCAAGCAGACGCTTCAACCTCTGAGCCACCAGGGAAGCGGTCCTTGTTTATCTATTTTATATGTAGTAGTTTGCGTTCTTGCCTGGAGAATCCCAGGGACGGGGGAGCCTGGTGGGCTGTCGTCTCTGGGGTCGCACAGAGTCGGACACGACTGAAGTGACTTAGCAGGAGCAGCAGCAGTGTGTATATGTTACTCCCAAATTCCTAATTTATCCTTCCCAGCATTTTCTTTCAATCAAGACTCCCTGCCAGGGTATTGGCAATGCAGTGGCCCCGAGTGTCTAGAAGCATTTACTTTTTTTGGCCATGTCACATGGCATGTGGGATCTTAGTTCCCCAACCAGGGATTGAACCTATGCCCCCTGCAATGGGGCTTCCCTCGTAGCTCAGCTGGTACAGAATCCACCTTGCAATGCAGGAGGCCACAGTTCGATTCCTGGTTTGGGAAGATTCCCCTGGAGAAGGGAAAGGCTACCCACTCCAGTATTCTGTCCTGTACAGTCTATAGGGTCACAAAGAGTCAGATGTGACTGAGTGACGTTTCACTTTCATTTTCCCCTGCAGTAGGAGCCCAGAGTCTTAGCACTGGGAGACCAGAGAAGCCCCAGGTAGTATCTACGTAGCTCCTTCCTGGAGCAACCGGCATCCACTGAGGGCATCCTGAGGGCAGGGCTTGGACTCAATTTATCTTTATCCCCAAAGGCAAACCACAATGAATGTTCAAGGATTGTGGAAGGAGCTTCAGATGCAAAGCATTGAATTCAGATAAGGAGTGGAAGAATTACAAAGACTTTGTCCTGGAGGTATGCTCCTTTGATAGGTCATTTAATTGGGAAAGGCAAACCTGGACACCTGTAAAGGGAGAACCAATTAGTTAACAATGGCGGGAAGGGTTGGGGGGAAGGGGAGGTGTCTCAGAGAATCCAGAAAGTTTGGGGGAACAGATATAACTTAAGCTTTGATTTCAGGTGGAAGGGACCTGGGATGCCAGCCTTGGGCGAGGGTTTCCTGGGAGCCTGCGGGGGGGAAGGTACCAGCCCAAAGAGATCACTGAGGGGGGTCCCAGTGGGAGGGAGTCTACAGCCTCTGACGGCCTGACCCTCTTCCCTGAAAATTAAAACCCCAGGCCAGGGAGCTGCTAACAGCTAGAGAGCTTAACTTATTGCTGTGTCTTCTCTCCTGAGGCAGTTTATTGGCAACGATCGCTTACAAGTGGAAGCTACTTCTCTAAGAGATTCTCATAGGATTCAGGCGGGTCTCAGGAGTGCTTGGCCCCCGAGGTTCACTTGCCGCACAGGGAAGCTTAGTTCGGGCGAACACTCAGGGGGCTGGGGGCACGGATGTGGGAAAGCGGGACAATCAAGAGACAGGTCCCCCGGCCCGAGTCCTCTGAACGCCCATCCCGGGCCTGGCCTCGGGGCCGAGCCCCCCCCGCCTGGTCTCCAGGAAGAGTC
>SJYF01000082.1:5125487-5150967 GCA_006410515.1 Procapra przewalskii | reverse complement strand
CCTCCTCTGAGAGGCCCCCCCACCCCTCCCTAGCCCTGAACAGCAAGCGCCCCTCTTGGCGCCTGTGCCTCTGTTTGCCTTGCTGCCCTGCTGTGGGAGACCTGTGCTAGTGAACGTCTCCCCCTAGACTGAAGGCAGGGTCTCAGTCCTCTGTTTCGGGGTCCCCAGTTCCTGGCACAGAGATACTCTGGGGTGTTTATGGCGAGAGACCTGGGTGTGAACCCCCCCGACCGTGATGACCACCTTGGCTTTGCGGGGTCTGTCTTCTCCCCGTGTCCCCACCTCCCTGCCAGGTAGGCGGGAGGGAGCCCGCCGTGAGCCCGTGTCCACCGATGAAGGTGTTCTGGAGGCACCGGTCAGTGTCCGTGGCTAGGGCCCAAAGAAGCAGGGCCCGGACCCCAAGGACCCTCAGCCCACCGCCCACAGCCCCCACCCCGGCCCTCTGCCTCCGGGGGTGCAGCTGGTAGGAGCCCAGAGCTCTGGAGTCCCCTGGATCCTCTGCCTGCCCCATCCCTCCCCTCCAGGGCTCCAGGGGCCTATCTCTCCGTCTGTTTCCTTTTCTGACCCGAGCTCAAAACAACGACAACTCTGGGAGCGAAGGCCGCGCGGAAACAAAAGCCAGCAGGCTCCGTCCTGTTGGCCCAGCTGCGGGCCTGCGGGGTGCTGCCGGCCTTGCCCGCTCGGTCCTGCAAGGAGGGCGCCTGGATTGCGGGCCTCCATTCCCCCGCAGCGCTGAGAGACCTCAGCCCGGTGGAGGGGGAAGGCCGCGGGGCCCAGAGCGGCGGGCGGTGGAGGCCGGCCCGGGTTAGAGTCCTCAGCTGCTCCTTTGAGAGCCTCTGCAGACGTCCCGGGCCTGGGGGCAGGGGTGGTGTCGCGATTATAAAACAACATTTGCATAGAGATTTCGTGTACAAAGCGCTTTCTCAGGGGCGGGAGGCGCGCGGGTGGCCCGCGGAATCCGGGCTGGGAGGCCGCGGCCCGCTCGGCGCGCCCGCCCGCCCCGGCCGGCTCGGGATTGTGTGCCGGGCGAACAAAGCGCTATTCATTCAGAGATTTCCGATTCCCCCGGATTTCTCCTCTCTCTCTGCTCTCGTGTGAAGAGCTCGCTCCTGCTTGTCACTCAGGCCGGAGGAGGGGCGTCAGGGGTCCCCGCGGGGGGGGCCTGATCCCGCCCCACCCTCGCCCTGCGGCTCCCAGGCTCCAGCTCCGGTGAATCAGAGCGTTAAGGCAGCCTCGCTGGGGCTGGCTTGTGCAACTCTCCTCACAGCTCACACCTGCGGCTGTGCCTTCACGTGAAAAGTGTGAACCTGGGGGAACCTCCCTGGCGGCCCAGTGGCTGAGACTCTGAGCTCCCGATGCAGGGGCCCTGGGTTCGATCCCTGGTCGGGGAACTAGAGCCCACATGCTGCCACCAAGACCCGGTGCTGGGCCAGAAAACTCCCCAGTCACCCAAACACAGGTTTGGGGACGTGTGCGTGTTTGGGAGCCTGCAGACGAGCAGTGTGCGGGGGCTCGCTCGTCTCTCTCCAGCAGCGCGCATGGGGAATGAGTCTTGTGTTCCCGGGGTGGGGTGTGGGGCCCCGAGCTCTGCACCCCTGCGTGGAGCAGGAGTGGGAAACGGCGGGGCACAGGCGTGCAGCCCACTGCGGCGGGGTGGAGGGCCTCCGCAGAGCCTGGCCCTTTAAGGGGCTCCGAGGAGCTATAAAATTAGGTCCACCTTGGCGGCCTGAGCGCCTTTCTGCAGCCCCAGCAGGGCGGGGAGGGTGCAGGAGGTCATCGCGGGGCTGGAGCGGCTGGCCTTCGCCTTCAAGAAGGACGTGGAGACGCAGACGGGCACTGGGCTCCTGATTTCCAGCCCGTGGACAGTGCGGCCAGGACCCCGAGTCCCCCCCGCCACCCCTAGCTTCCTCTCAGCTGCTCACCAGGGAAGTGGAGGAAGGTTTGGGCCCACCGTCCTGTCCTTCCGGGACCCCCAGCATAGCCCCTTGCTTCTCAGGCAGCCCCCGTCCCTCCTTACATCCTCTCCAGGAAGCCAGAAAATGGGGCTGGCTGCTGGCCAAGCGGAGACCCTAGAGGGGTCAATTGAAAGAAACTGGGACGACCCCACAGGCCGCCTGAGCGCCAGGCCAGTCTTGGGCCCCTCATCCATCGTCTCCACTGCAGAGTTCAGGGCGCTGTTGAGTCCAGAGGCTGGTTCCCAGAGGCCAGCACCTAGAGGTCCACGCCTCGGGGGGCAGGTGGGGAAGCCCCTCCGGCGGCCACAGCGTCCCCTCTGCCTTCTTCGCCCCCAGAGTCGGGCACAGCTCTGTGCACCTTCTTCACCAAAGCGCTCTGCGAGAAAGGTGAGTGGGCAGAGGTGAGGGCTGGCAGGGGTCCAGCTTGGCTGGGACTGGGGTGCTGGATTTGCACGTGAGGAAGGGGAGGTAGGAAAGGGCATGAGTTCATTCTCAGGGCAAAGGGCAAGTGGGTGGGGCCATCAAGGGGGCTACCCCCCACCTCCCAGGGATGTCCCTGACTGCATAGCATCCATTAGGGCAGGCACAGCTGCCTGCACAGAGACAGTCCCTTCTTTCTGCCCAGCTGTAGGTGGGAGTATTTGTGGGTGTCAAGTGTTTGCTCCCAGGAGGCCCCTGAGTTCATAATTCTCCCCTGGCCAGGAGAGGGGCTTCCTTCCTGCCCCTCTGAGTTAATCTGGGACCTGTTCAACGGCCCCCTCCATTCCTGTGTCCTAAGAAAGCTCAGCCTGCAGTCTCAGAAACATGTCTCCCCCTCCCCAACGGGGCCCAACCGTGCACTCTTCCAAACCCCTCTCCCCCAGTGCAGACATTCTGTGAGGGGGGGCTGACGTGAATCAGGGGTTCCCATCTTTTGGCTTCTGAACCACTCACGGGCTCTTCCTGTAGAAATCCAGTTGCCCCTAGAAGTCTTGCCTCCAGTTTGGGGGTCTCTGGTTCCCCTCTAGAGAACCAGGTTGAGAAACTCGGAATGAGTTTAGGACCTGCTTTTAGGATCCGAGTGATTCTGTTCCGGGGAAGCTGGGAGGCCGGGATGGGCCCAGGCAGGGGACCAGGAGCCCGAGTGTCCACGGGGCCAGTTCACGTTTGGGGCAGCCCTGGGCAGTGGGGTGAGGAGGAGAAATGAGCTGGTTGGTCACTAGGCTTTGAATCCTCAGCTTGGTCCATCCAGTCTCTAGAGCAGGCTTTCACAGAGATGCCCTCTTGTGAAAAAATGGAAGTGTTCTTAGGTCTGGAAGGTCAGAGCCAGGGGAGCCAATGGCCAGAGGTGAAGAGTAAGACCATCAGAAGGAACACCTCCAGCACCCCAAAAATGCTACCAGAGAGCTGGCTCATCACAACACTGGTCCTGTTTAGACACTGAGGGGCATCTTTCCTGCTGACGGCAAGACGGCCTGAACGAAGACGAAGACGACAAAGAGCGAAACATAACCTTTCCATTTCCTTCTCAATCGTTACAAGGTTGGCTCTCCCGTCACCACGTTAGATCTCCGGAATCAGGAAACATAGCATTTGTATTATTTTTTAAGACGTGAGTTCTGCAGGCCCTTAACGAGTTCTTCCTTTGTGCTGGGACCTTGCTGGGTTGGGGGCTGGAGGGACCAGGGCTGGAAACCATACACCCCCCCCCACCCTTGCAAAGTCAGCCTGGAGGTGTCGGGGTGTGATGGGTGCTTTGGGAGGTGTCCGCCCTGGGGGGCATTCTTGCGGTTCGAGAAGGGCCAGAGCATCACGTTGGGCCGAGAGGGCTAGGAGCTGTTAAGCGGTCTCTGGCCCCCAGTTCTAGCCTCTGCCAGGGGAAGGGATGCCAGTACCTCCTGCGAGGGCTGAGCTGGGCCCAGGCTCTGGGTGCATGGAGCCCCCAGCCAGGTGCTCTGGGTCCCCAGGGAAGCTGTACCCATTCCGGCACGACCGAGGAGGGTGTGGGGAGAAGCCGGAGGCGTACAAGAAGGGCGACCGGTGCAAGTTCCTGCACCAGTACGACGTCGCCAGGATGCTCGAGGGCCACTTCTCCTTCAAGTCCGGTGGGCAATGCTGCCCCCACCCCGAGGGAGGGGAAGGAGGTTTGGGAAGGGCCCCCAAAGGAGGTCCTCGAGGGTCCCAGGTGGCAGCCCAGGCCACCCTGCTTCTCCAACCCTCTAGAAAAATCGGACCTGTCTTCTGAGCCCTGCTCCACTGCCCTGCCAGGCTCAGGCAAACGAAGCCCGTCCTCCCCACCCCCGCCCCGCCCCAGGGAAGGGGAGGGTGGGGCGGGAATCAAAGGCCGAATTGTTACCCTGCCGGTCCGGCTAATCACACAGCCAGACGGGCTGTCTGGAAAGGAGGCGGTATCTGGAGCCCCAGGGAGGGTCGGAGCCAGTGTTTCCCAAACAGCCCCCACTTTGACGGTGGGGCTGGACGCACCTGCCCTATCGCCGCCGCTTTCAACCGTCTCGCTTTTTTTCACTTGCTTCAGAAGAAAGCTTTACCTCGCTTCCCTAAACGGGAAACTAGCACCACTGACTGGGGGCTTCCGTCCTGGCTCAGTCAGTAAAGACCCCCCTGCAGTGCAGGAGACCCGGGTTCCTTTCCTGGGGCGGGAAGATCCCCTGGAGAAGGAAACGGCAACCCACTCCAGTGTTCTTGCCTGGGAAATCCCATGGACAGAGGATGGGACAGTCCATGGGGCGGCAAAGGGTCAGACCCAACTGAGCGATTAAACTACTGCAGCGTCACTGATGAGCGGCAGAACGTCACTGAAGGGGCACTCATGAGCTTCAGAAGGTCGGCCCCTGCAGAGACCTTGCGTGGTCAGCTGTGGACCCACGCGTCCCCTCCCTCTGACCCCAGTCTTTCTCTTGCCGTCCAAGGGGCTATGCAGGGGGACCCGCCGCCTCCTTTAAGAGTGGGATCTGTGCATCGTTTCAGGCCTTAGCTTTCCCGATCAACTTTCACAGTTCAGTGCTTTTCAGAGCTGGAAGAAGCCTTAAGGATTATCTAGTCCAGTGGTTTTCAAACTATATTCCAAAGAGGGACTCGGAGGGAGTGGGGGCCAGCCTCCAGGGACACTTCTGAGCCAGGCGGCTGGGCTTTGAGATGTCAGTGGGGCTGCGGGCAGCTGTCTCTCGTTAGTGTTGATGGGGTGGGGGGAGTCCTGGGTATCCAGGAAGAAGGCGCCCCCCTCAGGGTCAACAAGAGCTTCCCTCGGGCTCAAATCCTGTTTCCTGCCCCTCCTGGCCAGTGGCAGCAGTTCGTCAGGGCTGCCCGTGTGTGCGTCCCTTGTAGGAAAGGACCGAGTTTGTCCGGGGCCTGGCCCCCCTTGGTCATAAGTTAAAACAACTCTATTCTTTTAATTAACCTTGCCTGGTTTCCTTGGGGGGGTGGGGCTGTGCTGGGCCTGGATTTGGGAACAGGACCAGGTCCCTGTCTGCCCTGGAGCAATCCCCAGCGTGAGGGCCTGTGTGGACACCAGGGTTGTGACGTGTAAGCCAGGTTTTTCTTTTTTGGCTCTTGGAGTACATGAATGAATATCTCTATTAGATACACTGTGTAGTTATCGGTTTTACTGGAAGGAATGGTTTTACTTAAAAACTATTGTTGGGGAGATGTAGCAGCGGGAAAGGGCCGCTGAAAGGAGCTAGGAAGCGGGGGCCTGGCCCTGCAGGTGGGTGAGCGCCGTCCCAAAGGTACCAGCCGTGCGGGCCGGCCGACGGCAGGCGGGGTGCGGGCGCCGCCTGCTGGCGGACAGAGGAACGGACGGCCGCCCGCGACGGCGCGCAGAAGGCCGCCTGCGTCCCTGCTCGCCAGTCCCGGGGGTCACCTCCCTTTTCCCGAAGGCCGGAGCCCAGAGGGGGCGCTGGGCGAGAGCCCGCGCGGACAGCTGCAAGCACACAGCGTGGACGCAGGGTCTCTCCTCTCTGAGCCACGGTGTCCGCCTTTGCGAAATGAGAGAACTGCGAAAGGGCGGGGGTTGAATTCTGGGGAAGCCAGAGCGTTCTGAGGGCTCAGGCGAGACCTTGCTTTGCAGAAGCCCGAGGTACAGAATAGACCTGTTTGGGAACCAGTGGAATTACATTGTGGTGTTCCTTTTGGCCCTGGAAAGCGCTAAGTGGCAGGCTTTTTTTTTTCTTTTTTTAAAGTACAGTTGATTTACAATGTTGTGTTAGTTTCAGGGTACAGCAAAGTGATTCATTTATATATATATATATACACACACACACTTTTTTTCAGATCTTTTTCCATTATAAGTTATTAAAAAATATTGAGTACAGTTCCCCATGCTATACAGTAGGTCTCTGTTGGTTATCTATTTTACACACACACACACACACACACACACGCAGATATAAACCATAGAAACCTGTGAAAAGTGCCACTGGTCTTTTGATAGGGCTTGTGTTGAATCTGTAGATGGCCTTGGGCGCTATATGTTGTGCTGAGTCGCTAAATTGTGCCCACCTCTTTGCAACCCTGTGGACTGTAGCCCGCCAGGCTTCTCTGTCCATGGGATTTTTCAAGCAAGAGGGCTGGAGTGGGTTGCCATTTCCTCCTCCAGGAGATCTTCCGGACCCAGGGATTGAACCTGTGTCTCCTGCATTGGAGGCGGATTCTTTACCACTGAGCCACTGGGGAGATCCGTGCCTTGGGCAGTACAGTCATTCTAACACTACCGATTCCTCCAGTCTAAGCACACAGTGGATCTTCCCATCAGCTTGTATCACTGTTGATTTCTTCCATCAGCATCTTCTAGTTTTTTGAGTGCTACAAATCTTTTGCCTCTTTAGATAGGCTTATTCCTGGGTATTTCATTCTTTTAGATGGAGTGGTAAATGGGATTGTTCCCTTACTTTCTCCTTCTGATCTTTCATTGATAAGTTGTAGGCTTTAAGGAGGATGAGATTGGAAACACTCCCTAGTTCTCTACTTGAATGAGGTGAAAAAAGGGCTGAGCCTCCCCCTTGGTCCCTTCAGAGCTCCTGGGGCCTTGCGCGGAAGCTGAGCGGGCTTAGACTCCCTCCCCAGACTCCCTCCCCAGACTTCTGGGGGTCTGTGCCGATAGGGCTGGCTCCTCCTAGGAGCCAGGAGTTTTGGTCAGATCCACAGACAGACAGGTTACAGCACAGGCTCCGTGAGACCACAGGTGTCCCTCTGGGTCCCGTTTATTTCATCTCTGTGTCAACTTTGAAGCAGTGCTCTGCTCTTGCGGCATTTGCCCCAGAAAGAACTATGTAGGTTCTGGAAGCCTTTTAGGTTTCATTGTAGAGATGAAGCTTTAACCATGGCACAGGGCTTCCCAGGTGGCACTAGTGGTAAAGAACCCGCCTGCCAGTGCAGGAGACATAAGAGATGCAGGTTCGATTCCTGGGTCAGGAAGATCCCCTGGAGGAGGGCCTGGCAACCCACTCCAGTATCTTGCCTGGGAAATCCCGTGGACAGAGGAGCGTCTCCACGGGTTGGGGTCTTCCTGGATCTCTAGCTGCTGGCCAGGGGTCTCCTCTTCCCAACCTCTCCTCGTTCCTTCTCCCAAGTAGCCTCTGAATACCCTCAGTTCCAGTCCCCCCTTCTGAACATCTGGCCCTGCCCCACCTCTTCCAGATTAGTGCACTCATACCCAAGCCCCAATGAGCCAATACGCGTGGGATCCGCCTTTCTTAGCTTGCAGGAGGGAGGAGAAATTTCTTGCTGTCCTCAAAAAAGTGCTGATCCCCAGAAGGCAGGCAAGTGGCCTATATGCAAGGGGCAGGGGCAGTCTTGTTCCTGGAGGGTGGACGTGACCTTGAAGACACACCTGCGTGTGCACAGATTCCTGGGATTTTCAGGGGACTGCAACAAGGAACGTCCGTTCCTCCACGTGAAGCTGGCCTTCAGGACCCAGGACTGTCCGTGGTGCGACCGAGGTTTCTGCAAGCACGGTGAGGCCCTGACGGAAAGGGGGCTCCAGGGGATGTGGGGGCGTCTCCCTGCAGGGGAGGGACGCACCTTCCTGAGGCGGCCTGTGGGCTCTGCCCCCTCCCCCGCCCCCGCTTCCCTTGCTAAAGAAGATCCATCTGGCCCTTTTCTCTTTGCCCAGCAGGCCCGCTGTGTAAGTACCAACATGTCTGCAGGACAAAGTATATTAACGACCTAGCTGGGTTCTGCCTGGAAGGACCCAGATGCCAATTTGCACAGTAAGTGTGAGAGACCAACCTGACCCCCACCTCCGCCCCGTCCCCACCCTGTGCTGAGCCCACTCTGGCTTCTAGAGCCTTCCGTACCTTCACTGGCCTGAGGTGGGGAGGGAAGCGTCCGGCCAGCATCCACTCCTGAGGTTCTCGGGGCGGGGCTCCCCCTGTGCCCACCTCTCCTTGGTCCTGCTGGCCGCACTGAACTCTAACCCGTCCTGTTAGTGCTTATTCAGGGCCGTCCCTGTGGGGTTCTGAGAACACGCAATCGGGGCAGCAGGCTGGTGCAGGGGTGTTAGTGAGCCGGCGGTGGGAAGGGGGCTTGGAGCCAGGCTGTGATTGTCTGTCTCGCCTTGCCTCCTTCAGTCCCAAGATGAATGTTTCATTCAACCCAAGTTACCTGAAGGTGAGTGCAGGCAGGCAGGCGGCAGCGCACTCACTCCTTCCCAGCATGCGGCTCCCTGGGGAACCCTGACCCCCAGCCCTGCACTGTTCCCACAAGCTCTCACTATCATGCCATCTGCTCTGAGTGCCCATCCCGGGGAGGGCGCTCCTACGGGGTCCTTCCTCCCAGACCCCCTCGCACCTCTGTCGTCTGCTTTCGGCAGAGCGTCTCAGCCCCTGAGCCCCTCTCCCTCTTGGGCTCGATTAATGCACGTGTGGGTTTTAATGAAGGAGCCTGCGGCCAAGCTGAGGCTTTGTGGTCTAGAGCTGCTCTGCGTCAGGGCTACCCTGCTCGTGGCTGGTCCCCGTGGGAAGAGACGCTGCTCCCACTGATGATAAGCCTTGATAATGAGGGCCTGCATCCGGGGTCACGAGTCTGAGCAAACTCCAGGAGACTGTAAGGACAGAGAGGCCTGGAGTGCTGCAGTCCGTGGGCTTGCACAGTCAGACACAACTGAGCGACTGAATGATAATCCCCAGTCGGCAAAGCACAGCCTGCGGGGCGAATCGGGCCCTCTGTTTCTGTACAGCCTGGAACCTAAGGGTGGCTTTTTAAAAAAGGTTGTGAAGAAAAAAGAAAAACCCAATGTAGTATTTTTTGACACATGGACATGAAAATTCAACGCTTATAAATAGTTCCAGTGGAACGGGGCCAAGCTCATCATTTACATTCCCTGTCTCTGACTGTGCTCGCGCTTGCGATGGCACGACGGCAGAGTTGAGTAGCTGCCACACAGACCAGATGGCCTGCAAAGCCAAAAACATTTACTGTTTGGGTTTCTATAGAAAATGCTTGCTGGTCCCTGGTGGGGATGGCTGGCTAAGGTTGACAGAGGCCAAGTGGGGAGCATGGTGCTGGGGGAGCTACTGAACTCTTGCTAAGTAACAGTTCTGTATCCAGTGCTGCCCCTGTGGCTCAGCGGTAAAAATCTGCCTGCTGGTGCAGGAGAAACAGGAGATGTGTGTTCGATCCCTGGGCTGGGAAAATCCCTTGGAGAAGGAAATAGCAACCCACTGCACTATTCTTGCCTGGGAAATCCCATGGACAGAGGAGCCTGGCAGGCCACAGTCCGTGGTGTCCCAAAGAATTGGACACCCCTGAGCATGAGGCTTCCCTCCTGAGCACTAGGCTGGGGTGGCCCTGGCAGGGGAGGAGGGCGACCCCTGCTGGTCCCCGGTGGGACAGCTGATGGCGGGGGCGGGGGGCGGCTTGATCGTCTGCACTGGAGAATTCACAAGCGCATTTCTAACTTCCATCCAAAGGGATGCTTTCGGCAGTTAAGCGGTAAAACAAAGCCGTTCACGGCCTGAACGCCTGGCCGGGCCCTCTGCCCTCTGCAAAGCCGCCTTGTCTGTGCACAGGGCGTGTCTGTGGTGCCTCCTCCTGGCTTCACTTCATCTGCAGCTTGTCGAGCAGCCCCTGGGTTCCGTACTTCCTCCTGCCTGGGAACCCCGCAAGCCCTGCTCCCTGAGAAGAGTGCCTGCCTCCTCATCCTCAGACGAGGCCCCATGAGCTGGGGGGCCGCCCACTGCCTGGGGCTCAGGTGCTGGAGCAGCCGTGCTACAGGGTGAGTGATGACGGAGCTGGGCTGTTGCCGGGCTGAGGACCAGGGGAGGGGTGATTAGCAGTGGGTTAAGAAGCCAGACTCAGGTTTTGGTGAATTAAGAGAGAATGGGGGCAATTTGGCTGGTAAACCAAATGTTCTAATTGTAAGGTCTCAACCTTACTTTCTGGGAAGGAAATGGCAACCCACTCCAGTGTTCTTGCCTGGAGAATCCCAGGGATGGGGGGAGCCTGGTGGGCTGCCGTCTGTGGGGTCACACAGAGTCGGACACGACTGAAGCAACGCAGCAGCAACCTTAATTTGCTTCCCCTGCCAGACAGACTGTTTCTTTCTTTAAAAGGCTAACAAGTTAAACATCTTTTAGGCCCTGTTTTGCTGCCCAATGATCCCTTGAGCTATTTATACATAATGGTCTTAAGATGTGGTGGGGGGAAGGGGCAGCTTGGTAAGGAAGGGAATGTCACCCATCTTGCATTTTTTAAAGATTTCATTTTATTTTTGGCTGTGCTGGGTCTCCACTTGTGGCGAGCGGGGGCTCCTCTCTAGCTGCAGAGCTCAGCCTTCTGGTCGTGGGGGCTCCTCTGGGTCTGGAGCTTGGGCTTCTCGTTGCAGGGGCTCCTTGGCTGTGGAGCGTGGCCTTCTGGTCGTGGGGGCTCCTCTGGCTGCAGAGCTCGGCCTTCTTGTTGCGACGGCTCCTCTGGCTGTGGAGCCCGGCCTTCTGGTTGTGGGGGCTCCTCTGGGTGTGGAGCTTGGCCTTTGCGTTCCAGGGGCTCCTCTGGCTGCGGAGCCCGGGCTGTAGGCCCGGGGGCTCAGTAGTTTCCCACACAGGCCTAAGTTGCCCCGCAGCCTGCCGGGTCTTCCTGGATCCGGGATTGAACCCGTGTCCCCTGCATCAGCAGGCAGATTCTCAACCACGGGACCACCAGGGAAGCCCACACCTTGCCTTTCTTGGTTGCTATCTTTGGTTCATCAGGAAGAAAACCATCATGTTTGACGCCTTCAAGAGACAGACTCTAAATTATCCTCTGCGTTCTGTTTTGCAAGACAGCAGTAGTGCCGGGATGAGACGTGGGGGGCATGGCACTTGCCCTCCTCACGCGATGCCTGTCCTCTTTACGCGTCCAGCCCTGCTCCCTGGGTTAGCAATGCTGGCCGTGGATCTCAAGGCCTTTCTCAGGCCAAACAAGGAACTTCATTTAAGAGTAGAAGCCAGGTTCCTCAGTAAGCCAGCTAACGGTCTCCTATGGTGCCCGAGACAATTCGGCATTTTTTTTCTCTTGGGATGTGAATTTACAGAAAGTTACATGGTTAACTTTTTCTCTTTTAGTGTTGAAAGATGAGCCGTTATGCCAGTAAGAGTCAACTGGAAGGAGTCAATAAAAAAAAGACCCCATGTTAGGGAACTGGAGGACCTTCTGTAGTGAAGACGCCGGAAGGCCATGCTGGGCCCTGTCCTCAGTGAGCCTGCTGCCCCCCAACCAGCACAGAAGAGGCCAGAGCAGCCTGCTTCCCGCTTCCTCTTCTCCTGTAAGTGAGCGAGCTGCTGAAGACACAGCAGGACTGGGGGCTCACTGTCCGTGGCAGGGTTACTCATAGAGCGGTGGAGCACCTTGCCTGCACAGCCAGCTTGAGGGTGCGGCTCACACCCGAGTGCAGCCCGCTCGGCTCCCTGTGGCTGCACGCACGCACGCCGCTCTCGGGCACGTCCGCTGCACGCGGCCTGAGCTGCTACTGTAAACTGACGATTAAATCATTTCTTTTGCACAACACCTGCTTCCCTGGACGGCCTCCTTAAATTCAGGATTTGATCCTGTGCTCATCACGTGAGGGATCACGGGGGCAGGGAGGGGAGGTAGACGGTACCAACGAAGCTTGCCCCAGAAGGTGAGGAAGTGACGTGGGGCAGCAAGCACCGTCCAAGTCAGCCCCGGGCAGCCTAACCCACAGCGGGAGGGGCAGGGAGGCCGCTGGAGGAAGAGAAGAGGGACGGTGTGGAGGGACCAGGCCTGCCGGTCTTGCAGACACAGGCAGCGGCCTCGTCCCATTTGGTGGGAGGGGAGAGGGTGGGGAGGGGGGCAAGGTCATCCAAGAGCACACTGGCCCAGCAGACAGCCCCTCCCTAGGCGGGTATGCGACACATGGCACGCAGCCAGACCACCAACCTCAAGCCTGCACCCTCTAGGGGAATGTGGCGGCCACTTTGGCCTCCCTGGGTGGGTGTGAGTGGGCGGCAGGTGAATGGCGCACAGGGCTTGGCTGACGAAAGCAAGCGCCCGGTGGTAGCCGGAGTTTCGCTGGAGGTGGGGCCTCTTGCTGGACCCGTTTAGGATGTGGACGCAGGACGAGGCCACAGGAGGTGTCAGCAAAGGTGGTGGTGTTTCGTTTCTACGATGTTGAGACTTCTCATCTCACCCAATCTCTGCGGAGTAGGCGTAACTGTCCCCGTTTTACGGCCTGGAACAGGAGGCTCCAGTTAAGTTAGATCACTTGTCCAAGGACAGACGTGCTACTTATCTCACAGGTGAGTGTCCAGCAGAGGCATGTGACCAGAACAGAGGAGTATTTTTTAGGAATATTTTTGTTATGAAGAGTAGCAGCAGTGATATATAGGAGCAACACTGTGTCGGAGGAGAAGCAGGTATTAAAAGTAACTTAGGGTTACCAGGCAAGTTACAGGTAGGTTACCAGGTAACTTAGGTAAACCAGGAAAGGAAGGCGTGATAAAGTAGTGACAACAGATAGGGCTTCCCATAATATAAAACACTCCACTTACGATACAACAAAATGATTTTATTCACAATAGCTGAGAATTTTTATATATATAGAAAAATGTACTCTCTCCAGTAAAGGCAGGATTAATCTCAAGTGGGCAGCACGGACACCCGCCGTTTCCCTGGCCACGCAAGTTACAGCAGGGTGGTCCAGTGCTGTGGGACACGGGCGGGTGACGGGACCTGCCCTGGAGTCCAGGATGGGGGAGCCTGGGCGTGACCGCAGCCTTAGCTGTGGATGCTTCCAGATCCCGGTGACGGGACCTGCCCTGGAGTCCAGGACGGGGGAGCCTGGACGTCACCGAGGCCTCAGCTGTCGATGCTTCCAGATCCTGGTGATGGGACCTGCCCTGGAGCCCAGGACGGGGGAGCCTGGGCATCACTGTGACCTCAGCTGCAGCGGGGGAGGGGAGGTGGCTTCTCAGGCTGCGTTTCCTGGCACGTGGCCAGAAGCCGTGGTGGGGGTTCATACAGCCGCTCTGGAAGCGGAACCTAAGCGCTGCTGCTCACCCCGGGACGCTCCCACCAACGCATTGGTTTCTTTATGGTAGTGAGGAAAACGATCTCCACAGGTGCTGAGTTCAGAAAGGCTCCTCCTGAAACATGTCCCAGCCCTGAACGCTTTAGAGTGGACCCCAGGTCTTCATCCCTCCGATGGAGGAGCCCGTGAGGTCCTGATGGCCCAGGGCAGTGGTCAGCAGGCTTTCTGTGGAGGGCCAGAAAGGAACCACGTTCAGCTCTCTCCGCAGGCTCTACTGTCTCTGCCGTGACGGCCAGCCAGCACCTGACCAACAAGGGCTGTGTCCCCGAGACCTCACGTAACACCAGGCCCACGCTGGCTCGTGCCTGTGGGCTCTTGTGGTCTGTGGACCCTGCTGGGGCGGGAGAGGACCCGCGCAGAGGTCGTTCCCACCCACCTCTGCACCGCGCGGCTCTGACCGAGTGAGGCAGAGGGCGAGCTGAGGGCGGGCCTCCTCCCCGCGCGTCTCTCGTGGGGCATTTACAAAGGCAGGCCCCGAGCCCTTCCAGGGGGGGCTCTGGTGACACGCTCAGGCGCACTAACCGCCCTCTGTTAGTTAACACCTCTGCCATACTCTTCCTCAACTGTGAAGTTTTCCTTGTGGACAATTCCAGTGCACGGTTTCCTTAACCAGGACAATTTGACGCAGAATTATACTCTCACTGGGGACAATTAGAGAGGGTGGGGAGGCAGGGGACTGAAGAACAGAAAAGGGAGATAAAGCATCGAGTTCTCAGGAGAGAGGTGCAGATGCGTGAGAGCTGGCTTTACGACAGCACACCCGCTTTCTTGTAATTCTGGAGGAGTTGGGGCAAAAGAGGGTCTGAACGCGTGTTCTGGCCTGAGGATCACAAGCAAAGCTAAGACCCAGACAGACTCACTGGTCCAATAGGGGCACATCTGTATCTGAGACATAGTCAACCCTTGATACTAGAAAAGGATCGGAAAACCTTATCCATCTGTGCGATCTACACTGGGTTTCCACGAAGCCTTTATCCAAGTTATCATCTAGGGTCCAAAGCAGAAGTCATAAAACTAGAACAACATGGAATATTCTGACCAGGGAAGAAACCCCAAAACCCACCCTCCATACCCAGCCCTAACGAAGTGGGAGGAATATGTGAATATTTCACTCAGCTTTTTGGGGGGGGTGTAGGGGTTGGATTCTGAAACGCTTCCAGGAAGAGATGAGAAGCAGAATCCACTTGCTCACTGCTACATTCACTGCAGATGTGGAAAAGATGATTTAACATTCTGTGGAGTGTGCTGTTTTAATCAGCTTAAAAAAAAAATCACCCGCCAAGGATTTTTCAGAGCCTCACCTGCAACTCTGAACCCACCCTCTGCTTGTTCCTCACAGCTGCTGAGAGCTGGTCAAGGACCCAGAGGAGCCCGCCCACCCCCAAGGGGAAGGGTCCGATGTGAGCTGACTTCAGATGCTCTTTGGAACCAATATCCGTCAGAGATGAACAGCACGATGCCAAGATAGAGACAGCAGTTTTGGGGAGAAATGATTTAGAATTGGGATCATTTTTACCGCGAATTAGGAAACAGCTATTTTAAATTTTTAACGATGAACTCCTGTCATCTCCCTGTCTCCCTGAATAACATCTGCCTTTATGATTAAACAACCTCAAGTTTTTCTCCAAAACTTTCAGTCACTTTTGAGAACAAGCCAAAAGAAATATCCATAGAGAACCAGACCTGTCCACATTTAAAAAAAAACACCTGGCTTCCTCCAGAATGGTTGGGTTCCAGTAATTTTATTCTCTCCGGCCCCTCCCTGCCCACTGTGCAGTTTCCGCTCTTAAACGCGCCCTGCAGTGTCTCCACCATCCTCGACTCAGAGCGCCAGAGCTTTCCGTGGCGTCCAGGTTAGCGCTGATTACGCCAGCGCTGCAGCTCTTGGGATAAACAGAGACAAACATAAGGGTCTACGAGGCAGTTCCTTGACGGCTTCTACTTCTTGCCCCTGAAGATCATCCCCCTGTATTTGTTTTATAAATTTAGAAATAGTCTTAGGTACAGGGGTAAGTTTCTGCCTCACTTTCCTGTCTCAATTTAAAGATATGAAGCAAACTCAGGCATCACCTGAATGGTCTCTTTTTCAGGGGATGCTTTTTCTCTGTGAAAGAAACGACGTGGGATTTCAGGCATCGTGATCAGAAAGGAATTCCTTTCTCACGGATGGCCACGTGTATGAGACGAGGGTGGGGAGCAGTGGCTGGCTAGTCAGGATGTGAGAACTTGCTGCAGACGTGATGCACGTCTTGACCCATGCCCTCTGTCCTGGCACTGAATTAGTCGCCAAGCCCAGCTAAGAGTCAAACCTGACATTCTGGAAGTTTGAATTCTACTGGCCTCTAGTGTTAATAATGATCTTACACTTTTGCACTGAAAATTTTCATTTGAAAGCATTTGGATTTTATCTGTTGTGGAACAATACTGAGCCTTTTCTGATTTCTTTAATACAATAATACTTTTTAAAAGTGAGCAAATGTTATCTGGAGTTAAAAGAGCAGTGCAATCTAGGCATTTTCCTTCTGGTAAGATCTGGAGCAAGTTGAAATGCATAACTAGAAAGGTGCTTGTTCTCTTTAACGTTAAAAGTACATTAAATAAAACAGTTCTCAGCCTTAGACACTAAGTGACAGCTGCGTTTGCTTCTCATCTCTTAGGACATAAAGCTATTTGGTTTCCATCCCCAAAAGAAGTTCTTAGCAATCAGAAAGTCACCAAAGAGAAGAGCCCTGATCTTCCAACAGGCAAACAGCTTTACGGAGAAATCGCACCTCATCTCCTGCAACTACCGTCAATGGAGCGGGAGAGCGGCTACGTAACTCGACAAATCTGATCAAGGCTATTAGACCCAAAACCGCCAATAAAAAACCCCCAGAGCCTCGGGCAACAGCTTGATCATTAGGGCGTGTCAGACTGAAAAATGAAAAGCAGTTCAGAGAAGCCCTCAGAGGTGCGCGTCCTGGCGGTGGCCTGCCGCGGAGGACGCAGAGCGAGGCTTACTCAGATGCTTGAAGCTCCAGCTGCAGCAGAGGACGAAGCAGCCGGCGAAGAGCACGGTGAGCCCGCCGACTCCGCTCCTCACGCTGGTGCGGCACCGGATCCAGCCTGCTGGCAGAGAAGCAGGGCTCACATTAGAGGGCAGGCCACTGGGCTCTTATCTGCAAGGGACTCGTCACCCGGTCAGCTCAGGCAAAGGAATCGCTGCGCGAGGAATTTACATGCCACTGTATCATATATACGTTTTAAACAAATGAAAATGTGAAAACCAAAAGAGCTAATTTTAATCAATTTCAATTAGTCACTCTCATTTTGGGGCGTCTGGTTAAAAGTTTCACAGGGAGGAACTGAATACGAGTGGTCTTGCAGCTGAGCCTTCCTCGCTTGGGGACCGTGAGCGTGGGGACGGCAGAGGTGGGCAGGTACTGAAAAGAGTGAAACCTGTTTGATAAACGGCAGCTGCTACTGTCTCACTTCAGTGCTTTAACTGCGTCAGACTCCAGGATGAAGAAAGGCAGGGAGGAAGATGGGAGCTCGCAAGGCCGTCCTTCTCTAGTTCTCGAGCTGGGCTGTGACAGAGCCTGGCTGTGACAGCCCTGGCTGAAGAAGAGAAAGTCTGGAACCAGCGAGAGAGCCCCGCAGGCGCGACTCGGGCCTCACCTGTGTGGACAGCTCCCAGGAGCCTCCTGAGAGAGGAGCTGGCCGGGGCTTCCAAGCTCCTCACCGTCGTCCTGCTTCTTTCCCACCAAGGAACTAGGGTTCCAAACAGAAGCCACTGTGTCAGCTCATCTACATCGGTCCTCTTCCCCAGCACTCGGTGCCCGAGGTCCCTAGGGCGAGGCTGCGGGAAGAGTACATGCCAAGTCGTGGGTGACGTCTGCCCTGGGCTGCGGACGTGTGAGCACCAGAGGCCAAACCACCTAGTCAGCGTCAAGAAAAGGATCTTCGGCAGACTAAGGTTCCAAGGGGTCGGGACCTGGATCATCTCTCATCTGATGAACACAGTGCCCAGATGACCCAGGGACTGGCTTGGTAACTCACTTCTACTTCCTCTCGCCTGCTGAACACCTTCTCAGCAAACAGCACGGCCTGCTACTGTCCTGGTGATTACTCGTTACTACTGCCAGCAGCTGAGGCCTACGGAATCAGCCCATCACCACCGCTGACCAGGACGTGCTTCCTATTCATGCTCGATACGAGAATAACTAAAGCGGAACCAGGACGGCAGGTTTCTGCTATGTGCTTAGAGCCCCCCTGCACCCGTGGCTTTCCATGTTTAATGACAGGCCGGGAATCCCTACTATTGCTGGTTCTCTGGTCTCCGTTTGGTTCATTAGGATAAAGTGTAAATTAAATATTAACAACTGGTTTGGCAGGTGTGGTGAAGTTGCTGTGGATGTAAAAATACTATGCAAATGGTCATCCATTTATTAAAAATGACAAGCACCATGCTGGCTTCTCAGAAACCAAACAAAAGCAATTTCTCTTGCAGGCTGAAGATTCGCATCTCAGAAAACAAAGCATGACAAACCCATCCAGCTGAGAAAATGGCACAGCTCTGGGAAGCCTCCAATGGAACCACCTCTCCTTGGAGCGTCAGGACCCCAGCGGCTCCCAGGGTCTTCTCCAGCTGGGCGAGCCCGCTCAGTTCATTCCGGGTCCAGGCACTTACTGTGGATGACGTCAGTCGAGGCCTGGAGCTGGGATACGTAAGCAGCCCATGGCTGGGAGAGCCCAGGCCCAAGCCCACAAGGGTCCTGCTGGAGCTCTTTTCTGTGACTCCCTGCCTACCGTTCTGGGTTCTGACCTCCATCCCTAAGGAAAGGTCGTGCGCCTGGAGCTGTTGCGCATGGCCGGCCCCTGCCGCCTCATCCCTGACACTGCTCTGCCCCTGGCAGCACTGGGACGGGGTTCCGCTGACACAGACGTCAGAAACCGCAGCTGTGGTCTGTGACTTAACCGTTCCCATCACCCCTCCGGCCTGGCTATAACCCCAGAGGCATGGTTTGATTCACCACTCATGTCTCAGGCTGCTGGTTACTCACACGCGCTTCCCTTCAGCACCCTCTGTGGGGACCTGGCCCCGGCCCGTCAGGCTTCTGCTCAAGTTCTGATCTCCACTGCTCCCCGCGCAATCCCCACAGGCGCCCCTCCTTAAAGTCCTCACATGGACACCCTACTGATGGCAGCCCCGTGTGCAGGTTAGAGAACAGCCTTTATCTAGTGGTTTCTGGGCCTTTGAAAACCCAAGACCCTACAAGGTTTTCTTGCTTGACCTTCTGGTCTCCCTATCAGGCAAGTCTTGCTTTTTATAGTTACACAAACTGTGTTTTGGTTTCTTTCCCCTATACTACCTTCTCCCTGCCAGTGTGAGAACAGTCCACTGCTGGGTGCCAGGGACCTGCATCAGCGCCAGCATCCAGAAGCTATTCTCAGACGTGGCTCATCTTCAGAGACACCGAGGAAATGTCTGGAAATAGGTTCTGAGGCTTTACTTCAGAATCAGTCTTTGGGCGTGACGGCTAGGAATCACAAACGACCAGGTGAAACTTTTACCTGTCCAGATTGGGAACAGATCTCTCAAACCTCCTGCCCTGAAGCCAAAGCACTGGAATTCTGCCAAAGGCCCAGCCGGCGCTCCCAGCCCAGTGCTCTCAAGGCGGCTGGTGGACTGCGGAGGGATCTCAGACCCTGGGCCTTGTCGAGTCTCCTGAGATTGAAATCTTGGACTTTTGAAATTCACTTTCTCTCAGGCCAGGAAACGACTCCTTCTGGTAGTTACATCCATAAGCACCTATCTCCCCGAAGCTCGAAAGACAGCTCATGCCGGCGAATCCCACAGGCTCATTTCCCTCACTCCTGATTTAGCGAAGCCCGGCTCGGGGGCGCCCTCGGACCTCCACACCTAGGTCTCCAAGCACAGCCACTTTTCTTCGGCCACGAGAGCGTCTCACTCTACCCTGCTTCATCAAGATGAAAGCCCCAGGTGCCTTTCGGTCGGGCAACTCCCTCACCTGTCTGCTTGGGTGCCTGACATGCGAGGACTAGCTGTGCGCTGGCACTTCCCCCTGAAGGAAAAGTAAGTGACCACAGCCCGGAGCCCAGCAGCCCTGCAGGAGAAATGCTGCCTGGAAACGCCTGGCAGAGACCTACCAAGTGACCTTCGAGACTGACTGAACCCTGGGCCAGTTACTCACCCTCTCTGAAACTCAGTTTCCTTGTCTGTAAAAGGGGATAAGAGACATCTCCCAGGACTGGCATAAGATCACTTAAGGTAACTGAGGCAAACACGCAGGTACCCCCAGCACATACGGTAACCTCAGTAACTGTTATCCCACTGGGCCTGCCTCTAAGTACCAAGGGACAAATGGCTTCCGAGAGAGGAGGAAGGCTTGCCTGAGCCAGAGCCTATATGGCCCAAACTCCTCCGCAAAGACTGCCTGCAAATTCAACTTCAACCTGTGGCTGTCACGACAGCCACTGCTGGGTGAGGTTATGAAGCTTTCTGAGAAGCCAAGCCCTTTTTTAATCCTTGTAGATTCCATGGCCTTGAAGTCCTTGGGCAAACGACAAATTAAATCTTGACTTTAACTGAAGGGTCACTAGGGTCTCCTCTGGGGTCTCCTGTTCGTTCACTGGCAGCATCGAAGTCTGAACATTAATGGTGGATCCAACTTCAACGGTTTTTGGTTTATAACAGAATCAGAGGCCATGTGATGGCCACACATTCCCCGATACAGAAACCCAAACTGAGCTCGCGTCGCTGGCTGTGACCTAGACGAGAACAAAATCCTTCTCGGCCACAACTCTGGAAGTGCACGGACTGCTGCCCGCCTCTGGTCGCACCCCTCCCCAGATCTCAGCGGCTAGTCCTCGACCCCCACCTCTGCTGCCTTGACCTCCCAGGTCAGCTTTAACCCCAGCCTGCCCCCACACCAAACACCCCATCTGCTGCCAGAGTACCCAGGTGCTGTGTCTGACCACATGCCCAAAACCCATTTTCTGCCCAACCTGGTCCTGACTGAAATCTAAGCACAGCAGACCCTGAAGTCTTTATGCTTCTCCTGAATCTGTCAGCATGGAAACCCACCCAGTTTCTAGAAGAGGCTGTGCCTCTTCCAAGTGTAGAGGGTCAAGTGCTAACCAGCATCACCGGCCAGCCTGCCGGAGTCCTGCCTTCAGCTCTTGGTGGAGGGGAGGGGAGAATGATGACCCACCCTTAAAACTGACCCCTGGGAGCAGGAAGTCATGTTCTGAGAGCAGTGACAAGTATAGTGTCCTGGAATGCGAGGGTACAGAGGATGTTAACCCATTAACTCAGAAGGCACGGAGACGTCTGGATGAGCTTAGTCCTGAGTGTGCTTACCTTGGGAGAGTCTCTCGCCCTGGGGACTGATGACAAGCAGGGGCTTCTGGGCCAGAGTGCTCCAACGCTGGGGCCTCTCTGGCAGCACCCCGAGGCCGAGATAACCAGAATAGAGCTCTGGAAACCACTCCAGCCCCAGGGCGCTCGACAGGGTCTGACTGGCCAAGGGGCCTCTGGAAGCGTGGTGCTGGGCTGAACGTGCAGACTGCAGCTCCTGGGGGTGCGATGCTGGGGGCCCAGAGCCCAACTTAGCTGTCAGAGAAGCCCACTCTTCGCCCGCCATCAGCGCCTTCACAGCAGGGACTCGATTCCGGCTGCCGGATTCTGCTTTCTCTTCCTGGAGGAATTTTACAGCCAGAGAGGTGGGACTCTGGTTACGTGACTGTGCTAGAGGGAGACGCTCAGGGCAAGTGGTCCCCGCTAGCGGGAGCAAGTGTAAACCGGGACCTCTGTCTCGAGCTTTCTTCTCCGTGACTGAATCATGGCTCAGGGAAGCGCAATCCTGCCTTTCTGTCACAGACACACTTCTCTCCGCACCTCCTTGCCTCCCATATGTCTCTGCTCCAAGGTGGAGTGCTTTTCCTTGGCTCTCCCTGCCCTGACTTCTGCCTAAGGGGTTCAGTTTAAAAGCAGCGATCTGTGATTCTGCTCTCTTTGCCGCAGTCCTGAAGTCTCTATCAGTAGAGGCTCCTAAGAGCTGATCCTTGGCCTTGGGATCTCTTTCTCTGCCTGGTGATGGCACGTTTCCTCTTTGAACCCTGTGACTGCAATTCACAGAACTATGACCATCACCAAGAGATGTATTGAATAATTTTACGAGAAGGTTCTCTCTTGAGACATCCACCCTGTCCAATCTTAAATCAGCTGAAGTGGCTTGTACATCATTAAGGAAGGCTAAAGAATATTTCCTATCGTGATTCGACCGAGAAGGTGCCACTGGGCCAGGAGGCAAAGGTGCTTCAATCTCTGAAGGGTTATCTCTACTTTCTCCTGATTGAGGCAAAGCTTTGGCAAGTTCTTTTGTAGAACTGGTGTTTTCTGATGCAGAAAACTGAGTTGTAGCTTCTCCCTGGAAAGCAACCTTTGGTTTAGTATCCTTTAACATTTTGAGGGAGGGCTTAACTTGACTCTTGACATCTTCATCAGCCTTTTCATGACTTGCCTTTTCCAAACCAACAGCTCGTGCTGAAGGGGACTTGACTGTCCGTTCTGAATTGTTCCCTTTCAGTTCCAGATTTCTTTTCTTACTGTCTGTCCCTAACTTTTCCTCTTTCGCTTTAATTGTGTCTCTGATCGGTGCTTTGATTTTTTTACCACGTGTGAGTGTAGCCGGCTCATACTGATGAATTTCTTGATCAGCAGGCGGAGTTGCTCCTAACATCTTACAGTGAGGCAAGTGGGATTTCAATCGTTTAAATGGCTTCTTACAGTAAGGACACAGTTCCATCCTGGGTGGAACAGCACTCTACTATTCCTGAAAAAGACAAACGCAAGGAGATAGGAAGCATACAGTCTATAAATACTAATGCTTTAGTTAGGTGCCATACCTTTTAAATTCATCTGAAATAAGCCAAGCTGAAGGACATTTTAAAACATTTGATTCATTCTTTTTCTTCTATAGGTACAAAACAGACACAGTCGGATTTTAAGGTCAATGTTGCTGACTCCATTTCTTCTTGTTATTTCAGATTTTTTAATGTCTTCTGGGACTCAATCATTACAAAAGATGACCAAAGGGGTTTTTCTACATCACTAACTAGGAGGCGAACCAGGCAAAAGGACTTATATCTAGTGAATTAATGGTTAGTGGAAGGAAAAGGTGTCCAAAATGCCAGCGAGAATGAAATATTTGCTATTTACTTTGTAGCAAGGCAACTGGATAACACACGAGTGTAAAGAAATTGTTATAAAACACATCATTCAAGGGAAGAAAATTGAAGAATAAAAGACTATAGCAGTATGTATAGAAAAATCTACTGGGGTACAAGAAAGCATTAGAACTTTAGGTAACTTCAATTACCTAAGCATGAAAAATGAGAATGCTACTAACGTTTAACACATTAGTAACACACAGAAGTATGGCTAATGTACATAATACATAAATGGAGGGAACACGGTCTCAATTTTTTTTTACTAGGTTTGTATGACAGTGGATTAATGGGAAATTTAGTTTGACACTTTTGTGAAATTTATGCCATGTAAAAACATTGGGAAAAAAAAGAGAAAAAAAAAGAACCCCTGAACTCTGCACTTCCACTGCAGGGTGGGCTGGCCTGACCCCTAGCTGGGGGATTAAGATCCCACACGCTGTGCGTTGTCGCCAAAAAAATGAAAAATACTTAAACCACATACCATTGGTGCCTGTTATACTCTCCGGTCAGGAAAAGGTAGTATTTCATTCCAAAGCCCAGATGAAAGTTATTTGTTTACATTTCTTATTCAATTAAGTTCCAGAGGGTAGGGAAAAGGTAGCCCCTGTGCACAGCCGTATTCTCAGAGCCGAGAACTGGGCCTGACCCTGGCCAACCCAGTTATCATAGCGACCAACCCACCTTGTCCTACATGAAGTCAGGCAAAACAAAACTGTCTTCTGCCAAGAGACTTTATAGGAATTTTTCTTACTTTGGAAGTACCCCTTAGATAATATAATAAATGTTGTGGACCATCTGGGCTTCCCAGGAGGCTCAGTAATAAAGAACCTGCCTGCCAATGCAGCCGCAAGTTCAATCCCTGTGGAGATCCTCTGGAGAAGGAAATGGCAATCAACTCCAGGATTCTTGTTGGGATAATCCCATGGACAAAGGAGCCTGGCGGGACACAGTACATGGGATTGCAGAGTCAGACAGGAGTAAGCACACATATATAGGGACCATTTTTTTTTTTACAAAAAGAGACACAATGGAAGTCAGTCCACGGGCCTTGGACTAATGGTTTTAGAACGGGATTGAGACCTCTGTTAGAGGTGTCTGCCTACATGCTCTCCATCCTCACTTAATCCTTCTGAGATCTTCCCTGTACCCTCGAGCCTGTGGAGCTGTAACGTCTCAATGCGGGGGCCTTAACGCTGAGTCCAGGCTCGTCTGGTTCATCGCACAACAGGCCAATAAATCCAGAGGAATTGTTGGTACAAGGACTAGTGACGTTATTTGGAAAGCCAGCAGACTGAGAAGATGGTGGATTTGTGACCCAAAGAACCACGCTGCCAGAGTTACAATCCAGGCCTCTTTATCCTAAACGGGGAGGGAGAAAGCCAAGCAATTCCTGGTTCCCATCACCCTGCGAGGGGGTGTGTTCATTTCCTGCGCCTGCAGTCATTGATAGGTGAGCCGGGTTAGGCTGTTTCCTTGGAGCTAAAGAGAGGTGCTTTAGCTGCAAGCTCACAACCTGGGAGGCAGGATTCCCAGAGGTGGGCCATTAGGTATAATTTGAGATTATAAGTAGCATCCTTCTAGGGATTAATTTGCGCTAGAAAGCAAAGGTCCTTCCCTATTACATTAACTACTTTCTTACCTGAGTTTTTGTAGAAGGATGCTAATTTTGCGCTTGTTTCTCCTGTGTCTGCACGCTCCACGACCGCCGTTAGCCAGGCGGGCAGGGTGAATTCGACGTTAAGGTCAGCCTCTGAAAGACACAATTAGGGCAGTCACTCGAGGGAATGAAATGCACGAGAGGAACAAACTATTGGGGCAAATACAAAATAACGGGGGTCGGCAGTAGGGCACTTCCACCTGGGGGTCCTGCGAGCAGACGTGTGACCAGCCTCCTGGGCACCGCGCTGACCTCAGAGCGCTCCCTCCCGCGCCCGCCGGTGGGCTTTTCGCCCCCCTCTCCCTTGCTTCTTCGGGAGAGCGGTCGGGCGGCTTCCAGGGAGTCGGGTGGGCCCCCCGAGCAGCTCCGGGGGCCCGGCCGGCCGCCCCGCAGTCTCCCCCAGCCCCGGGCGCCAGGGCGCCGAGCCTTCGGCTTCAGAAAGCCCTCCCCTCACTCTCCTCTCGCCTCCACATCCGCGCCCAGGCCCCCAGCGGAGGCCACAGACAGCACCGCCGCCTGAGGAAACTCCGCCCGGGCGGCGTCCCACCTCGCGAGACACAAAACTAACCCCGGCACTCCCGCGACGAGCTCCCTCAGCGCAGCCCACGCGACGCGGCCCCACTCCCTGGACTAGGCCCCGGGGCAAGCCGTCTACACCACTGCCTGATGCCTCGCCGCTATTTTGTTTTAAAATATGGCTCCACAGGGATCTAAATCAAAGGCTTGTATCATACGATTAGGACACGGTTTAATTTCACTGAAGCCTGGCTGGACTCTTACGCCGGCCGTCTCGGCTGCGAACAGGCAAAAGCCCGGGCCACCCCGAACGAGGTCCTCTTTCCCAGAGGCCCCTGGTCGCTCCTCCCCAGCCCCCCCCCGAGCCCGCCCCTTCCGGTGGGCGGGGCTACCGGTCGGCGCGGCTGCGCTCGCGCCACTGCGCACTCGCGGGAGGGCGGTACCACGGCGGCGGCGACATGGGGGGGCGCGGAGCAGACGCCGGAAGTAGCGGAGGGACGGGTCCCCCCGAGGGGTACTCAGCGCCGGCCGCCTCCGCCAGAGCCGCGGCCAGAGCCAAGGCCGCAGGGGGTGGGCGTGGCGGCCGCCGGAACGCGA
>SJYF01000082.1:5106056-5125476 GCA_006410515.1 Procapra przewalskii | reverse complement strand
ACCCCCTCCGTTCCCTCTCCCCGCGGAGCGGCGCCGCGTCGCTCGTCTCCATCTGCTGCCATGAGCGAGCGCCTCCGCCCCAGGTGAGCCCGCAGGGCGCCCTCAGCCCCTCAGCCCCTCGCCCGGTGTGGTGTCCTGGGGTACGCGGAGCCGAGGGGCGTGCGACGCGGGGCCCGAGCGAGCCTGGGCCCTGCGAGTCTCCGTGTGGGCGCCTTGCCGTCCGGGCGCGGAGAGGGGAGGGATGCTCGGCTGACTGGGAACCTGGTCCCCGGGGGCGCCGGAGCGGTGACTTCTCAGGGCCCGGGCCACCCCCTCGACCCCACCGTTCTTCCCCCAGACCCCACCTTTTCCTGTTTGGAATGAAGCCCGGTCGGTCCCAGCGGAGAGAAGGGGGCCCCAAAGCTTCCCTGTCCCAAATTTAGGAGGGTGGGGGGATGGGAGGAATGGCCGACGTTCGAGAGGAGCCTCGCGGGCCCCTTTGAGGGGACGGCGGGGCGGGTAGCCGGTCTCCCCAGGGTCTGGAAGAAGGACTGGGCTTAATTCCGCAGGACGCAAGGGTTAGGTCAGATAGAAGCCCTTGTGGCCTGCTGGGCCGTCGTGGACGCAGAATGGGCTAGGGCTGGAGTCATGACCTGTGGCTTCCCTCCTCGGCCGTAGCGTGGAGAGCAGGCAGAGTTCTAAACAGTTGGGATGCCGAACCGTTTCACTCCGAAGGCGGGAGGTAGGGCTCTATTGCGACGCACTTTTCCTCCGAGCCTGGAGCCGCAGCTTGACCTAGAGGGTGCTGAGGATGCTTTTCCTGTTTCTCATTTCTCACCTCTGTGAACAGGTTAGGGAGGGAAAAGTTGGGATTGTACCCCAGAATGGAGAAGATGGACTTTATTAGGAATTAGAACAATTTCTCATCGTGGAGTTTGAACTGAAAACTAAAGATATCACCAAGTCCCATCTTTCATTCTTCTGATCAGGAAGCAGATTTAGAAAGCTCAGTTGGTTTACCTGGGTCTCTTTAGGCCAGTACTTTGGCCATCTGATTCGAAGAACTGCCTCATTTGAAAAGACCCTGATGCTGGGGAAGATTGAAGGCGGGAGGAGCAGGGGACAACAGCGTATGTGATGGTTGGATGGCCTCACCGACTTGATGGACATGAATTTGAGCAAGCTCCGGGAGTTGGTGACGGACCGGGAGGCTTGACGGAGCTGCAGTCCGTGGGGTTGCAAAGAGTTGGGCGCGACTGAGCGACTGAACTGAACTTCTAGGTTCACTGTTCTCTTCATGTTTTTTTCCCCCCAAAAATAATCTCCGTGAGGCTTAAGTGAACGAGACGGGAATTGCCTTGGTAAATTACGCTGTAGGGTTTTTTTGGTCCCTCTGTGTGTTCAGTGACTTTTGAATGTAATTGACAGTCTTTCCACGGGGACCTGGCCCTACAGCGTATTAATTCATAGGGTTGAGATTCTGGAAAGCATCTTGGAAGTTCTTTAGGGCAATAGTGAAAATCAAGAGTTCTCCAAACTTCTGCATATTGATTTGGGTCATGTAGTGAGAGGGCCATAAAACCTCTACTTGTATATGAAAGAAGAGTGGGCTGAATTTGAAATTAGGGGCCCAGTGTACCAACTTGCTACTGAGATTAGTCACGAGATCCTTACGTATAGTAAGCCTGATATAACTGCTAGGTTTTTCCTTCCCACACCCAGTTTGTACTTCCAGCAGTCCCTCGGGATGTCTCACATAGCTGAAAAAGTCTAAATATTTCTCAGAAAAACATTCCTTTTATCCAGTGCTGTACACAAATACCCTGGATGCGCTTAGACTCCTAGCAGATTCTTTTTATCTCGTTCACACAATCTCACATGGTAACTTCTTTACTGTGAAAGAAGTCACGTGAGTTGGCAGTGCTTTCTCTGCTCCCACGTGTTGTGTAGTACAGTGGATCAGATCCAGTTGTCTTAGCATCTTCGAGTCAGTTCAGATCTATGGATCTGTTTCCTCAATTTTAAGAGGAAGCATTGGTCTGTGATGGTGGATCTTCATACAGGAGGGGTGGGTATGGGTATGTGCGCCTGTGCTTGCTCAGTTGTGTCCGACTCTTTTCAACCCCATGGACTGTAGTCCAGCAGGCTCCTCTGTCTGTAGAATGTCAGAGTGGGTTGCCATTTCCTTCTCCAGGGGATCTTCTCGACTCAGGGATCAAGCCCACCCTCTTGCATCGTCTGCGTTGGTAGGCGGGTTCCTTACCAGCTGAGCCACTGGGGAAGCCCTGTGTGGGAGGGAGGTCCCTACTCCAATTAAAACATCCATCATCTCTTATAAATTGAAGGATTTTTTTTTTTTTGGTAGGGTGAAATAGTTCTGTCATTTTTAAAATAAAGTTTGAAAACCACTAGTCTCTGTTTTCTAGGATTTCTTCTGTGCTCATTCTCTAGGAGGGGACAGGAGGGTTGGAGAGAAGTGAAGTGATGAAAAGTGATGTATTCTGCCATCCTGAGAAGTAACAGATGCTAAACAGTAATCTGTAACTAAATGGCTAGGGAGAATGTAATTAGTTACAGGGTGACTGCTCAAATTATAACCTGGCCTAGGGCATTAATGTTGAAAGTTACAATCTGACTGATTGTGTTGAGCATGAAGGTATGGTTTTGTAAAATACTCATGGTGTTGAAAGAAATGCTTCAAGGATGAATTCTGCAAAGAGCTTAGAAAAAGGAGAATGAAGAACATATAGGGCTCATTCTTAATCCAGAACCAT
Organism: Procapra przewalskii; assembly: GCA_006410515.1. Lineage (NCBI taxonomy): Eukaryota > Metazoa > Chordata > Mammalia > Artiodactyla > Bovidae > Procapra > Procapra przewalskii. Next base: position 5,122,723 of record SJYF01000082.1, on the reverse strand, counting down.
CCAAAGGAGAGAACTCCCAAAAGGCCGGAGAGATCCTTCTGGCACCTGGAGACATCAGCTAATTATGAGGCAGGGATATTTCATGTGACTGTCTTCAGTTTAATTGAAATCTTCAAAACCAGCCCATCCTCTTGACGTTCACCGTCTTGTCACTAGAAGGATAGTAACCTTCTCTCCCATTATAAATGAGGAAATTGGAAAGTTGTAGTCAGGCCATGAGTTTGCTGGCTGTGACTCAGCAGCCCCGGCACAATCATCTGTTGGAACGCTGATAAAAGAGGAGTTGGGGGGCCGTCGCCGTCATTCGAGGAGTTTCTCTTTGGGTGGAAGCTGGGTGTAGCGATTTCTTGGTTCAACTAGCACATCCATTTAATGATTATTAAAGCCTGATATTTATCTAGTTTTTAGCCTCCAGTACATCAAGGTAAGATCTAATCCCCTGAGAGAAAGGTGAGGAACAGATCTTATTTTGTAAACAGTTGAGTCTTAGGATGATGTAGTCCATTGGGTCACACTGAACTGAACTGAGGCTTAGACCGGTGTAGCCCCCGCCGGTTGGCTAGTGCTTCCTCAGAATCATACCCCCCATATTTATCATTCCAAGCCTAAACTGGGTCCAAACTCATCGATTAATAACGTTAGATGCATTCACAGGTAAGAGAGAACTGAGCTTAGGGTGATACATTTTTGCCAACGTCCAGACCTGATCAAAGCCCCTCTACTCACATAGAATGTGTAACTGTGTTGAAGATAACTGTGCGTTCTAATTCAGTATTTTCCAGAAAGCTCTCTTACCCTCTAGATAGAGCAACTTGAACCCTGAAGAGCTTTCATTATAGCAGCTTATGCTGCTTTGTATAAATCAACCTTTCGCCAGCTCTGTCCAGTAGAGTTTTCTGTAGCTCTTCTGCCCACGGTAAGTGTACTGGAGTGGGTTGCCATTTCCTCCTCCGGTGGTCTTCCCGACCCAGGGATTGAACCCGTGTCTTCTGCTGCTCCTGCGTTGCAGGTGGATTCTTTATGGCTGAGCCGCCAGGGCAGCGCAGTTCATGCAGTTTGACTGAAAAGTACAGATACCTCCTTTAATAGTTTCTGTTTTCTAACTGGAGTTTTAGAGGTCCTGCCAGCACTAGTTTTTGCATAGAAAACGTACAAACTCTGTCTCCATCATACATCTCAGAATACTTGACTGAGAAAGAGGTGTGATTTTTCTTTAAACCTGGACATTTTAAGCAGCCAGTGCTGCAGTGTAACAGTAACAAGCTGGTGAAGTAACTTCTCTTACAATACCAGGTGGTGCAGCCAGCCATCAAGCTAATGTGTCCGAGAGCTGCCTTTGCAGTGATTGTCCAGAAAAGTAATTTGATGCATTAGGGGGCAGAGAGCTTTTGTGTTCATGTGATAATTGGGGGAAAATCGGAGATGAAAGAGAATGAAAGAATAGAGGCTACCTCCAACCTCTAATGCTCGTCCTGTGTAGCACCATTTTTATAAGGATTTTAAGCGTAAATAGGCAAAGGCAGCCACCCCCATTTTAGATGTTGCCACATGGACAGGAGTAAAATTAGGATAACTTGGAATGAGGAAAGGGAGGGCGAGATCACCTTAGTTAGGTAGAGCTGGAGAGCTTAGTCTTCGATGTCTTCCTGCGCTTGTTTATTCCCAGTAAGCATTTCAAATCGTCAGGCTTCTTTTTAGAAATCAGTTGTACTAATTTAAGCTCGACTTTCCTCCTGTTATTTTACATTTTTGCTCTTTTAACTTTTGTGCCTGTTGGATTATCATAAGACGATCTATCTCTCAGGCAAGAGGGCAAATTTAATATGTTTAAATTACAATTTGAAGTGTGCAGAAGACCAATTATTTTTTCTTCTCTTCGTGGTTTAATTCCAGGAAAAGGAGAAGGAATGGCAGTGAAGAAGACCACCATCTCCCCCCACAGACCAAAAGGAGCAGTAGAAATCCTGTCTTTCACGATTCTTGGGACACAGAGGTAGGAAGTGTGGTCGAGAGCACCTGCTGTTTGCACTGCTTGAGCCGCTTCTGGGTAATGAAAATTATTCTTTGAGTAGGGAAAAGTGATCTGACTTGATTGCAGTGTTTCTAACTTTTTTTTTCTTTCTTCTGAGTCATGGCTGTTTTGAGGATGCTACCCACCTTCTCCATAGCCAAACAGCCTGTGTTTGCATGTAGTAATATATACGCATGCCCAGAATTGGTATGTTATGGGTTTTATGGACCTTTGAAAGCCCATCTTTGAACCCTTGTTGGTATTTCAGAAACCACAACTTCTTTTATTTTTTAAAGTTTTTTTTTTTTTTAATATATGGACCATTTTAAAAGTCTTTATTTGTTGCCATATTGTTTTTGTTTTATGATTTGGTTTTTTGGCCTCGAGGCATATGGGATCTTAGCTCCCAACCAGGGATGGAATCTGCACTCCCTGCATTAGAAGGCAGAGTCCCAACCACTGGACAGAGGATGAGCCTCTGAACTGAGGTTTCCCGGGGGCTTCTCTGTCCCTCCTGTGCATTTGAATGCCTGGTCTGCAGTGGGGCAGGGAAGCTGACTGGATGCTGCTATTATTAATAAGTGATGCACCTGAAGCTTTGATCCTCAACAGCTGTCAGCTAAGAGAGAAACTCCTCACTGCAAAGGTCCCTCAGCCCCAGCCTCGTCACTTAAAGCAGAACTCCATGCCTCCCAATTCTCGCGTAACCAGAATAATTTGTACTTCAGTTCTTGATAGTAGGATTTGATCTATATCCGGTCTTTAGCAGAAATCCAAAGTAACTCCCTCAAGGAGGGAAAAAAATCAGTAACTGTCAGGTAGGTAATCCTCATTCAAGAGCAGCTGATGCACCCCAGAGCAGACTCGACCCTTTTACGTGGAGACTGAATTTTCCATAGCTTTTATCCCCCCCTTTAAATCCTCGTATCAATTTTTCCCCCCTTTAGAGTAGCAGAAAAGTGTTGAGCTTTTGGTTAACGTAATAACTAGGGAATTTCACAGATGGAAGAAAACCAAAGATTAAAGGCTGCCATGAACATCTAACGATAAGAATTGCGTTTCCATGATTCTTTTGAGTTAAGACTTCATTAAAAGAGTGTGTGAAGATTGCTTTCATAGTACCAGTGTAAATATTTCTTTACTTGTGCCTGTATGTCAGACCTGCCGTTTGATGTTTGCATCAGTTCAAAGGTACAGTAGATCTTTTTATATATTTATTTTTTGTATTGATCTTTCTTCCCCTGTGTCTACAGTTTTAATGCTTGAGAGCAGGAGTGTAAATGGTCATCTTTTTTTTAAAAATCAAGCATTTCTGATCCCTTATTTTGAACGCTACCCCTAGTACTGGGTTTGGTTGTGTCTTGGTTGCTGTTTGCAGAGAATGCTCTTCTCTCCCTTGCTGGCGCCATGCATCGGTCTCACAGAAGAAGCTGGTGTATTGTTCAGCCTGTGGGTTCATGTGTGTTGTTCTTACTTGTCCAGAGAAATTCAGCGATTAAACCACTCTGTAGTTACTGGTCGGAAGTGTGGACTGGATTGCCCAGGTAATAATTAACAGGCAGTGCAGGCACTTTTTACCTGTCATGGTAACTGAACTTGCTGATAGGCCCGTAGTTTCGTCACATTTACTGGCACCTGGTGCTGTTGGGTGATGTGGCCGAGCAAACCCAGGGAGTGCTGAGTAGCAAATGGCAGGGGTGGGGGATACCTTTAAAATGGAAAGTTAAGTCCTGAATAATTAAATCTACCACTGGAGTAGATCATTATGTTTATAGTGCAAAAATAGCCAGTCTAGGGGCCTTTGGGTGCTCGTTGACAGTTGTGTACGAAGGGGAATATAAAAATACGTCATTACTAGTGGATTCTTAATTTTACTAATTTGTATAATAAAGTCTATTATTAGTGAAAATGGTATCTTATAATTCTAAGCTAGGACCAACAAGCTTTATTTCTTTAAAACACTTAAGAGAAACATGTCCTGTGTCTTTCTTGAAATACTTAAGTTTAGAATTTTTTTCTTGTAACATGAACAACTTTCATTTGGTTAATTTCCAAAACTTACTGTTTTCTCCTAAATGTAATAATATTGCCAGGTACTGGGAAATAAGGCATGAGGTGTTGGAATTATTTTGAACTCTGCCACAAGTTAAGTCATGCTTATCTGTAAAATGGAGATGGTATGGGCCTCTTTTTTCCTCGATTCTAGGAAGCTGAAGAATGTGAACTGACTTGCCAGATTAGTTGCGTAAAGAGAAATTCTGAATGTACTTGTACATTTTCTTCCTGTCACTTTGGTGGGTGTTATGATCTCTACTTTTTAGATGGAAAAATTGGCCCACAGAAAATAGTCACTTGCACAGAGATACATAGCTAGTACAAGGCAGGTCAGTGAGCCCCAGAATGTGAGCTACCCACAGTGTGAACCATCTCCCAGAAGACAGACCAGAAGGTCTAAGGGTCTTTGCTAAATATATTCAGTGCTGCTAGGTCCTGGACTTCTCTTGAATCATGGGAACAGAGAAGAATATTTTTCCCCCAGTTAATGCTCTGAAACTATATTACCTCAAAAGTAAGTTTAGTAAAGAAATTGGGGTTTGGTATTCTTTTCAACTGATTGGTCTTTGCCTTGAAGATGTTGAATATTTACTCCAGTGGCTTAGATTTAATGGCTTGGGAGCTTTAGGGTAGTGTTTTGAAAATTGAGATCTAATTTACAGGTATAGGAATAAAAAAGGTTTCTGAAAGCCCTTCTGGATGACTCCTGGTTGGTTAAGGCCTAAAGCAGGTTCTGTTTTCTGTCTGGTGAGTGAGGTGATTGGTTACTTTGTGATTGGTTACTTTGTGTCTTCCTGTTGAGTCCTTTCTGAAGGTAGCCCTATTCCCTGACCTCACATAGTGACTGGATGGGTAAAAACTAGCTGAATTTAATTGATTTAGGCTGACCTTTTCTTAGGTTGGCTGTCTTGGTTTGAATTGTAGCTTTGGTTATAGGAATGATGCTCTTTATTTTCAGCTTGAACATCTTTCTTTACAAAAACTACACTGGACACTTTGACTGAATCTGGCCTCTGGTGTGTAGGTAAATTCCTTACAAGAAGTACTGCTACCTGAGTGAATGAAAGCTGTACTGTTTTTAAATACAAAGACTCCAACTTAAAAAAAACTTTATTACGCTGTGCCAAGCAGGACTTAGCTGTGGCATGCAGACTCTTAGTTGCGGTGTGTGGGATCCAGTTCTCTGGCCAGGGATCGAACCAGGGCCCCCTGCATTGGGAGCACAGACTCTTAGCCACTGGACCAGCAGAGAAGTCCCCACCCCCTCCTTTTTTTTTTTTTTTTAAATACTTTTAACTTAACCAAGACTGAGCTTTTAAAGATCTTTTGGATCATTATAAAATCACAGCAGGTAGAGAACGAGAAGATGTGGAAATAAAACAGAGATGGCTTAACTGGAATAGCCTCTGTCTTGTTCTTGTGCCTACTAGAAGGGAACTCTTTGATGTCATATCCCTGGAACCCCGAGGGTGTTTTATTAGGAGTGCAGAGGCATGGCAAAAACAGTAGAACCAGGGGGATCTGTGCCTCGTTAAAACTAGGATGCCATAAGTCCGTTTGTCTTAACTTATAAGAATTAGCAGAATGTTAGGTGATTTTTTTTTTTTTTAATTTATATGACCCTGGGAATATTTAGCATACCTTTGTAAGAGGGTATTTTAAGACTTTGTTTTTGCTCATTCTCATCATTAACCTGTCTAGGGTAGTAGGGCCAGCCTGAGACAAAACTGTTTTGGCAGACTCGGGGTGTGGCGTCAAGGTTGTGCAGTTAAAACCCTGTAGCAGGGGACTTCCTTGGTGGCTCAGTGGTGAAGAAGCCGCCTGCCATTGAGGGAGACACAGGTTCGGTCCCTGACCCGGGAGGATCCCACAGGCCATGGAGCAGCTAAGCTCGTGTACCCCCAACTCTTGAGCCTGTGCTCTGGAGCCCAGGAGCTGCAGCTGCTGAAGGCCACGTGCCCTGGAGCCTGTGTTCTGCGAGAAGAGGAGCCACTGGGATGAGATGCCCTCGCACTGGAACTGGAGAGCATACCTGCTCGCTGCAGCTAGAGAAAAGCCTGTGCAGCAATGAAGACCCAGCACAGCCAAAAATATAAATAAATTTAAGAAACTATTGAAAAAAAAACAGCCCTGTAGCAAAGTAACTGAAATTGTTAGGTTGGTGCAAAAGTAATTGCAGTTTTTGCAACATTGAAATTTGCCATTTGATATTGAAATACAGGGCTTCCTAGGTGGTGCAAGTGGTAAAGAACCCACTTGCCAGTGCAGAAGATGTAAAAGACTCCAGGTTCTATCTCTGGGTAAGAAAGTGGGCATGGCAGCCCATTCCAGTATTCTTGCCTGGAGAATCCCATCAACAGAGGAGCCTGGCGGGCTGCAGTCAGTAGGGTCACAAAGAGTTGGACACAACTGAAGTGATGCAGCACACATACACATTGGAATACATTCTAGACAAATGTGGTTATGTTGTGTATCATTTTAATGCGCATTTGTGGCTTTTATCTTTTTTATAGGACTTATTACTTGTTGTTTGTATTTAGACAATAGAAATGATGTTAGATAAAAAGCAAATTCTAGCAATTTCCTTATTTGAGTTCAAAATGGTTCGTAAAGCAGTGCAGATAACTTGTAACATTAGCAGTGCATTTGGCCCAGGAACTGTAACAAACGTACAGTGCAGTGGTGGTTCAAGGAGTTTTGGAAAGGAAACGAGAGCCTGAAGATGAGTGCCATGGCCGGCCATTGCTGTGGGAAATCAACAGAGGTCAGCTGAGACCATCATAGAAGCTGACCCTCTTACAGCTGCACAGGAAGCTGCCAAAGAACTCACTGTTGACCATTCTGCGGTCATTGGCATTTGAAGCAAATTGGAAAGGTGGAAACGCGCGGTGCGTGGGTGTCTCCCGAGCTGACTGGGAATGGAAAACGTCGCAGTTCTGAAGTGTCATCCTCTCATCCTGTGCATCAGCAGTGGACAATTTCTCAGTTGGATTGTGACGTGTGACGAAAAGTGGATTTTACATGACAACTGGTGATGACCAGCGTAGTGGTTAGACTGAGAAGAAGCTCCAAAACACTTTCCAAAGCCAATCTTGCATTGGAAAAAGTCATGGTTACTGTTTGGTGGTCTGCTGCTGATCTGATCCACTACAGCTTTCTGAATCCCAGCGAAAACATTATGTCTGAGAAGTATGCTCAGCAGATCGATGATATGCACCAAAAACTGCAATGCCTGCACCTGGCATTGGTCAACAGAAAAGGCCCGGTTCTGATCCACGACAGTACCTGATCACATGTCATGCAACGTTGCCTCATAACCTTTTGCAGGGAAAACTCTTCCACAGCCAGCAGGAGACAGAAAATGCTTTCCAAGGGCTCATCGAATCCTGAAGCAGGGATATTTATGCAACAGGAATAAACCGATTTCTCATTGGCGAAAATGTGTTGATTGAAATGGTTCCTATTTTGATTAATAAAAATGTGTTTGAGCCTAGTTATGTTGTGGTGCTGGAGAAGACTCTTGAGAGTCCCTTGGATTGCAAGGAGATCCAGCCGGTCCATCCTAAAGGAGATCAGTCCTGGGTGTTCATTGGAGGGACTGATGCTAAAGCTGAAACTCCAATACTTTGGCCACCGCATGTGAAGAGCTGACTCATTGGAAAAGACCCTGATGGTGGAGAGATTGGGGGCAGGAGGAGAAGGGGACGACAGAGGATGAGATGGTTGGGTGGCATCACCGACTTGATGGACATGAGTTTGAGTGAACTCCGGGAGTTGGTGATGGACAGGGAGGCCTGGCGTGCTGTGATTCATGGGGTCGCAAAGAGTCAGACACAACTGAGTGACTGAACTGAACTGACTGATCCTGATGTAAAGTTCATGGTCCAAAACCATTATTACATTTGCACTGACCCAATAACTTTTTAAAAGATCTATTCAAAATGGAGGAACACTCAAAAGTTTTAGAAGTGTTAGTCACTCAGTTGTGTCCGATTCTTTTGGACCCCCTGGACTGGGGCCCACCAGTCTCCTCTGTCTGTCAAATTTCCCAGGCAAGAATGCTGGAGTGCGTTGCTATTTCCTTCTCCGGGGGATCTTTTCAACCCATGGATCAAACCTGGGTCTCCCACATTGCAGGCAGATTCTTTTATCGTCTAAGCCACCAGGGAAGGCTCACTGTTCAAGTTCTTGAAATACTTGTGATACCTTGCATCAGCTCTGAGCATGGATAGCTACCCAAGCAGTTTCATTTTGAACCTGACTGTTGTCTCGTTGAGTAATGAGAATACATACATGTTTTTAGGCAGGAACTTCAAATAGATGATGTGGTCCAACTCTCTCATGTAAGAATATGCAGTTACTTATGGACACAGACAAAGTGACCCCTGTATTTTCTTCCCATGCATATTTAGGAAGTAGTTTTAATTGGCCTACTGAACTTCCTTGGAGTCTTATGGGCCCACTGGTATTAGCAGACCTGGAGCTCTCTCAAGTCATTGGGCACTCTGGGAGCACAATTTTAAGTTAGAAGCCCTGATGGACTTGGCTGGGATCCTCTTGCACGTAATTCGCATTCTGCAGTGGCCTTAGGGTGAACTTTCATTCTCACTCCTGGGATGGAGTGTGTAATACAACCAGCAAGATTTTTTTTTTTTTCCTTTACAGGCTCATGTAAATTAAAAGCACCACTGAACCGGGAGATGGATGTGAGGGGAAGCCGGGGCTTGAAGGAAAATAAAATGCGATGTTGCTCTGCTTTTCTAATTAAGAGAAAGCATACAGCTCTAGGTAATAAATGTACAGGTGTATTCCTGCTCTTTCTCTATGAAGCAGAGACTCACTAATTAACAGTCCCGTCTGGGGGACTTTCTAAAGGTTATTAGTAGAAAGAGTCTTCAGAGTTATTTTGTTCTACCATGGGTTTAAATGGGCTCTCTCTTAAACTGACTTCACACTGTGGGAAAGTAAAATTCAGGGCAGCCTAGCTGAGCACCAGGCGCTCTTTACCTCTGCTGTATCAGTGGAGCCGTGTGAACTAAGAAAAGGAGCTTCGTCTTCTCTGCTCCCTGCTCCACGATTTAGACGTATTCTTTCTGCCAGAAACAGTGCATGTCCCTCTGCCTTCTCTCAGGCTTTTGAGTGCTTTTTTCTGATGCCTTTCCCTTCCTGGCCATCCAAACAATCTGATCCAGAAAAGCCCCACCAAGCGGGGGAAGCGCAATTTTTTTTCTTGTCTCTGGTTTTCGGTTTTATAAGACAAAACGATAGATTTCTGCATATATCCTGAGGCTTTGCCAGAGACTTAGAATTTGGTCTTACATCTTCAGGGTTAAAAGGAAATAATCGTCTTTCCTTTATCCCATTAAGTTAAGATCTATTAGAGTAACTTTTCAGACTTTCTGAAGTGCAAGTAGGAATGAGTGCACTCTGAAAGAGATTTGTTTTGTTTTCACCTTTAATGACAGCATGTATGGAAAGTTTTATGTGTATTTAAATAACATAAAAGTGCATTTACCTGGATTCCTAGGTTCTCAGTAGGTTCTCTCTTAGTCTAAAAGCATCATCAGTCTGCTGTCTGTCTGCTAATGATTCAACTGAAATAGTTTGGAGGTTCTTAAGCTGTTACATTAAATGAGATGAAACAGCCTTCCTAAAATCTTACTGACAGTATCGTATTTTTTTAAGTCTCAGTCTTAGGGTTAGAAAAAACTGGAGACCTTACTGTCTTTAGCAGTAGCACTCTTTAGTTCTTTTAATGACCGCATTTTGTCCTCAAAAGAAGTGTTTTTTTGGTAGAAGCTATAGAAAATAAAGATTTTTTTAAAGTAGGTCTAAATGCTAAATATTTTGGCATGTCTGTCCTTGCAGAATATTTTTGGTGTCCTTATGTGTATACAGAAGCACTCTGAAAACCAGCAGACTTACTGCACATTATTCTGAAACCTATAAAGACGATGTTAAAGATCTTTCTTCTTTATTGTGTGTACGTGTGTATGTCTCTGTCATCACTGTTAGCCAGCTGTGTAGTTTCGTCGTTAGGGATTACAGTTCATGTGTTGCATTTTATGTGTGTTACGTTGCAGTTTAATCAGTTGCTTCTAGTTTTAGACAGTTAGGTTGTCTCTATTTTTAGCTATTATAAACAAGGCCGCTCTAAAAATTTTAAGACATGTCTTTAAAACTGAGCTACAAGTGCTTAGAACAGACTAGAAGCTGAAGGTCTCTGTCCCTCTCTCCCCTTTAACAGCGTTTGTGCAGCCGTCTTTCTCTTTATCTGAGAGAACGTCCGCATCTTCTCAGAGTACTGTCACCATTGCGGTTAGAGTGTGAAATAGTCCAAGATGAACTTGACTTGCTAGATACGGATTCTCATCCTTGCTTTAATTTTCAGACAGTGCTTGTAATGAGAAATGGCAAAGAAAAGTAAAGAGGAGGCAGAATGCTCCTGGCGGCAGGTTTCTTCCCTAGTGGAGCGGCCTGCTTGTCACCTGGCATGCTGAGCTGGGTATGCCGGCGGCAATTCTAGCTGATTCTACACTAGGTCAGGGGAGACTTTTCATGGAGACATTTTTTCTGTTTGAATTGGCTTTGACTTTTTAGGTCTTCAGGTAAATGTGCAGTAATTGTTGCTGCTGCTGTAAGTAACTGCAAATGATTTGGTGGACCATGATATTTCTTGATTTAAGAATGGACGTTTGTGACCATGGCTTTCTTTGCCATTTCAGTTTATATACATATTGTTAGGTGTAATTTTTTTATCAGAAAATAAGAACTAGCTTTTTAAAAATCATGTTTAAAGTATTGGAAGCATATATGTGTTTATTTTTATAATAAAAACACTGCAAACAGTTGTAGGAAACGGTAGAAAAAAATCACCAACTGAATTCCTCCATCTAACATAATTATTGTGATGTGTTTCTTTCCGGTCTGTTTCCTAATCTGTGGGTTTCACACGATGGAAGGCAGGCATTTCAAAACTAATGTTTTTGTCGTAAGGGAATATATAAATTTAGATGTGTCCCTCCCCAAGAAAATTCGACACAAGAGCGCTAAACTCCAGAGTGCTTGCTCCTCGTGTGCCGGCTGCTGGCAGTGTCGTGTGGGGTTGTGAATGGAGGAGGGCGCTGCTGGCCCGGTTGCTGGAGCCCTCACTTAGTTGTGTGTGCGCGCAGTTGGGTCTGGTCCTGACTCTTTGTGACCCCGTGGACTGGAGCCCGCCAGGCCCTTCTGGCCACGGGATTTCCCAGGCAAGAATACTAGAATGGGTCGCATTTCCTCCTCCAGGCGATTGTCCCGACTCGGGGATCACACCCAGGTCTCCTGCATCAGCATGTGGGTTCTTGGTTGTCTGAGTCACCAGGAAGGCCCAGGGTATCTGAAGTTAAACCCCAGTAGAGCTCCAGAGACCCCAGCAGCCTGACTGTGACGCGTGTCTCTTTCCTTGTTCCAGTCTTCGAGCAGTGACAGCGGCGGCAGCAGCAGCAGCAGCATCAACAGCCCCGACAGGGCCAGCGGGCCCGAGAGCAGCTTGCACCGCCTTGCCGCCGGGCCCGGCCCCCACACCCCACAGCCCGCGCCCGAGCCATCTGCGCTGTGCCAAGGCCCCTACTTCCACATCAACCAGACCCTGAAGGAGGCCCACTTCCACAGCCTGCAGCACCGGGGACGGCCTCCCTCGTGACGCGCCAGCAGACTCTTGCCTTCTGTGAAGGGACAGTGCTGTGCAGATTGGATATTTCAAGTTAACGATGTTTTAAAAAAAATTGCACAAAAAATGCCTGTTGGCTTTTCAGTCTATATTTGAGATAATAGGTTAACAGGCTGTTGTTTACTTGTGGTTTGCTGCACTATTGCGATTTCCAAGGGGCTTTGAAGCAGTTTTTATAGGATTCTTCTAAGGGTGGGTCTCAAGGGAGACACAGGAGGTCACCCCATCTGTGTGTTGAACCCAGAGTCTGTCCAGTTTAGACTGCTTTCCAGGTCTGTCAGTTAGAAATTCTACTTTATGTAAAAAGACCTTTTAAAACTGCAGGATCTTCAATTTTTTAAATAAACTAGTAAAGAGGATCTACTTGCCATGGGAAAAAAAATAGATTTTTTTTCCAGAACATAGAAAGCTGGACCAGTCTTGCACTGAAGCGAACTGCCATGCTACCTCTTAGCACGTGGACGTCCTGTTGAAAGTGCGGTCCTCTGGGACAGGACGGTCAGACCCCGGATAGACTGTGAGTCAGCTCCCTTCCTATAGCTGTCTTTTCTCTGCTATATATTTGTATTTCCAGAGAGAAGGGGCTTTCTGATTCATGGACCCCAGATACCTTGTTAACTGTTGTTCCTCCAGAGCTTGCGTCTCAGACTTAGGAAACACTGCTCAGCTCGGACAGTTACGGAATACGTAAGTGACTTCTGGTTTCAGGCACCACCTTTCCCCCCAGCAGCTGGTGTGAGCTCCCTGGTTAATTCCACCTGGCGGTGTGAGAAGGCACCAGTGAAGGCTGATGCAGTCTAAGCTATAGGAACTGAGGTCTGGAGTCACGAGTTTCTGTGAACTCTGGGGCACAGACTTCACTGGCTCTACGCTTAAAGTCATCCCCGCCCCAACAGGAACGAGGGGGCCATATCCCACCGTGGCCACCAGAGAGACTGGTGTGGCTCGGAAACAAAGGGGCAGAGTCACTTCTAGGAGAAATAACGCAGGAGCATTTATTTAGAGAGACGGAGCATCCTCGTCACTTGGTCATGCTGGAGAGCCACCCGAGTTTGAACAGCGAGGGTGCGGCCGAGTCTTCCTCGTCAGCGACCAGCTGCCTGAACAGGGAGCCGGCCTGCTTGGGGTCGTCTGCTCGGGAGAGCGCCGGGGGTGCCACCTGCCGCTGTGTGGAGAGGAAAGTGCCTTAATGTCCACCCAGACCCCCAGCTGCCCGCCCCCGACTCTGCTCAGGGCCAACGCGGCGTGCACACGGCGGGCCTCAGCAGCGCGGCCAGCCCCTGGAGGCCACTGCTTAGTCCCAATGGGAAAGGACGCGCGGCCGACTGGGGCTGTGGCGGGACGGCCGAGACCAGGAGCGTGGGCTGGAGGGCGGGGCGCGTGTGCCTCCTCCCCGTGGCGTGTTCCCCTCGGGGGCAGAGCTGAATGGTCAGCTTCCGGAAGGAAATTGGACAGTGGGTAAAGCCAAGAGCACAGGTCTGGGCTCAGGAGCGGGAGGCTTGTGCACAAACCTTTTTCCCCCCTTACTCCCATCTCCAAGTTTTAAAACCCGGTGTTGATTGAGGATTTTGGACCTGACTGGGTTTGATGGCAGGGAATATGGAAAGGAGACATTGTGAGTACTTTTATCCAACCAGAGAGCAAACGAGGACTACACGCTGGAAGGAGGGGAGCTGTGTGAGCTCTCTGACACACTTGTACACAACACACTTCAGAGACCCCTGGAGGACTCCTGCAGCTATCCTAGCAGATGGCAGCCTGCTGAGACAAAACGTCTATCAACAAGAACAGGTGAAACATGAGGAAGCAGACTCCCTACCCACCTAAGAGAAATGAGAGACGAAACCATCGCTGAAACAGAGCCTTTTTTTTTTTTTTCCAAATAAGTACAGTTGTAGTGCTGGGTTAGCAGTTAACTCTTCTACCCTCTTAATCTTAATCACAAGCTGTAATCTTGGTCCGTCCTGCACATTTTCTACAGCCGTGACAGCCTGAGAGTCATTTCTACTGTGAGGCTACTTGATAACGTCAGTGGGCATCTTTTAAAACCTCTTAGCTCAAGCTAGTAACATCGTGTATTTCCTTATTGCGCCGCCATTAAAAGCAGCATCAGTGCACCTTGCCACTTGTTCTCGATCGGTTATTTGAGGTGGGGCTGAGGGGATGGCTTGGTGGGAGGCGGGGCGGGCTCCCTGCGGAGGACACTCACCTGAGCTTTGGTTTCCATGCTTCCACCAGCTGACTTGGCCTTTCGTGTGCTTGTCATGCTCAGTGGAAGAAGCCCAAACCTGCCGGACAAGACGAAGGCGGCTCAGCGGAGGGGCTGGGGGGCTGGAGGCCAAGCAGGGGTCGCTCAGCGTCCTCACCTGATCTGGCTCGACGCCAGTGGCAGGATGTTGTGGGCTTCTTGGGAGTTGAACGTACTGCTCCTGGGGGTGAACTGGTTCTCCGGACCGCTCACCAGTCCAAAGAGAACCTGCGGGAGACGGGACAGGGTGACAGGCTGCATTCTGCATTGTCCAGTTGAGAGGAAACCTGCTCCTGTTAGCAATCGGTCACTGCTTTATTTCTAACCATCCTTAGGGGGTGGTATGTTCTCTTGAGTGTGTTAATACTGCAAATCATTGCCGGCAGGTCAGAATCTCAGAGTCAAGGAGCTCTGAGTCTACTCCTCTTTCTGAAGCCCAGATAAAACTTTAATAGTCCTTACCCACGACTAAAGGGGTCATCCCACTGCCTGGGCTGTGAGGTTTGAGGTTCAATCTAAACCTCTCTCCACCCGTGACTGACTAATTCAGCTGCGTCTTGGCCGTCCCCACCCCTCAGTTATGCGGTGGGCAGGTCTGGGCTGTGACCCAAGCCCCTGGCCCTTCACGCAGAGGGAGCGTGTTCTGCAACTTACGGAGGTCCGCTGCACCAGGCGGCTGAGGTTGCTGTGGAGGTGGGGTGTGAAAACGTCCAGGTCAAATGGGTCGATGAGCGTTTCCAGGTAGTCAGCCACTTTCTCAACTCTAACGAAAGGGTTAAGATGGTCATTCTCCAGCTTTTGTAGGACAGAACCCAAGCTCAGGCTGTTGTAATGCTGGAGAAGTCCTGGAACAGGTGGGTCTGTTTTCCATAACTGCTGCCTTAGCACCGCTTGTCACTGATCACTGTGCTTAAAGAATCCTTAGGAGTTTGAACCTAAGTCAACTACATAAGTTCCCCATATTGTTTTCAGGAAGGGCACCAGAGGCTCAAATTACACCTAACAGTTGGTAGGCGGACTCAGAGGAAGGAGACCCGAACTACTACCGACCCTGGAATCGATCCAGCGGGTGGCCATTCTTTATCTTGCTGGTAACGTGAGCCTGAGTTGTGTTGAGAATAAACACAGGGAATGGGCAGGAAGAGGCGGACTCCCACGGCTTCCCGGAAGGGGGCCGTGCAAGTCAGGAAGAGATGCGCTGGGAGGGTGGGCACGGCTACCTGGGGTCCTGTCTGCAGCGGCCGCTTTTCATCTCTTCACCCTTGGCTGTCAGGACGACGCTGAGGTAACGCAGATCGTAGAGCAGCTGCAGTGCCCGATTCTGGGTCATTGGAAAGGCACCTTCTTTCTGCAAATGAATTTCCCATCCCCACCCATTAAGGTGAGAATAAACAGCTTTGTGTTTTGTCTGTGTTTCAGCTGGTTATTTCAGAAGCTTTTTATACTCAGAAGGCCAGTTTTATCTCATGACAACAAAAGCAACTTACAGTAGATACTTGGTCTTGAACAAAACTAAAAAGCTAATGGCAGGGAGGAGAGCCGTTCCTTAGAAAAAGGTCTCAGGTGCTGCAGACAGTTGCTTTAAAGGAAAAAAGCTCCCGGCATGAAGGGGGAGGCCTTTTTGAGGACGCTCAGAAGACTCATCTGAACTCTTTCCCAAGTCAGGAGCTGGTCCATCTTAGAAACAGGACTGATGAAATGGGAGTAAGCCGGAGGCAGGGAGCTTCCAGCAAGTGATGGGTGGGGGGCTGGGTGATGCGCGCCCCTGACACGGGTGGGCTCTGCTGTTCCTCTCCCCCTACCTCTGCGCCTCCGTGCCCCATCTACATGCCCACAGTGCCTCCTGAGCAGACGGGTTAATGATCTGCCCAGAGCCCGCCTGACCACCTGACACGGCTAGGCATGCACAGCACATCTCTTACTTTGAAGTTTTCGTCCCTGCCGCCTTATGGAAGCTGCTTGGCCCTAGGAGTGGGTTTGATTCAACCCCTGGAGGCGGAAGCCACTGCCCATTAGGGTGCCCAGGGCGAGTGGGCCTTAACACCTGGACTCCTGGATGAGATCTGCCCAAACCCGAGCAACCTGGGGCTTTTACTTCTGTTCTTAATGGGAAGAAATTGGTAGGCCTACCTTCTGCTGCTTGGCTTCTGAGAGCCTCTCGTAGGTGGCAACTACTTGACCCAGGCAGCTTTTCAGCATCTCCTGCAGGGTCACCTTTGGTAAGGCGTGGCCTCCAACCCGATTGATTTCCTGGCACAAGCTAAACAGGAAGGACTGGACATACCAGGACGGCTAGAGGGACAAAAGGAATGCTGAGTTGCCAACTTGCACTGATTAAACGAGACGCGTGGAGAGTGGGCTCCAGGAGCCTAACGAGGCTTCTGCTTCAGGACTCTGAACTGGCCAGTCCACCCCCTCAGAGCAGACCAGTGGACAGGCCTGAGTGGCGTCTGCCCTCATTCCCCTGGTGCCCTGGGCTCGACCCGCCACGCTGCTCACCGCTGCAGAGTCCACTGCAGGGCAAGCTGTTCTCTAGCACAGAGTCTGTGCTACAATAGGAAAGGAGCTGAATGGGCTTCTCAAACCGTCCACGGGCTTGGCCGTCCGCCCACTTTGCCCCACGGGAGAAAGGTGTGCACACTATC
>SJYF01000082.1:5072084-5084268 GCA_006410515.1 Procapra przewalskii | reverse complement strand
GAATGATGCTAAAGCTGAAACTCCAGTACTTTGGCCACCTCATGAGAAGAGTTGACTCATTGGAAAAGACTCTGATGCTGGGAAGGATTGGAGGCAGGAGGAGAAGGGGACGACCGAGGATGCGATGGCTGGATGGCATCACGGACTCGATGGACGTGAATCTGAGTGAACTCCGGGAGATGGTGATGGACAGGGAGGCCTGGCGAGCTGCAATTCACGGGGTCGTGAAGAGTTGGACACGACTGAGCGACTGAACTGACTGAACTGAACTGAACCAAACTGATCACTTGGATCCCAGCCTTGTCTAACTCAGTGAGCCATGCTCTGTAGGGCCACCCAAGATGGACTGCATGGTGAGAGTTCTGACGAAATGTGTTCCACTGGAGAAGGGAATGACAAACCACTGAAGTATTCTTGCCCTGAGAACCCCATGAACAGAAAAGGCAAAAAAAAAAAAAAAAAACCACCCATCACAGCACGTCGTTAAAACCCTTTCTGCCTTCGAGGTTGCTGGGGGCTTTTCCTGGGCGTCCCAGGTTTCCTGGTATGGGTAGAGCATGGAAGGAGAAAGAAAACTCCTTTAAGCCTTCAAAGATGGGGGTGGAAAGGAGGCCGAAGCCTCCCGTTACCTCCACCACCTTCGGAAAGGGAGAGCCAGGCACGGTGCCGGGACCGCTCAGAGCAGCAGACAAGGAGGGCGAAATGCATTTGAAAGCAAGGGTGAGGAGCCTTCAGTCTCCCCTGATGCCGATTGATCTGCTGTCTATAAAAACCCGCTGTTGTTTATGGTGCGTGACAGCTGGAGAAGGCTGGATACAGTGACTCAACAAGGAGTGAAGACGGCCAGGGGTAAGCACCGCACCCTAGACCGTCTTCAGCGAGCTCTGAAAGCACCTCTCATCCGCACTCCGCTCTTTCTTACTGAGACGGTTCTCGGCTCTTGGAAGCTTGAGTGGAGACCCTCCCAGGGGAAGAGGCTTTCAGATCATCCCGGGGAGTTGAATCGTTCCTTTTCCTCGGGATCAGCTGGGGAGAGTGGCGGCCCTGTGGGTCCGGACCTGGCTGATTTCCTCCTCCAACACATACGTCCTTAGCAGGTTGTTCTAACTGGAAACCTTTTCCTCCTACTCCAGGAGCTGCTAATAAACCGCTTCTGTCTGAGACAACACCAAGATAGGGAGGCTGGAGAGACGGAGAAGAGGCATGAGCGAGGCTGATACCCACAAGGGTTCTTGGCCTCCTTAATCAATAGAAATTGATCATGAGCCGACAGCAAATTCAGGCAAGGCTCTACTGGGGCTCCTGCTACAGCAGCAGAAGCAAGAACAGCAGGGCCCCTTGCTTACTCCCCAGAGCGAGCTTGCTCCTTATGTGGGGCGAGGGCAGGGGGTGTGTTCAGGGCGTCAGGCCGGGGGGTGGCTTCGGGGTGTGCCCACCCCCCGGTGGTGGTGTGCGTGCTTTTGCTCCTGACACCCACTGTTTGTTCCTGGCTCTTCAGAAGCGACAGCAGGGATTTGGGGGCTCTTTTCCTATCTTTGTTCCATGATTTTGCCCACCCTGTACACGCACGCAGTTGTTTTCAGTCCCGCACAGCTTCTTTGTATTTTGTTGCTGGAGGAGAGGTGTGTCCAGGTGCAAGCACTTGCGGCAAAGGGTCTCAGGTCCCAGGATGACTCTGGACTAGAGCTGTTGCGTCCAAGACCGAGGAGGAATGCGGTTTCCTTGTTGGAAAGACAGTCCCCGCGCCCCACGGCGTGCCTGAGGATGTGACCAGTGCCACCTGAAGCCCCTGGAGCAAGCAGAGGGGGTCACGTGGGGGTACAGGAAGGAAGGGCCGTGAAACAGCTGAGGTCTGTCACCTCCCAGACGAGCTGTAATGAATAATACAGCACCATCCACTTGGGAGAGCTATTTGGGAGACTGTTTTCTTTTATTCTTTTAGCTGATGAATCATTTATTCAAACGAGGCAGACATCTCCACATTGTTTCCTTCTCTACGGAAAGTGGAGCGTTTTAAATAGATGACTTTCTCTCTTTTTCAACAGAACTTACTTCAGTCTGGTCCCAGGAACTGTTTTTCATTTTAGGATTCACAAATAGTAACACATATGCACCCATGACAGCCAAATCGGCTTGCTTGAATTTCGGATCGCCCTCCGTTATTACGGTAGACTCCACCGACATATGGAGAAAACCCTCCGGCTCTCCCCACCACGTCCTTCTGTTCAGGCCAGTTCTGGCCTTCCGGGGACAAGCCTCCATCGTCAACTTCCTCATTTTCTCTTTTAGGCAGAGGTTCGACGTCTCCATTATCTTTTTCATGAACTTCGATTACTCTGGGAACTATTGGAATGTAGGAGACTAATCTTCAAAAAAAAAAAAAAAAAGCATTGTAAGTATAAGCCAAATTGAGTCTTAATCCAGCCTGAGCCTTTGCTCCAGAAGTGTCTAGACTTTAAAGTGGCAGTGCAGCTGGAACTAAGCTAACTCTAAATCATCTTGAGACTGAGCCCTGGAGACTCCTGTTCATCGAGGAAGGTTCAAAGAACATGATCCCCATCACATACTGAACGAGAGTAAAAGTTTCTCGGTCATGTCTGACTCTCTATGACTATAGCCCATGGACTATAGCCCACCAGGCTCCTCTGTCCATGGAATTCTCCAGGCAAGAATACTGCAGTGGGTTGCCATGCCTTCCTCCAGGGATCTTCCTGACCCAGGGATTGAACACAGGTCTCCCGCATTACAGGCAGACTCTTTACCATTTGAGCCGCTCAGTTCATCATGGAAGGCTCTAAAAAGATGCTCTTCCCCGTCACATACTGGCTGGTATTTAAAAATGCATGGGATGAGGGGCTTCCCTGGCGGTCCCCTGCTTCCAGTTAAGATCCCATGCTTCCAGTGGAGGGGGTGGGTTTGATCCCTGGTCAGGGGCGTAAGATCCCACACGCTGCATGCCTCTCTCCACCCCCCCACCCCCCACCAAAAAATGCGGAAATGCACAGGCTGAGCGGGTGCGGCTGTCTCGAGCTGTGAAAGTGGACGGGGTGCAACAGTGGGTGAAGGGAGGACTTCTTTTATCTTGAAGACATGCTTTGGTGGAGGTGCGTTCACAGTTGAGAAAGAGAGCTGTGATTCATTTTCTTGGTGGCCGAGCGTCTCAGCCTCGCCTGGAGAGGCCAGCCCCAGATTTCTCTGAGGAAGCGGGCGCAGTGGGCGGGGGTGGCGGTTCGGGTTGATGTGCTTGAGTGTCCTGTCACCTCCGACTCTTGGTGACCCCGTGGACTATAGCCCGCCAGGCTCCTCTGTTTGGGCAGTTTTCCCAGGCAAGAATACTGGAGTGGGCTACCATTTCCTCTTCCAGGGCATCTTTCCGACCCAGGGACTGAACCCGCACCTCCTGTGTCTCCTGCACTGAAGGTGGATTCTTTACCGCCTGAGCCATGGTGGGGGGTGGGGGTGGGGAATGCCTATTGACACACTGTCTTCAGTAAGGATCAATAAAAGAAAAATTATTTGGAGTGATTTTTATGCAAAGAAGTTGTCATGTGTTTCTTATGCAAAAGTATTGCCGTGAGCAGGATCCTTGCTTTAGGTTGGTTGACTGGTGGAAATGATTTGTAGTAACTCGTCCACACCCTTTTGCCTATCCTTTTCTTTTTTTCAAACTTAAAGTGTTGCTGCAGGGACAGTCGGCTGGGGCTCGGTGTGCAGTCTGTGGCCTGGCAGAATCCTCTGGATGAAAAGTTACCGCCAGCACAATGTCCTCCTTCCCCATCGAGAAAGAGATGACTCAACATCCTTAGACTTCAGAGGAGTTAGTCAGATTCCAGTTCTCTTCCTCGGTTGAAAGCCTTGGCGATTCTCCGAATCTGAGATCTTGCCCCAGAGATACAGAGGTTGTGCTGTGTCCGCACGTGAGCATGTGTTACATGTCCACTTCCTGTGTGCGTGCACGCATGTCACATGCACATGTGTGAACGCGTTCTTCACGTGCACAGGCATCCCACGTGCGTGCCCCGGCTCAGTGGTGTGGTCTGTATGTGTCCAAGCAAACTCAGGGCAGCGAAGGTACCAGCTGAGGTGAACTGGAGAGTCTTACTGATTTAGGCTGCGCCACGTGGCATGCAGGATCTTAGCTCCCCAACCAGGGATCAAACCCACACCCTTACAGTGCAAGTGTGGAGTTTCAACCACTGGATCACTAGGGAACTCCTAGAACTTGGGAACCTTAGAAGACGGTCCATTTCGCCGGAGGAGTGGATGCTGGTGAAGGGTAAGAAAACAGCTAAGTTTCATTGTGTTATATAAGAACCATTTTGGGTTCTTGTTAAAAAAGAACACTCATGAGAAAAACAGATCTGGTTTCTCAGGAATGGACCATGTTCCCTGGCCTGGGGGACAGGGAGCCTTGAAGAAACTGATACCCAGCCACCTCCCAGACCAGAGGCGGGGTACTGTCCCAGAGGGTGTTGCTGCCCTTTGGGGTTCTGGTGCGTCTATAGGTAGCCCTGCAGAGCCGGTGGCCGACCTTCCTGTTTTTGGCCATGCCAGGAAACAAGCAAGACCTTAGCTCCCCAGCCAGGGCTCGAACCCAAGCCCGCTGCAGTGCAAGGTCAGAGTCTTAATCACTGGGCCACCAGGGAAGCAGTGGTTTAGTTGCTCCGTCGTGTCCGACTCTTGCGACCCCATGGACTGTATCCGAACAGGCTCCTCTATCCATGGGGTTCCCCAGGCAAGAATATAGGAGTGGGTTGCCATTTCCTTCTCCAGGGGATCTTCCCAATGCAGGAATCGAACCCAGGTCTCCTGCACTGCAGGCAGATTCTTTACTGACCAAGCTATGAGGGAAGCCCTTAGTCCTCTTTGGAGACTAGCCATCTTCGCTCAGGACCCCTGTACTGGCTACCTTGTAGTCTATTCCGTGTAAGGACTTGGGACCACTGCGTCTCCTGCGCGCAAGCTACCACTGTCTTACTTGGTAGATCACAGCACCCCCTCTATTTCTCTTCACTGCCAAGGGACCTTCTCTGTTGCTTAAGCGACTGGAGGCCGCGATCACTGAGTAACTGGCTAGGAAGTCATTCCAGATTTCTTTTTAAGTGGGCCTTGCATCCCATTCCTGGACAGGCTTCTCTGAAAGGATGGGGCAATCTTATCTCTAACCAGGACACCCCTCTTCTTCTTCCAGTCCTTGCAGGATCTGGACACCAATCCTCCCCCTCTGGACCAGACACGCCTCCTCAGAAAGAGGTCTTTTCCTCCCCCGGGCTGGTCCTTCAGTGATGCCAGGAGAGCAGAGAGAGATGAAACAGAGGCTCTCCCTCCCCTCCCACCTGGAGTCGAGGCTCTGCGTCATCAGCTCTCATGCTGAAAAATCTTTGTCCTGGGAGCAGACGGAGCCCAGTGATCAAGTTGCAGCATTTCGTTGGATGATATTTTACTCACTTTTTGTCTTTGGAGAACTGATAATGTTTTCTGTTCAGCTGGGCTAAATCTCAGTTAATATTTAGCTTTTTTTTTAAGGTCTTAAAAAAATTGTATTACTCACTTGTTTTTGGCTCTGCTGGGCCCTTGTGGCTGCGTGTGCTCTTCTCTAGGTGAGGCGAACAAGCTTCTCACTGCAGGGGCTTCTGCTGCAGAGCAAGGGCTCCAGGGCGCAGGCTCGGGACTTGTCGCCGTGGGCTTCTAGGTGCCCATGGCACGTGGGATCTTCTCAGACCAGGGGCTGGCCCCACGTCTCCTGCACTGGCAGGCACACCGTCCACCACTGGGCCACCAGGGAAGCCTCACCTCTGTTTTTAAGTGTAGTCCAGACGTATGTAACCTGACACGTCTAAAGGGGAAAATCAGGCGCCAGCCTGTGTTCCGTCACCGCGGACTTCAAGCGAAGGGTGGGCAGTCGATGGAACTGGCAGTGGGAGTGGGGAGGGGGTGTGAAGCCTTGAGGTGTTATTCTCACCTCTGAGGGTCTGCTGACTCTGGTAACAGCTCCACACGCTTTTCAGCTGCAAGTAGAATACAGTCCCTGATGCCTACTCTCTAGATGAGCGTCTAGAAAAAATATTAGAGGCTCTGCCTATGGGAACTTTTCTAGGAATTCACATATTAGAAGCAAAACAACCACTTGGGGGAAGGTTTGCTTTGGTAGAATACTTGATAGGAAATACTGTATTTTTGAATCTGGCAAAAAAACAGAGATTAGAGAAGTGGCTGACTATAAGCTATTACTTACAAGTTTGACATCTTGGAATGTGAAGTCAAGGGGGCCTTAGGAAGCATCCCTATGAACAAAGCTAGTGGAGGTGACGGAATTCCAGCTGAGCTATTTCAAATCCTAAAAGATGATGTGAAAATTCTGTACTCAATATGCCAGCAAATTTGGAAAACTCAGCAGTGGCCACAGGACTGGAAAAGATCAGTTTTCATTCCAATCCCAAAGAAAGGCAATGGCAAAGAATGCTCAAACTACCGCACATTTGCACTCATCTCACACAGTAGTAAAGTAATGCTCAAAATTCTCCAAGCCAGGCTTTAACAATATGTGAACCATGAACTTCCACATGTTCAAGCTGGATTTAGAAAAGGCAGAGGAACTAGAGATCAAATTGCCAACATCTGCTGGATCATCGAAAAAGCAAGAGAGTTCCAGAAAAAGCATCCACTTCTGCTTTATTGACTATGCCAAAGCCTTTGACTATGTGGATCACAATAAACTCTGGAAAATTCTTAAAGAGATGGGAATACCAGACCACCTGACCTGCCTCTTGAAAAATCTGTATGCAGTTCAAGAAGCAACAGTTGGAACTGGACATGGAACAACAGACTGGTTCCAAATAGGGAAAGGAGTATGTCAAGGCTGTATATTGTCACCCTGCTTATTTAACTTCTATGCAGAGTGCATCATGAGAAATGCTGGACTAGAAGAAACACAAGCTGGAATCAAGATTGCTGGGAGAAATATCAATAACCTCAGATATGCACATGATACCACCCTTATGGCAGAAAGTGAAGAAGAACTAAAGAGCCTCTTGATGAAAGTGAAAGAGGAAAGCGAAAAAGTTGGTTTAAAGCTCAACATTCAGAAAACAAAGATCGTGGCATCCGGTCCCATCACTTCATGGGAAATAGATGGGGAAACAGTGAAAACAGTGTCAGACTTTATTTTTTGGGGCTCCAAAATCACTATAGATGGTGACTGCAGCCATGAAATTGAAAGACGCTTGTTCCTTGGAAGAAAAGTTATGACCAACCTAGACAACATATTAAAAGGCAGAGACATTACTTTACCAACAAAGGTCCATCTAGTCAAGGCTATGGTTTTTCCAGTGGTCATGTATGGATGTGAGAGTTGGACTATAAAGAAAGCTGAGCGCGGAAGAATTGATACTTTTGAATTGTGGTGTTGGAGAAGACTCTTGAGAGTCCCTTGGCCTGCAAGGAGATCCAACCGGTCCATCCTAAAGGAAGTCAGTCCTGAATATTCACTGGAAGAACTGATGCTGAAGCTGAAACTCCAATGCTTTGGCCACCTGATGCGAAGAACCGACTCATTGGAAAAGACCCTGATGAAGATTGAAGGTGGGAGGAAAAGCGGGCGACCAAGGATAAG
The DNA here is from genome assembly GCA_006410515.1 of Procapra przewalskii. Lineage (NCBI taxonomy): Eukaryota > Metazoa > Chordata > Mammalia > Artiodactyla > Bovidae > Procapra > Procapra przewalskii. Next base: position 5,076,656 of record SJYF01000082.1, on the reverse strand, counting down.
ATGGCTGGGTGTCATCACCGACTTGATGGACGTGAGTTTGAGTAAGCTCTGGGAGTTGGTGATGGACAGGGAAGCCGGGCGTGCTGCAGTCCATGGGGTCACAAACAGTTGAACACGACTGAGTGACTGAACTGAACTGATAAACGTGAAAGCTTGGTCTGCCAAATAGTGTGATTTTTGTGATGATGAGCATTTCAGAGACACACATCAGACCTACCCCATCACATAGGGAGTCTTTTAAAAATAAAAATATTTACCTGGCACGCAGAGTCTTCATCGCATCATCAGCCATCTTCCCTTGTGGCACACGGACTCTCACGGGCTCTCCAGTGATGCACGGGCTCAGTAGTTGTGTCTCGGGCTTAGCTGCTCCGTGGAGTTGGGATCTTCGTTCCCTAGGCAGGGATCAAACCTGCATCCCCTGCGGTGCAAGGTGACTTCTTAACCACTGGGCCACCAGGGAAGGAACAATATGTGGTGCCTTTTGATGGTTCTCCTGCCATGTTTTTTCCAACAAGGCCAAAGGTCCTTTCTGTCTTTCACTGAAACTTGACCATCTTGATTGAATAGCCCCATCTGGGGCAGATTGAAAGTGAAAGTGAAAGTCACTCAGGTGTGTCCAATTCTTTGCGACCCCCAGGGCTCTATAGTCGGTGGAATTCTCCAGGCCAGAATACTGGAGTGGGTAGCTTTTCCCTTCTCCAGGGGATCTTCCCAACCCAGGGATCAAACCCAGGTCTCCTACATTGTAGGCGGATTCTTGACCAGCTGAGCCACAAAGGAAGCCCAAGAATACTGGAGTGGGTAGCCTATCCCTTCTCCAGTGGATCTTCCCGACCCAGGAATCGAACTGGGGTCTCCTGCATTGCAGGTGGATTCTTTACCAACTGACCTATCAGGGAAGCCCTTGGTGGGGCTGATTTCGCACATCTGCCTTGACAGCCATCCGCTTGCTACTCCTGTCAGTGACCAGGCCGTGCACTTTTTCCAGCATGGAGCTCCTATTTAGGGTAGCTGGAGCCAAACGCTTCTATTAGGTAGGTACAATAGGGAAATGGAGTCCAAAATGGCGGTGGCTAAAAAACAAGGAAGGTCAAAGGAAGGTCCGAGGACCAGAGTGAAGACTTCAGGTGGAACAGACAGCACTCCTGGCTAAGCCCAATTTGCATAGGGCAGGCCCAGGCGGAAGAAAACATATAAAAGGAAGAGCCAAAGCGCTCTCTCCCTCTCTCTCTTCCTCTCCCACGTGCGTGTCTCTCTCTCTCTTTCTCTCCCGCGTGCATGCGCTCTCTCTCTCTCTCTCCCCCTCCCATTCTCCTGCTATCTTCTAAATAAAATAGAGCTGTAACACTGATTTGCCTAAGAGCTGTAACACGGTTTGTCCAAGACCTGAGAGCTGTGACGCGCCGAGGGCTCTAATGTCCGTTGCTCCAAATCTTTGTTGTAACGAGACAAAGAACCGGGGGACATACACTCGCGTGACACTTCAATAGCTAGATTTTGTCTTGAAGGAGAGGATGAAATTGTTTAAGCAGACTCCAGGTCATCGCCAACTCCAGAAGTCTCAGCAACCAGGCTACATTTTCTTCTCTGCTTACCATTTATGAGAGATAAATAAATTTATGCAAATACAAAAAGAGGTATGATTATAAGATGAAATAGATGGCTAAGGGCCCAGGGTTCAGGTCCCTGTCGAGGTGCCAAAAGAAATAAATAACCAAAACAAATTTTTTTTTTTTAAAGATGAAATGGTCAGAAAAGTTGTTACAGAAAAATTCACACAATAAACTATTATATATAGAATGGATAAGCAGCAAGGTCCTACTGTGTAGCACAGGGGACTGGAGTCAATACCCTGTGATAAACCATAAATGTAAAAGAATAAGAAAAAGAATGTGTATAACTGAGTCACAGTTTGCTGTACAGCAGAAATTAGCACAACATTGTAAATCAACTATATTTCAATAAAATTAAAAAAGTTTTAAATGCATGCAGTAAAATCACACATGATTACTCAAGACCAGCTACACTTTCATCTCAGGTTCTCAGCAGTCAGACTAACGGAGCGTGACTCCCATTTTTCTTCTTCATGGTGGTGGCGGCGCTTTAGTTGCTAAGTCAGGTTCGACTCTTTGCGACCCCGCCAGGCTCCTCTGTCTCTGGGATCCTCCAGGCAAGAACACTGCAGTGGGAGAAGGAAATGGCAATCCACTCCAGTATTCTTGCCTGGAGAATCCCATGGATGGAGAAGCTCTAGTAGGTTACAGTCCACGGGGTCGTAAAAAAAAATTAAAAAAAAAAAAATAAATAAATAAAAGGAACACTGCAGTGGGTCTCCATTTCCTCCTCCAGGGGATCTTCCTGACCCAGGGATCAAAGCCCCTTCTGCTGCACTGCAGGCGGGTCTCCTGCCTCTCAAGCGGATTCTTTACGGCTGAGCCTCCCGGGAAGCCCCTTCTTCAGAAAAGCAAGCCAAAGAAAGAAACACAGCATCCTTCCATCCTCCCATGTCCTGCGTCCTCCTAGGCTGTTCTGAGCTGTGACATGAACTTCACCAAAGTTCCAGTCCCACATGCAGTCTTACTCAACACTCTGTGTTACTGAAAGATGAGCCGACATCAATCAGCACAGGCCCCAGTGTCCTGTCACCCCTCCTGATCCCTTTCTCGTTACACCCGCTTAGATTTAATCAGCTCTTTGCTACCCATGTGAATGGAAGGTTAAATAGTAGCTTGCATAATCCAAATGCTCAGATACCCTAAAATCAAAACAGTGCATCACTTTTTATTCTTTCCTACCATCCAGCAGATCTGTCTTCATAATTACATGTCGAGTGGAGGCTGAAATTAAATTTTGAAACTAAAATTGCATTAACATTTAAATGAAAATATGTGTCCCCTCCTTTGGAGCAAAGAAAAGAACCTGAGAGCAAATCATCGTAGAAAGAGATGGTTCATAAAGTGGAGAATACCTCCTCGTCGAGTAGAGACATGATGGCTTTTTTGGGCAGAATTATAGCATCAGTGGCTTCCCAGGTGGTGCAGTGGTAACGAATCTGCCTGCCAGTGCAGGGGATGTGGGTTTGACCCCTGGGTCAGGAAGATCTCCTGGAGGAAAAAATAGCAACCTCCCTGCAGGCAGCTTCTCTGATCGCAGGGGCATGAGTGCCCTAAAACTTGTCTGTCTGCCCTGAAATTACGTCTACCAAATCTTGGTCTCTTGGAATTACTTCTCTTAAGTAAATGTCAGCATTTATGTAAAGGCCAGGAATATCTCATATTATAATAATGGTAAGGGCTTCCCAGGTGGTGCTAGTGATAAAGAATCTACCTGCAATGCAGGAGACCTGGGTTCCATCTCTGGGTCGGGAAGATCCCTTGGGGGAGGAAATGAGATCTCACTCCAGTATTCTTGCCTGGGGAATCCCATGGCGGAGGAGCCTGGTGGGTTACAGTCCATGAGATTGCAGAGTCGGACTGAAGTGACTTAGCACATGTAATAATGGTAAAGTTGGGTTTAAAGCATTTCATTGCAAATCTTTGCTTATTTTTATGGAAGAGGAAGGGGTGGGGAGGGGAGAGGGAGGGGAAATCGCTGTCCATCAGTTGTGGCTGCTAAGCTGTCCTGAACTGAACCTGCAGCTGAACTTTCTGTTAGTAACTTTGTGGGATTTGAGTGCAAGCATTTTTTTTGGCCGCAGCATGAGGCCTGAGGCATCTGGCTTCTGATCAGGGGTGGAACCCACACCGCCCGCAGTGGAAGCGCTCGGCCACCAGAAGTCTGTGCTGCATGCGTTTTTGTGCAACAACTTTCTTCATAGTCTCGTGATTGTACTTCTTTTTATTTTTGCATGGACTTATCTATCATCAGTGTTTTAAAAAAGCATTTATTTTTTTATTGGCTGTTCGGGGTTGGGAGGGGTCTTAGTTTCGGCACGTGGGATCTTCAGTTGCAACACATGGGATCCAGTTTCCTGACCTGGGATTGAGCCCGGGCCCCCTGCACTGGGAGCACAGGGTCCTAGCCGCTGGGCCACAAGGAAGTCCCTGTCATCAGTGTTTCTGAACACATTTTCTGGGTCTCAGTGCTTTGGGGAAGGAGGTGGCATGAGTTACCTAGGCAGATAGGATAAAAGCAGCGTGATGACCACAGGTGGAGTTCTTCGTCAGCCTGACAGCCCGTGCTTAGGGAGCCGGAAGAGGCAAGCTTGTTTTTAAATATGGTGAAATTGATACCTGAAACCCAATGAGTGAGGCTCTCGTACAAAACCAGAGACCATGGCATCCTTGCAGACACCCGAGTGTGTATTTGTTTGTGCCCTGGAAGTCGCGATCGGTCGACGAAATGGGTGTCGGCTCTCTTCCTGTGTACACAAGCCCGTCTTCAGCTTCAGGGACGGAAAACGGTCACTGACGGTGTGCAGTGCCTGTCTGTAGTGGTGCTTGAGGAATAGCTCAGGAAGCCCGTGGATTAATGGTGGATGTTTACTGTGTATTTTGTGGGTGAGGAAGGCGGCCCAGCCACGCCTGTGCGGGATGGGGCTGCCGCCAGCGCTCACCGCCCCCCCCCCCC
>SJYF01000082.1:5042056-5056071 GCA_006410515.1 Procapra przewalskii | reverse complement strand
GGCTGTTCGCTGTGTCTGGAGTCTGTTCCTGTGGATGAGCCGGGTGGGGCTCCAGGAGGGACCTTGCCTCTCTCCAAAAGTCAGAGACAAACGGCCTTCCTCGTGGGGGAGCCGGTCTGCTGGTTTTGTCCGCTGGTCCCGGGCCTCACAGGGCCTGCCCGACGGGAGCAGACGGGCGCACTGGGGAGGGCGCCCCGAGGGCTCGGGTCCCCAGAGTCACCCGTGGGCTCCTCCCTCCGCGCAGCCCCAGGGCCGCGCCTCCCCGCCGGCCCGCAGCCCCGCTCCCCTGCCGCAGCATCCCTGACAGATTGTCCCAGGGCGGCCCCAAACACTCGGCTCTCTGTGCTGCCTCGGACCCCGTGTCTGCCTCCCCGGCAACACCTTTCTGTTTGGGACCGGGAAGGGTGACAGTTTCTGGGTTCTGGCTCTCGCCTGCTGGCACAGGGAGCTCGTCTGGCTTGTTGGATTCAGGGCTGGCGAGGCGTTTTCCCTGCTGGTCGAGGTAGGTGAGCATGTCGGGGTCTAACCCCAGCAGACAGAGCAGGTCGCAGGGCATCTCGGGCCTGGCCTCACCGCGGGACACCGCAGTAGGACCCACTGCAGGGACCTTTCAATAAAAAGCTCGTTTAAACAGCACTTAAAAAACGTTCATGCGCAACTTTTCTCTGTATACACGTGTGCGCGCATGCTCCCTCGCTGAGTCGAATCTGCCTCTTTGCGGGCCCCATGGACTGTAGCCCACCAGGCTCCTCTGTCCATGGGATTTCCCAGGCAAGAATACTGGCATGGGTTGCCATTTCCTTCTCCAGGGGATCTTCCCGACCCAGGGATAGAACCTGTGTCTCCTGCATTGCCCGAAGATGCTTTACCACAAAGCCACCAGGGAAGCCATGGTGTGTTTAAATTTGTTTTCTTAATTAATTTTTATTGGAGTTGCATTGCTTTGCATTGTTCTGTTCATCTCTGTTCTAAAGTGAGTCAGCTGTACATACATACATACATATATATATATATATATTCCCCTTTTTTTAAATTAATTTTTATTGGAGTGTAGTTGCTTTACATTGTGTTAGTTTCTGCAAAGTGAATCAGCTATATGTCTTACATATATCCCCCCTTTTTTGTTTTGTTTTGTTCATTTTTATTGGAGTCCCTGGTGGCTCAGATGGTAAATAATCTGCTTGCGATGCAGGAAAACTGGGTTTGATCCCCTGGAGAAGGGAATGGCTACCGACTCCAATATTCTCACTTGGAGAATTCCATGGACAGAGGAGCCTGGTGGGCTACAGTCCATGGGGTCACAAAGACTTGGACATGACTGAGTGACTAATACATACATACTTGCTTTGCATTGTTGGCATATATACGTTTGAAACTCCTTATCAGATTATAGCTGGTTCTGAAACCCAAACCGATCCCTAAGAGATGATTGGCACCAGCGAATCTATTCTCAACGTTGTGCTTCGAGCTCCAAAGTGAATTTTCAAAGAGGCGTTCCAGAAATGATTTGGCCACAGCGATGTTGCGTGCATATTTAGTTTTCCAAGATGAGCACTTTTTTTTTTTAGCACTATTAGAGAGTTAGACTGTTTAGAAATAGCCAGTACTCCCTTTGAGGTACTGTTCTGATGTGATCGGCACAAAGAAACAAACCCCAAATATAGAATGGGCGTTGACCACGTGATCATGCTTCTGAAGAGTATATCTGAACAGGATACAAAGGTGCAGACCTTCATTCAGTTGCTTATCCTTTTGTCCATATATCTAGTGAACAAAAAGACCATATCAGAGGGAAAAAAAAGGAGAAAAATTGTTTTCTAAGCTCTGCTATCAAACTCTCAGGGTGAGAGAATTCAGCAGGCCCTACCTCAGATCCTAAATCCTCAGCAAGTGCTCAGAAAGCCTTCAGGGCAATAACTGCACCTGATGTGCCGGTGCGGACCTCTCAAAAGTCAGATGTTTTCTCGTGGTTTCTTACAACCCATACAGGAAAGAGGCTAAAGAGGGCGTCGTCTCTAAAACTGTCTTTGTCCTTGCTTTTGGTATTTTGCCACATAGCTGGCAGTTGGTCAAAAAGCAATTAGCAGTGCTTGACTTAATGAGCACTGACGCGTTTTTTCAGAGGAATAGGAGGGCAGTGCTGGAGTCCTGAGCAGACCGCGGCTGCCTGGTGGGCTTGAATTACTTATCCTGGTTAATTTCTTCTGAAATGATATCATTCTCTACAATTGGAGGTCCAGAGAGTAAAATACAGGCTGATAATACATGCTGATCTTTAGTACAAGCCAGTAGAGGGGTTTGTTTGGCCAGTAAAATCTTTTTTTTAATTTAATTTTTATCAAATAATATATGTCCATGGTCAAAAGAGTCAAGTGCTGATATTAAGCTTTTAATGAAAAACAGCAGATTCTTGCTCCATCCTTCTCCCTTTGTGACAGTCCCTGAGGGCAAATGCTTCCAGTTCTTTTTGCTGTTTCTTCTATTTATTTACCTCCTTGTTTATAAGTGATGCAATTGTACTTCCATTTCTTGAGTTTTGTTTTAGATTGTTTTGACTTCCTATTCCAAGAAATCCCCAGCTCGTTACTTCTACAATGAACTTCTTCAGCCGCTTCCATCTCGACAGAGTTATCATCCTTTCTGTCAAATCAGTGGTCAGTGCTTGCCTTATTATAACTATGTAAATATTATTTAAAGCTGAGCCAAGCATGATTCTCCGCCAGCCTCCTCTTTCTCACAGAGCCTTTTGTTTTCCATGGAGTTAATGATTACCTCTTAAAAAAAAAACAAATCCTGGTTTACTTTTCTCTGTAACTATCTGTACTTCATCTCCTAACTCTGATAGAGTTGAAAATCTCGGTAGGTTTATTCAACATATTGGGTTCCTTTTGGGGTGAGGGCTTGGAGGCTTCCTTCCTGGATCCCTCCGCCCTGCTCAGTCTGGGCCGGTTTCCCTCCAAGTCTTCTGCGCAGCCTCCCTGCCGGCCTCCCCACCGCCAGCCTGGGGACTGTCTCTGTGACTTTCGCGTGAGTTTTCTGTTTCCGCTCTTGCTCTGCGTCTGCCTTACTTCTTTGTCTCAGTGGAGCACCTCTTCCACGAGCTTCTTGAGAAAGGGGTGTGTGGTAGCCAGCCTCCAAGCCAGCCTCCTCAGTAATCCCCATCTCCTGGTGCCTCCCCTCTGTACCAGGAGTGGTCTGTGTAACCAATGGAATTCAAGCAGAGTGATGGTACGCTACTTCAAGGATTCAGGGATTAAAGGCTCTGTGGCTTCTGTTCAGTTCAGTTCAGTCGCTCAGTCGTGTCTGACTCTTTGCGACCCCACGGACTGCAGCACGCCAGGCCTCCCTGTCCATCACCAACTCCCAGAACCTACTCAAACTCATGTCTGTTGAGTCGGTGATGCTATCCAACCATCGCATCCTCTGTCGTCCCCTTCTGCTCCCGCCTGCAGTCTTCCCCAGCATCAGGGGCTTTTCCCGTGGCTTCTTTTTCAGGGTCCTTTTCAGTGGAAGTCAGTGGCTCTAGCATCCCCTCTCCTCTCTCTCTTCTCCTCTCTCCTCCTTGCTTCTGCTCCTCCCCTTTCTCCTCCCCCACCTCCTCCCGCAGAGCATCTCTTTTGAGCTAAGCCAGCCGCCGCCGCGTTGTCAGCACTCCTGCATGGAGAGGAGCCGGGGCCTCCAGCCAACAACCTCACGAAAGGGCTTGGCAGTGGGGCCTCCAGCCCCAGTCAAGCCTCAGTGACTGCAGGCTTGGCTGACACTAATTACTCCCTCAGGAGAAACCCCCAGCCAGAACCAGCCAACTAAACATTCTCGAATTCCCGAGATACCGGAAACAGAAGATAACAAATGTCTGTTGTTTCAAGCCACCAAAATTTGGGCCATTTGTTGTGTATGCTTCCCAGGTGGTGCAGTGGTAAAGAATCTGCCTGCCAGTGCTGGAGACTCAGGAGGTGCCAGATGTTTCGATCTCTGAGTTGGGAAGATCCCCTGGAGGAGGAAATGACAACCCACTCCAGTATTCTTGCCTGGGAAATCCCGTAGACAGAGGAGCCTGACGGGCCACATTCCATGGGGCCACAAAGAGTCGGACACAACTGAGCATGCAGCAGATATGACCTTGGCACATTTTTGGATACTGGGCTTATCTGCAAATGTCTTCCTTATGTCTCTACTTTCAACTGATGATTTGGCTCCATATGAAACCTCTTCCCTCTGAATTTTGAAGGCATTCATCCATCGTATCCTGGCTTCTGGCGTGGATGTTGATGTGTCCAATGCCTTGCCTTTCCCTGTAACCATTTTGAATCTTCTCTTCGTTGCAGGTGTTCTGACGTTTCATGAGGCTATGCCTCGGTATGGATCACGCTTTTCTTTTATCATTGGTTGTGTTTGGCATTCAGTGGGCATCTTTAATCTGGAAACCCTTGATCTTGAAAGTTGCTGTTACTGTTAGTTTTTCAGAGATGATTCAGAAAATAATTGTCACTATTGTTACCGGTCTCTCTTTCTAGCTTGTTATTCAGAGAGAACATTTCTCCAATTCCCTTGACTTTTTTTTTTTTCCTTTTCTATCTCTTCGTTGTTTTTGTTTTACTTTCTGAGTGATCTTTTATCTTCTAGACCTCCTGTTGACTTTTTATTTCAACAGCTGTATTTTTTAGTAAAGCTTAAACATCTCATGCACCTTTTTATTTTTGTCTGTGCCGGGCCTCTGTCGCTATGCAGGCGCTCTCTAGTTGCAGCGCGTGGGGTCTGCTCTTTGCTGGCGTGCACAGGCTTCTTGTTGCAGTGGCTTTTCTTGTTGCAGGACCTCCGTGGCTGTGCTTCCAGGCTCTAGAGCGTGGGTTCTGTGGTTGCGACACATGGGCTTAGTTGCTCCAGGGCATGTGGGATCTTCCTGGATCAGGGATCAAACCCATGTCCCCCACACTGGTAGGCAGATTCTTAGTCACTGTACCACCAAGGAAGTCCCAACGGTTGTATTTTTATCTATCAACATTCTCTTTTTATAACTTTATGCTCTTGTTTCATGGATGTAATATTTGGTCTCAAATTTCTATAGATTTTTTTTTTTTAGTTTCCTTCTAATTCTTGCTTGTCGGTTTCCTTCCAAGTCCTTTATCTTACCTATTTTTATCTTTCAAGTCTCTGCAGATGTCCTTGGTGATATTTGATTGTGTTTGAGAGTGAAGCACTATCATGTATATTGGAGGATCTTTGCACACAGGTGTGGCTGTTGACTGGTGGATTCACTGTAGGAGGGTCAGACGGGGACCAGGTCACTTGCCTGGGGAGCCTCCCTAATCTGTGGATGATTTTCGTTAGGCCTGCTTGCTTCCCAGGAATCCCCAAAGCTTGGATCTTGGCGTTCTATAAACCTGGCCAGCAGTGCTATGAGAGAAAAGGAGAAGATGGTTTAGAGTTCCCTGTCAGTGTGTAGATGCTCCTCTCATTTCCCTGTTCATACTCTTGTACCATAACCCCACCTGCCAGTGGACCCAGTGTCCCCAAGTCCAGAACTTGGCTGTTTCAGCCACTTTACAGAATAAACATAGGGCTTCCCTTGTGGCTCAGCTGGTAAAGAACCTGCCTGCAGTGTGGGAGACCTGGGTTTCATCCCTGGGTTGGGAAGATCCCCTGGAGAAGGGAAAGGCTACCCATTCCAGTATTCTGAAAATTTAATTAAATTGGAGTAAGGAAGTGTGGGGAATGGATCTAAGGATCTATTTCTTTTTTTTTAATTAAAATAAAGATTAAGAGAAGTAGTGATTCATTTTTAAACTTGAGGCAAAATTGGTGTGTAACAGTGTATATGTTTTAGGCGCACTTTGCTATGCTTCGACATCTGTGTACATTGCAAAGCGGTCGCCACCGAAGGTGGAGTTACCATCCATCACCATGGAATTTATCCCCTTCACCCACTGAGCCCCTCGCCCACTCTGACCACTTCTTCTCAGGTCATTCGACCACCCACTTTCCAGCCCTGTCCGAGCCTCCGAGTCCTGGATCTTTCTGGAGCTCTGCTGCGTGGCTTGGCCTCCTCTCTGACTGGCTTTGCTCCTTCAAGGTCATGTTTTTCCTCTATTCTGCAAAGTCAGTTATCTCCCAGTCCGTTTTCCAACTTCCAGATTTTTCTTGGCACTTTCTCAGTTTGTTGTCATTTCGTCTGCCATTCTTTTTCTTCTTAGACATTTCTTTTGCATTTTGGAATTTCTTTACTGTCACTTTAGAGGAATCTGGAAGAGACGTGAGAAAACTACACGTGTTTCCTCTGCCGTATTTAATCAGATGTCCTTCCAGGTGGTCTGCACTTGAGTTTTTCTTCATTTGTTCGGTTCTGTCTTGCTTGTTTGTCTCTGTGAGTGTTTTAAGTTTTTGCTTGATTATTTTTGGCCAGCTAAGCATTAGTGCTTTGGTTAGCTTTGGGCTTGGCTACTGACTTGGTTAGCTAAGTGTTACTGAGCTGGGATCAGCTCACTGCTCGGTCCCAACCCCTGGGGTGACTTGCTGCCCACTCTGGGTCCCCAGATTTTTGGCTTCAGGAACTCGGTAGAGGAGAACACGCTGCGGACGTAAGAGAGTGAGTTCTGTTTTGCTTGAACTGAGTGTGAAGGGCCTGTGGGATGGTGGAGGGAGTGTCTTGTAAATGGTTTGATCTGTGAGTCTAGATGCCTCAGGGAAAGGAAACGGAGCTGGCCATGTTAACTTGGGAGTTGTTATCCAAGGGTGATAGTTGGAAGTGGGAGAAAGTAAGGTCATCCAGACAGAATGTAAGGATGAGAAAAGAAGACAACAGAGAATGCCAAGGTTTAAGAGACGGGTCCTGGGATTTCCCCGGTGGTCCAGTGGCTAAAACTCCACGCTCTCAATGCGGGGGGCCCAGGTTCGATCCCTGGTCAGGGAACTAGACCCCGCAAGCTGCAACTAAAACCCAGCCCAGCCAAATTTTAAAAAGAGAGAGAGAGGAGTCCTCTTAGAGACAGAGAGAGGAGTGGAGGGGAGACGTGGGGGAAAGAGAGAGTGATGGAGACGCACACACAGGCAAGAGAAACAGAGGAAAAAGCAGGAAGGGAGCCTGGTGGTGTCTTGGATGACTGGAGCAGAGAGTCTCCCAGGAGGGAGGGTGGAGGAAGGAGGTGACGGAAGACCAAAGCTGAAAGGTGAATGTCGGATTTAACATCCGAAACTCACTGGTGCCTTGGGAGGCAGTGTGGGCAGAAGGCAGATGGCAGCGTGTTGAGGAGGGAGGAGGCGTGGAGGGAGCAGGGGAGAGGTGCGAGCGCAGTCAGTTCTCAGCAGCTTAGTTGAAAAGAGGAGGGAGCCAGTGATGAGGAGAGGGAAGCATATGGCTGAAAAGTGATTTTTCAGAGGTGGTAAATGTCACGTCTATGGAACAGAAGAGAAGGAGGGAGGGAGAGGGAGATGGAAGAGACGGGAGGAAAGGTGGACTCGGGCAGCAAGTGGGGCTTCTGCTCTGTGGAGTTGGGAGAAGCTCATCCAGGTGGGACATTCCTGTGGGCATCAGAGGGAGGCAGGTGCAGACGTGGAAGAAGCAGAAAAAACCTGAGCACTTCTGGTCTCGGAGTCGTCCATATAGCAGACATTTTTGGAGCATTTACTCAGTACAGTTCCAGCTGCTGTAGTTCTTGCTGAGATAGAGAAATGAAGAGCACACCCCAGCCTTGAGGGAGCTTGCTGTCTAGGGGGACAGACAGATAAGGGTGCAAAATATTCGGGGAATCGTGCCTGTGCCTGGGGTGCGGGAGGGGTCGGACCCTTTATCAGGCAACTCTGATGCCCACCCTGGAGTGAGGTCTGGAAGGAGGAGAATGTTCCGGGGGGACAAAGCGGGAGGCACATGCTTGGCCTGGTAGGTTTAACCGCACGTTATCAAGCACCTGTTCGTATGAGGCAGCACGCCCGCACGCCGAGTGTAAAGGCAAACGTTCCTGGCTTGGGGCTCGCCCACTCCTCGCGGTGTCAACAGAGGTGGAGGAGCCCAGCAGGTGCTCTGACTGCGGTCGAGTTCTGGCCATAGACTGGGGGCCCCTTTGGGGGAAGCAGAATGGAGTGGATCTGAGGGAAGGAGAGGCAGGCAGGGCCACGGTCAAGGTTTTAAAGGTCTTAGGTTCTGTAGGGCGAGGGGCTGGCTTCCTGGACTGCCTACAGACCGTAGGTCAGAGATCTGTGCTTACATACAATCTGGCCACTGTCTGTTTGCCTATCAGCCTCTTACACGTTAAGAGGAAGTCATTAGGGTAGGCCCGAGTCCAGCATGACTGGCATCCTCGTAAGAAGAGATGAGACGGAATTCCCTGGTGGTCCCGTGATTGAGACTTCGCCTGCCAGTGCAGGGGACATGGGTGACCCCTGGCCGGGGAAGACTCCACCTGCTAAGCAGCCACTCAGCCCACGCACCACAGCTCCTGCACTTGGTCCCGTGCTCGGCAACAGGAGAAGCTGCAGCAGGGAGAAGCTGGAGCATCATGGCTGGAGAGCAGCCCCTGCTCCCTGCCGCTGGAGAAGGCCCACGTGCTGCAGCGGAACTGAAAATTCTTTAAAATATTTTTTAAAAAGAGATGAGAGCTGCATTGAGTTCATAGTGCCACCCCCGGAGGGGATGGAGGCTTTAGGGCTTTTGGGGAGAGGCTAGAAATGCTGGGAAAAACCAGAGAGACTGGGCTTGCTGTCTTCCTTCCCAGCCGCCACTCCTGCCCATTGTCCGTCTTCATGGTGATCATGCTTGTAAAAGCATGTATTTTCTCGAAAAAATTAGTATTTGTTTTTAATCACAAAAGAATTGTGTGCTCAAGATATAAAATATTTTTAAAAAATAAAAAAGAATTATGCACTCAGTGAAGAAAACTTGGAAAACACAGACGTTCACAGGGTTAAAAAAAAAAAGACACAAAAACTCTGGGCGATCCTCTTAACCCAGACCAACCTCTGTAAACACACTGTGCACGGCCTTCCAGGCTTCTCTGTGGATGGCGCAGCTTCATACAAATACAACCTCTTCCTCCGGGCGCGTCCAGCAGCTGATTCCTCAGCCTCCTCACTCTCCTTAGCGCCCCACGTGCTTGGAGGGATCTCAGACCCACGCCAGCCAGCTGCCTCCCCCGCCCCATTCCCCCCATAAGATCACAGTCTCGGGGGGCAAGTGCTTCACCGACCTCATCTAATACCCCATCTCCCCTTGTCCTGTCTTTCTCCCTTCTCGGGGATCAGGGGCTGGGGTGTGTGTGTGACATCTTCTGTGTTAACATGATAAAATGTTGGCATAGCCGGTGAAAAAACTGAAGACCCAGATTCCCCCTGCTAATTAAAAATTCAGCAGCTCTATTTCCCTGGGTCCCTCTTTTCCCTTAGCAGAGATGTCCTCCTGAAATCTACAGACAGGCCCTGTCCAGTCTCTTGGTAAAAGCCAGAGGCTGGCACCCATTCCTTGCCATCCTCTGTCTTGATACTGGCAAATGTCATCCGATCACAGTGACCGGGGAGAGTTATGGTTTTACTGGGGGTAATAAGCAGGCGTGGCTTGGGAACCAAGAACAAATCTGGTTTCCATGCAAATACAGTTTGTTGTAAAAGCCTGCAAGGACAGAAGCACGGGGGCTGCTCTTCCCAGCAGATCGCTCCCTTAGATAGAGCATTTTTCAAAGTTTATCCCAGGAGTGGTCGGAGACGCTGAAGGAGCCGTTTGCTTCTCAAGGATTTGGGTGTGTGGGCATTTTGTTGAATTAACAAATGACAGGGACACAGGAAGCCAAGCAGGGCAGTTTAGATGTTGTTAAACAGGAGACAGAGTAACAGCCCTCTTGCTTTCTGAACCTTGTGGGCAAGGCCATCTTTTTACGTAGTATTTAAAATCCTGCACTGGATCAGCCTATCGGGGCTGGTAGAATGAGCACTTCACAGATGATCAGCTCTGAAGTGTGCAGAGAACGGGGGAAGGAGGACAGGTGTGCAGATACGGGCCACGTGCTGTCTGCTTGGCCCAGGGATGTCGCTTTAGCTGCCAAATCCCATCCGATCCTTAGAACAACACGGGATTTATCTTCCTGGGAGAAATGAACTTCCACCCGCATTCCAGAGAGATCAGGGACTTTCTTTAATTCTTGAAGCCAATTAACGCAGAATTGGAGCTACACTGACTCCCAGGCCTGGGCTTCTTCCCCCTAGGATCACTGAAGGAGCTGGAGGAAAAAGCTCCTAGGCTATCCCTCAAGTTCAGGGAGAGTAGTGTCATCTCGAAGCCGGTGGAAGGGGCCCAGCACCACATGGAAACAGAACTAGGTTTGCAGGAAGGAGGGTTGAAACAGGATGGGACTCTGCAGGGGCTCCGAGGATCCAGAGGTGCTTCAGGAGGGGGCCAGTGTGCTGGGGGTGGCGGCGAGCCGGTGGTCCAGGTGCCGTCTCAGCTTCATCTTCATCACCAGCTGTCACCAGGAAAAAGTGCCCTAGACTAGAAAGGAGCCCGAGGAAGGACGGGAGAGAAATCCAGACGTCCAGAGAGGGCTTCTCATTCTCTCTTCTCCCACCGCCCCAGTGCCAGACACCAGTGGTCTTCCAGGGAGTGCAGACCACCAGCATGAGCTTGCAGGTCGACCACGGGGACGTGGGTCTGCCGGGCTCGGGGGTTTGCCTCTCCTGTAAGGCCTCCATCTGCCCACCCCCGCTGGCACCTGCTGTTAGGTCATCACCCACCCCGGGGCCTGTCTGTGCCAGGCTGCTGTTTGCACATACTGGCGCTGGGCAGGTCCCCGGCCAGCAGGTGACTGCAGAACCCACAGGGGCCTCGGCATTGCCGGGCAACCCTGGATGAGTTTCCCACAGATCCGACCTCAGCGGTGAGACTCCAGGCAAGTGGCACTGTGGGGGCATTTCCCGGATCAGGTCGAAGGAGGACTCTGCTCCTGAACGTGATCACGGGAGACGTGATCCCAAAGTGTGCTGTCTCGAGTTGTTGTTTAGTTGCTAAGGTGTGTTTGAGCCTTTGTGACCCCGTGGGCTGTAGCCTGCCAGGTTCCTGTGCTCGTGGAATTCTCCCAGGCAAGGATCCTGGAGTGGAGTGGGTTGCCCTTCCCTTCTCCAGGGGATCTTCCTCACCGAGGGATTGAACCAAGTCTCCTGCGTCTCCGGCACTGGCAGGCTGATTCTTTACCCGCTGAGCCACCTGGGAAGCCCGCGCTGGCTGTGGGGGGAGATTATTTTCTCCGAGCGCTCTGTGTGTGTGGCTGGGGGGATTATTTTCTCGAGCGCTCTGTGTGTGTGGCAGAAGGGTGGTCTGTGATAGTGGCACGCATTCGAGATGGTACTTCTTCTGATGGCGCATGGGGGTGATTTTAGAATATCTTACAAACTTTTTAAAAAAGGATTTTTGTGTGTTCTTTTCATGATTTCCTCCCTATTTTAAAATCTTTGATTAATTTTTTTTAAGCCAGCAAATCCTATTCTGTGGTGATGATACTTGTTAAGTTTAGAGACCAACTTGGTGCCCAGGGCTTCCCTGGTGGTTCAGATGGTGAAGAATCTGTCTGCACTGCAGGAGATCCCCGTCCGATCCCTGGACCAGGAGGATCCAGTTTTCTTGCCTGGAGAATCCCATGGACAGAGGAACCTGGCAGGCTACAGTCTATGGGGTTGCAAAGAGTCAGACATGACTGAGCAATTAACACACTCTTGGTGTCCAGTACTAGAGGCTTGATGAAATGTGCCGTTTTTCTAAGAATGACTAGATCCGCGCACGGTCAAGGATCTGAGATACAGCCAGTGTTTTAGAAACTCACTTGGCACAAGGAGTCTGCCCACAGCTTGGCAGAAGACCCGATGTCTTTGAATCTGCACAACGACCCTGTGAGGGAAAGGATGTTAACACTCTCCTTTTTCAAAGGAGAAAATGGAGCATGTGAGTTCAAGGAATTTGTCCAGGTCGTGGGGGTCTTAGCTCCAGTAGTTTAAACTCAGAATCGGTGCTCCAAGCCTCTGACCTCAAGATGATGGTACTTGTCACTGAGCATAAGATCATGGGCAGTTTTACATTTGTCCAGACTGTATTTTCTTACCTAAAAATACACATTTATTTGGCCGTAGCCAGTTGCAGCACCCAGGGTCTGCAGTCTTTATGGCAGTGTGCGGGACCTTTAGCTGGGCATGGAGGGTGCAGTTTCCTGACCAGGGATTGGACCCAAGTCCCCTGTTTTGCTTCTTAGCCACTGGACCACCCGGGAGGTCCTGTGAATTTCCCTACTTTCAGCATGTACACGTTTCTTTTGAAATCGGGGCAATGTGCTTAGCTGCTCCGTCGTGTCCAACTCTTTGTGACTCTATGGACTGTGGCCCGCCAGGCTCCTCTGTCCATGGGATTTTCCAGGCAAGAATATTGGGGTGGGTAGCCTTTCCCTTCTCCAGGGGATCTTCCCAACCAAGGGACTGAACGCAGGTCTCCTGCATTGCAGGCAGATTCTTTATTGTCTGAGCCACCAGGGAAGCTTGAAATAGGGGAGAAGACTTCTAAACTGTGTAGAAGTAGAGAGAAAATAAATAATAAGAGAAGAGTCTGAATGGGAATGGGGAGAATTAAAAAAGATTTTCCACCCACTTCCTTGCAGAGATTCCTGCGTCACTGTTTTGGCCGTGCTTGTCAGTGTTTTAAATCTGCAGAGTCAATGCAATAACCACGTATGTATTTATATGTTGTGTTGGTATACAGTTTACTTTGTAACCTATCCTTATTGAGTGAATCGGTGGACGTTAAGACTGTTTCCTACTTTTTGCTCTTCTGTATGCAGAGCTGGAAATAAATCAGGAGTAAAACCACAAAGCAGAAAAAAATTGAATTGTAGAAAATATTAGGTGTTATCAAACCACTTCAGGATGACTCATACTTGGGGAAAACGCTAGAAGAGTAGTTTGGATCAGATTGTCATCCTGATAAAATTACATTCAACCAAATTCCACTGTGATGGAGTCTGGTCTCTGTGGTCACCCTTCTGTCCCCCTTATGAGACAGTGCACCCCTCCGGAGTAACCAGATACGCCGACAGTTCCTGGCCTCCACTGCAGCTGGGGCGTGGGTGCCATGAGCTGAGAAAGCGTAGCTATAGGTATGTGCGCGTGGCTTTAAACAAGAAGCTGGTGAGAGATCGAAGCCGGGGCCGTGCTGAGTCCATTCTGGAGGAGGTAGTGGAAACAGCAGTGACCGTGTCCAGGTTCCAGGAGGGACAGTGGCAGTGGGTCTGCAAATGCTGTCCACGCCCTGGGGGGCGTCTGCAGGACCACTGCCCCCACCGCGTCCGTTCTGCGGTGTAATTATAGGATAGCACCTGCTTCTTCTTGGCTTTCCTGGCTGTGCTGGGCATTGCTTGCTTGGTGTGGGCTTTCTGTAGTTGCAGCGAGCAGGGCCTGCTCTCCAGCTGCGGTGGGCAGGCTTCTCATTGCGGTGGCTTCTGTTGTTGCAGAGACGCTGCTCCAGGCGCTCGGGCTTCACTTGCAGCTTCAGTACGCCCACTGTAAGCGGCCTGTGGGCTTCGTTGCCTCGAGGCCTGTGGAATCTTCCTGGACTGGGGACTGAACTGGTGTCCTCTGCATTGCAAAGTGAGTTTTTAACCATTGAGCCACCAGGGAAGCTCTGCACGCCTCTTTGTTCTGAGGATTCTGTCAGGAACTCAGTAATGATTTAATAATTTTTTAAATAATTTTACTTCTGTAATTTTTTTAATCAACCAGTATTTTGTCTTTGAGGTGTAACCACACTTGATACAGGAAACAGCAGTTATTATTTGCTATGTAGTATTTCATATGAGGTGCATACAATAATTTATATATCCAGTCTTGTGTTGATGACAGTTTATTCTCCTTTTTGCTACTGCATCAAATCTGGCAATATGAATTCTTTTTTTTAATTTTCAATTAATTTATTTAATTGGAGGATAATTTCTTTACAACATTTTTTTTCAGACACTTATGCCAAAAGTTTATTTATATTATATTTTCAATTTACATGGAAATTC
>SJYF01000082.1:5018987-5037646 GCA_006410515.1 Procapra przewalskii | reverse complement strand
GTGGCTTGGGGGTCCGTGGGGTGAACCCATCTGTGTGGGTGGCCTGGGGGGTCCGTGTGGGCGAACCTGTCTGTGTGGGTGGCCCAGGGGTCCATGTGGGTGAACCCGTCTGGTGGTCTGGGGATCCATGTGGGCAAACCTGTCTATGTAGGTGGTCTGGAGATCTGTGTGGGTGGCCTGGGGGTCTGTGTGGCTGAACGCGTCTATGTGGGTGGCCTGGGGGGTCCATGTGGCTGAACCCACCTGTGTAGTAGGGTGAACCCCCAGCTCCTGTGCTCAGGCAGCCCCCCCCCAGACCTCACCCTTTGCATCTTTCCCTCTGGCTGTTCACCTGTATCCTTTCTCACATCCTTTAATGAACGTAAACCCGAGTGGTTCCCTGAGTTTTGTGAGCTGCTCTAGGAAAGTAAAGGAGCCCGAAGCGGGAGGTGGTCATGCAGCCAGGTCAGGCACAAGTTGTGGAGACCCACTGCTTGTGATCTGCATCTCAAGTGGGGTCCCCACCCTCGTGGGACTGAGCCTTCGACCCGCGGGACCTGATGTCACGTCCGGGTAGATGGTGTCTGCTTTGAGTTCAGTTGTAGGATACGCAGCTGGGGCTGGGGAGATTTGCTTGGTAAGGAAACCCCCAAAGCCCCCACATTTGGTGACAGAAGTGTCTGTGAGAAGCGATGCATTCTGTGTGAGTAGTAAGGGGGGCACCCAAGAGAGAAAGACCGAGTTTTCCTATTGCACCGTCAGAGGAGACCGAACCAGTCAGTCCCAAAGGAAATCAGCCCTGCGTATCCACTGGGAGGACTGATGCTGACGCTGAAGCTCCAGCACACACAGCCTGTGCTCCTTGGGGTCTGGCTTCCAGCGCTGAGCATAACGTTTTCAAGCTTCGGCCACGCATGTCAGCATTGCGTTCCTTTCTAAGGCGGTTTATTGTTTTTATCTTGTGGCTGCACCGTGCAGCGTGGGGAATCCTAGTTCCCTGACCAGGGACTGAACCCGTGCCGTGCCCCCCACAGTCAGTGGGGCGCAGGGAAGCCCCAGGACTTCACTCCTTTTCGTGGGCAGATCGTATCTCAGGGTGGAGCAGACCTCGTTCTGTTACCTGTTCGTTCGTTGCTGGACATCCAGGGTGCAGCCGCCTTTTGGTTACTTGAGTAGGGCTGCTGTGAACTCGGGTGCACAGGGTTGGTTTTGTTACTGAAAGAGGGGTCTGGTTGCTTGCCGCTGAGAATCTGGTAAAAAGGCAGGGTTGCTGGAAAGTTTGCTTCATTTCAGAGGCCGGCCATCTGGGAAGAGGGCAGACAATTGCCCAAAGGCTGACTCCCCGTCCCCCTAAACTCCCCGCACTGACGGTCAGGGAGCAGGAGGTTTCATAGACGGAGGGACGGAGCTCATGCAGAAACAGCACCGTCAGCTCTGAGAGTTGTCTTGAAATCAGTCATCAGTGCTCTGGTCAGTGTCATCTCCGTTGTTTTAAGTACAGTTAATCCTCAGTCCCAGGCTGTTTGTTTGCATCTCTCCGAGGCCAGTTCTCAGAACTGTGACAGCTCGTGTCACAGCTACTACAGGCTGATCACCACGTGGTTCCCTTCTCCAGCTGGTGGGGGCTTCAGTATCTCTAAGACCGCTCGTAGGATGTGGCCCAGAATATTATCTAAGGCTTTGAAGAGGAACTGAAGGTCTTTGGCTTTGCTTGGCCACTGCGCTCTTATCACTTGGTCTCATTGGACTGTTTTCCTTTGTTTCTCATTTTCTCACTTTTCTGGTTAAACGCATTGTTTAGCTGAAGTTTTTCCTTGGACAAAGGGCAGAGGAAGACGTGGGGACAGGGGGACCGTAGAGTCCAGCTCCGTTTCAGTTTGAGCACCTGTTTTCAATGGTTTGGGATCACAGATAGGGCTTCCCAGGTGGCGCCTGTGGTAAAGAACCCGCCTGTCAGTGCAGGAGACACAGAGACGTGAGTTCAGTCCCTGGGTCAGGAAGACACACAGGAGAAGAGAATGGCAACCCACGCCAGTCTTCTTGCCTGGAGAATTCCATGGGCAGAGCAGCCTGGTAGGCCACGGTCCATAGGGTTGCAAAGAGTCAGACACGACTGAAGTGACTTAGCACGCAGGCGTGGATCACAGATGTTTGTCGCTTGAGGGTTACTCAGCATCCATCCGTTTATAAGAAGCAGAGCAGGGACCCAACTTTCCCGGCGGGCTGGTGGGAAATGCATCCTGTGAATTGGGCCGGGGCTCCCAGGCGCTGCGGCGTCTGTTCTGGCCCTTCCCTCCTGGCTGGGCCCGGGCACTCTCTCCCCTTCCGAGTCTTGAAAAGCCCTTGCCCTACTCATACAGTCTCCAACGCCCATGTGCGCGTGTCCGTGTGTGTGTGTGTGTGTGTGTGTGTGTGTGTGTGTGTGTGTGCGCATGTACGTGTGTGCGTGTGTGCGTGTGTGTGCGCGTGTGCGTTAGTTGCTCAGTCGTGTCCGACTCTTTGCCATCCCGTGGACTATAGCCCACCAGGCTCCTCAGTCCATCGGATTCTCTAGGCAAGAAGACTGGAGTGGGTAGCCATTGCCTTCTCCAGGGGATCTTCCCGACCCAGGGATCAAACCCAGGCCTTCTGCATTGCAAGTGGATTCTTCACTGCTGAGCCACCAGGGAAGCCCCCACAACATCGCCTTGAATCAAAGAGAATTGACACAGTCAGTCCTCCTGCCGTCCCAGAGCCCCGCCTGCTCCGGGCTGCGTGTGACCCCTGCAGGGTCCTCTGGCAGACGTGTCCTGAGCCTATGACCTCTCGCTTCCTTCCTAAAGGTGGACGAGGGACCCTGCTGTCCTCGGGGTGGGGGTGGGGGTAGGATCTGACTTTACATCTGCCCCGTGGAGGACCTTTACGGAGGCAGCCTTTGCTTGGGGACGCTGACAAGTATTGTGAGCCAGGAGAGGTGTCCAGGGGAGAGGGACCCACCCTCTCCCTCGGTGGGTCCTCCCCAAGGGGTCCCCCTGGTGAATGCCCCAGAGTAGGGAAGGGGTGTTTGTCCTGGGATTGAGGATCAGAAGATTTCTAGGATTTTCTCTCTCTCTCTCTCTCAAAAAAAAAACAAAAACAAGAAACCATGTGTTTATTTGGCTCCCCCGGATCTTTCGATCTTCACTGTAGCATGTGGGACCTTTAGTTGCGGCTAAGGACCTCCCTCAGGCCTTAAATTGGAGGTGGGACTCGGCTGTCCTCGGAGTGGGGGGAGGGGTGAGATTTGAAACACCAGCTCTTGGTTGGGGCATATGGGCTCTAGCTCCCTGACCAGGGACTGAACCCGGACACCTGCACTGGGAGCGTGGAGTCTTAGCCCCTGGACCACACTGAAGCCCCTCTGATTCTCTCATCAGATGCAGACGAGGCCAGAGCCCTTGGTTCTGAGCTTCTCTTTTCAGACGCTTCTACTATTTCAGAGTGAGTGAATCATTAGACGCCATGGGTCATTGTTTGATGATTCCTAGACCACCGTCAGTATAAGCGAGAAAGAGAAGAGCAGGGCGGTGGGAGAGAAAGAGCGGAGCAGCGCAGTGGAGAGGGAACCATGGCCTGGTGGAGGAGGTCCTGCCTCCCTGAGCCCAGAGCCTGGGCGTCTCCCGCGGCCTGGACCTCGAGGGGCTGCGTTCTCTCTAGGCTTTAAGCCTCTCCAGCACTTCCTGAAGAGCCCACTGTTCATTAGATGCTCAGTAATGAGTCCATTAATGTAAGTGAATGACGTCTTCCACTGAAATGAGACTCGGATGGGGCCTGGCAGAGCTCGTCAAGATGCCACCTGGCCCGGACCTTTGGGATGTTTTTCCCCCGGAAGACGGCACGGCACTCACTGGGCATCCAAGTGACAGAGGTCCCTCTGCTCCAGACAGAATGAAACTGAAATGTCAACTGGTCGTTTGGGTTCCATTCTGGAAATAATCATGTTTCCTGCTCAGGTCAGCCTGGCTTCAAGTCCTCAGTGGTCTGATTGACAAGGGTTTCGAGAACTCTGTATTCACTTATTAGACTAATGAACAGACTGGATGGTGGCTTCCCAGGGCAAAGCTGCTTTTATGCTCCCTCATATTCCTTGGGCATAACTCACCACTGGGGAACATCTGCATTATCTAATTTATTCCTTTGAAGCATTTCATTTTTGTTGATTGCTGCTTAAAGGTCATTTCCAAATAAACATAGAACGAAAGGTCACTGCACCCAGCAGAAAGCTCGTCATGAAGCAGCCTCAGACCCGCTCAGTCCCAATGCCAGCCTCCTCCCTGGCAGAGCCTGTTCTTTTGGTTGTTTGTGGCTAACTGTGTTGCTGTTGGGATGTCCGTGGTGGCTCAGTGGGTAAAGAATCTACCTGCATGCAGGAGATGCTGGAGACATGGGTTCAATTCCTGGGTTGGGAAGATCCCAGTCAGGAGCGCATGGCAATCCACTCTGTTATTCTTGCCTGGAGAATCCTATGGACAGAGGAGTCTGGAAGGCTACAGTCCTTAGGGTCACAAAGAACTGGACATGACTGAAGTGACTGAAATGCACGCACGCACGCACGCACACACGCACGCACACGTGTATTGCCCTTTGCCTCTGGATTTGGGGTTGGAGGTTAGCAGTTTAGTGGCAATAGGTTCAGATCTTTGCTTATGCAAGTGCAGGCTCAGGTGTGGGTTTTGGAGACGGCAATTAAGTCATTTCCAGAAATCGCCAAGGAATAAAACAAATTCTGGCTGGCATGACTGAATAGCTATGCTCCTGGCCCAGAGACCTGTGGATGCAATTTGAAGCGATTTGCTGAGTAGGATTTTGGAAGAACAGGTGACTCAGTGGTAAAGAGGCTTCCCCTGTGGCTCAGCTGGTAAAGAATCCACCTGCAGTGTGGGAGACCTGGGTTCAAGCCCTGGGTTGGGAAGATCCCCTGGAGAAGAGAAAGGCTACCCACTCCATTGCTCTGGCCTGGAAAATTCCATGGACTGAATAGTCCATGGGGTCACAGAGTCAGACACAACTGAGCGACTTTCACTTCAGTGGTAAAGAGTTGCCTACCAACGCAGCAGACCCAGGAGACTCGGGTTTCATCCCTGGGTCAGGACGATCCCCTGGAGAAGGAAATGGCAACCCACTCCAGTATTCTTGCCTGGATGATCCCATGGACAGAGGAGCCTTGTGGGCTGTAGTCCATGGGGTCACAAAGAGCTGGACACGACTGAGCCCACACACAGAGATTTTGGAAGAACATGAGAACGGGAGATTATGGCAAAAGACCAGGGACAGTCACTTTTGTCTGTGTCTTCCAAACAGTAAAGGAAGAAAAGACTTTAAACTGGGGCTTGTTAGCTTACCGCCAGTCCCGGGGGTGTTTCTGGAGTGGATTACACTGTAGATGGTCTGTGTGTCTCAGAGAGGCTGCCTTGGGGTTGTGCATCAGTTTTCTCCATTGACTTCCTTGGCTGGTAGATGTTCTGGGATTTTAACAAGACATTCACCAAGTGGGCCTGACGCTTGGGCGAGCGGGGCTTGAGAGCTGCCCACTGTGGGGCAACATCCCAGCCAGGAGTGGATCAAAACAGAGGGAAGGGGACCTAAAGATGGGCTGCCAGGATCCACATGGACAGACCTGGAGATGATCGTTCTAAGCCAAGAAAGTCAGAAAGAGAAGACGGTTATCAGAGGACACGACTTACGTGGAATGTACAACACGACACCAGCGACCTGATCTGTGAAACAGAGACAGACTCACAGACAGAACAGCCTTGGGGCTGCCAGGAGGTAGGGGCTGGGGGGTGTGCACTGGGCGTGGGGGTTAGTGGGCACAAGCTGTTATATATAAGTGGATGAACAGCGAGGTCCTTCTGTATCGCACAGGGAAGTAAATTCCATATCCTGTGATAAGCCATACTGGAAAAGAATATGAAAAGAATATGTGTGTGTGTGTGTGTGTGTGTGTGTAAGTGAACCATGTTGCTGTACAGCAGAAACTCACACGACACTGTAATCACCTCTACTTCAATTACAACGCTAAAAGCATGGCTGTCAGGTTCAGAAAGAAGAGTGCGGTCAGGAGACCGAGAGGACACGGGAGGAAGACAGAAGGGCCCCGAAGAGCAGTGAATCAGAAGGGGAATTGGTGGTCAGATGCGCCAGAGAGGGAAGTGGCTTACACAGAACCTGTAGAATTCCACAGACCAGCTTCCACTTAAAGAGTGGGGGCAGGGACCTCCCTGGTGGTCCAGTGTTTAAGACTCCAAGCTTCCATCCCAGGGGTCGTGGGTTCCATCCCTGGTTGGGGAACTAGGATCCCACATGCTGTGTGGCATGGCCAAAAAGTAAATAAATAAAAATAAATTTTAAGTAAGCGTCTTTTAAAAAAAACTTGAGAAAAATAAAGAGGGGGCTCGGGTCTGTGCTCAGCGTCTGCCTCCCAGCAGCTCTGAGTCCCCTGTTTTTTGGGTGGGGAAACAGAGGCGCTGTCGGTGAGAGGGCT
The DNA here is from genome assembly GCA_006410515.1 of Procapra przewalskii. Classification (NCBI taxonomy): domain Eukaryota; kingdom Metazoa; phylum Chordata; class Mammalia; order Artiodactyla; family Bovidae; genus Procapra; species Procapra przewalskii. The sequence continues at coordinate 5,031,165 of SJYF01000082.1, read as the reverse complement.
CAAGCTCTCGGCTGCCGAACCCCGTGCTTCTCTGGGGCACACCGGCTTGTTGGCACACGCTGTTGTTTAGCTGTGCAGTCGTGCCCAGGTCTTTTGTGACCCCTTGCACTATAGCCCACCAGGCTCCTCTGTCCATGGGATTTCCCAGGCAAGAAAACTGGAATGGGTTGCCATTTCCTTCTCCAGGGGATCTTCCTGACCCAGGGTTTGAACCCTAATCTTCTACATATATACACACCAATATATATACACACACACATATATATACACACATGTACATATGTATACAGACATGTGCTGTGCTGTGCTCAGTTGCCCAGTCATGTCCGACTCTGCAACCCCAAGAACTGTAGCCAGGCTCCTCTGTCCATGGAATTCTCCAGGCCAGAACACTGGAGTGAGTAGCCTTTCCCTTCTCCAGGGGATCTTCCAGACCCAGGGACTGAACCTGGGTCTCCTGCTCTGCTGATGGATTCTTCACTGTCTGAGCGACCAGGGAAGCCCAAGAATACTGGAATGGGGTACACATATATATACACACATGTACACAGGTACGTATGTAAACATATATGGTGATTTTTTTCTTTTTTATTGTTTTTGGTATTTTCCAAATTAGGAAAGGACGAGGCAGAAGCTAAGAAGACACAGAGGCTGCACGCAGGGAGCTTTGTGACCCAAGCAGGGCGGGCACGGGGCTCCTGGAAAGTGTGCGTGCACTCAGCCCAGCCACACCCGAGGGGACTGTGTGGGTGGGGAGGGACCTGGGCCAGGTCATCAGGAGGACAGTGGGAAATACCCGTAGTTAAGCTGGAGGAGGGAAGAGTTGGGATGACCTGAATGCTGCCTTTAGGTCCCAGGAAAGAGATGTAGGAGGTGCCAGAAACCAGGCTGGACTTGCGGGGAGGAAACGCTATGGGGGGAGATGTACCCCCTTCCCTAGGCTGGTCCCTATCACAGGTGGGGCTCAGGAAGAGGCCACATGTCCACCTTGGGGAAGGCTATAGGGGATGCCTCTGTTACATCTGGTGTGCCACACCCCCAGCTCAGCAGAGGAGCACTGATTGGGTTCAGCCACTGACTTAGATAAGCCAAGGAGGTGATTTTCCGCTGTGACTCTGCCCTAACACAGGGAAGGACCGGTGGCCCTGCTTCCCCCAGGCATCTCCCCAGGCAGCTATCCTCAATCAGATGACCTGGCCAGTCTAGACGCTGCGGTCCTTAGTGTGGGAGCCTGGGCGCGGTGTCAGCCACCGGCGTCATCAGTTGTTGGGACGAGCACACGAGGGTTCAGTGTGTAAAGCGTGACCTCGTGCAAGGTGGCATGTTAGCTGTCGTATGTAATTTAGACACATTCCTTGGGGTGGTCTAAACTAGAAGGAGGGCTCTGAGCCGATGGATTCATCAGTAAATTCAGCAGATTTATTTCTGGGCCACCTCCAGTGCAGGTTCATTTCTTTGGGGGCAGGGATTCAAGGCTGAACACTCTGCTTTGGAGCTTTCGTTCTTGTAGGAAAGGCACAGCCCACCAAACGCAGCACTACGACCCCCCCTCCCCTCCACCCCCCCACAAGTGAGGACAAAGGAATTGCATTCTGCAGGTTATTTTTCTTATGCCGATCCCTTGCTTGTTTCACAAGATTATTATTTCTTCTATTACCAAGTATATAACTGAGCCTTCAACGGAAATGATGACTAGACTTGAAGCAGTTGATCAAATGTATAGTTCGATATGTGAAAGTGAAAGTGAGGTTGATCAGTCGTGTCCAACTCTTTGTGACCCGGTGGACTGTAGCCCACCAAGCTCTTCCGTCCATGGGATTCTCCAGGCAAGAATACTGGAGTGGGTTGCCATTTCCTTCTCCAGGGGATCTTCCCGACTCAGGGACAGAACCCAGGTCTACCGCATTTCAGGCAGACGCTTAATGGCAGCCCACTCCAGCACTCTTGCCTGGAAAATCCCATGGACGGAGGAGCCTGGTAGGCTGCAGTCCATGGGGTTGCTAAGAGTCGGACACGACTGAGCAACTTCACTTTCATGCATTGGAGAAGGAAATGGCAACCCACTCCAGTGTTCTTGCCTGGAGAATCCCAGGGACGGGGGAGCCTCATGGACTTCGGTCTGTGGGGTCGCACAGAGTCGGACACGACTGAAGCGACTTAGCAGCATGCCGATCCCAAGATCCACAGCCTTATCCACCTCTCTTTCGATGAGCCTTGACCCTTCACCTCTAAGTGTACACAGCCCACCGTATTGGACTGTGCTCAACGCCAAGCCCCTATTCCGCTTCGATGCCTCCTTCAGGCTGTCTTTGCGGCTGAATTTTCTAATTCTCCGATGCGCGAAGGAAAAAGAGGGCCTGTCTCTCTTTCCGCGCCGGGCTTGCTTCCAGAGGCCAGGCCAGAGGGCTCAGCCCACTGCCGCTGTCTCTGACGAGTCAGCCACTAGGCTCCTGTCCTGTTTCCCTCTGGTTTGCTTTGATCTGACCGTGAAGCAATTATTTTAGCCTCTAGTCAGTTCCTGTAGGATTACCGAAGGACCTCAGAACTTACACGGGCTCCAAGAGAGAACATGGAGCAAAATGTCCAGAGGCGGTGGGCCGGCAGCCGGCGTGTCCCCGAGGACCGCTTCTCGTGCCGATGTGCCCGCTGACTTCCTTGAGAATTCTGGGGTGCCAGGGCCTAGAGGATGCTTTGTCTCTGAGTTCACAGCCCACCGGGATAACCTCGCTCGCCTGCTTCCTCAGCTGCTTTGGTTGTGTCCGACTCTTTGCAGCCCCCTGGACTGTAAGGGATCCTCTGTCCGTGGGATTCTCCAGGCAGGAATACTGGAGTGGGTTGCCATGCCCTCCTCCACGGAATCTTCCTGACCCAGAAATTGAACACATGCCTCGTGCTTTGCAGGCGGATTCTTTATCTCTGAGCCACCAGGGAAGCGCTCGCAGATACCCTGAACTCACGCTCAAGGGTTGGAGCCGGCCTCTGCAAGCAGTGCACAGCTGTTGTCCAGATGTCCAGCCCAGCCTGGCAGTGTACCCTGTACTTTCACACAGATGCTCTGTAACTGACGAGGATCATCTGAGGAAGGTCACCGTGATGCCAGGAGGCTTGTGACTGATGTAGGGTCCAGAGGAAGAGCCTCTCGAAGGAAAATGAAGCTGAGGAAATGCTCGTTCATCATCATTGAGTGCAGGACACATCCCTGTATTGAAGATGGTGACTAAAGGATTCAACTGCGTCACAAGGGATTTCAGTTAGACCAAGCAACATCAGCTAAGAGAATATGCGTTTTATTAAATCAAAGACTCCATCAACCCGAAGAGGCACCATTTTGTGAACCACTGGGAAAGAAAAAGATACTGCCCCAAACTATATGACTTGCTTAATTGGACTTGCTGCTGCTGCTGCTAAGTCGCTTCAGCCGTGTCCGACTCTATGCGACCCCATAGACGGAAGCCCTCCAGGCACCCCCGTCCCGTGGCAACCCACTCCAGTGTTCTTTTCCAGGCAAGAACACTGGAGTGGGTTGCCATTTCCTTCTCAATGGCACCCCACTCCAGTACTCTTGCCTGGAAAATCCCATGGACCAAGGAGCCTGGTAGGCTACAATCCATGGGGTCACAAAGAGTCGGACACGACTGAGCGACGTCACTTTCACTTTCTCTAATGCATGAAAGTGATAAGTTAAAGTGACGTTGCTCAGTCGTGTCCGACTCGTAGTGACCCTATGGACTGCAGCCCACCAGGCTTCTCCACCCATGGGATTTTCCAGGCAAGAGTGCTGGAGTGGGGTGCCATTGCCTTTTCCCAATTAGAGATTTTTAAAGTTTTACTTATTAAAAGAGCTCATCTGTGCTCTGTTCTCTATTGTTACATACACACAAAGGAAGATGTTGTTGTTGTTTAGTTCCCCACTCGTGTCCAGCTCTTTTGTGACCCCATGGACTGCAGCCCGCCAGGCTTCCCTGTCCATGAGATTCTCCAGGAAGAACACTGGAGTGGGTTGCCATTTCCTTCTCCAGGGGATCTTCCCAACCCAGGGATCAAACCCATGGTTCCTGCATTGACAGATGGATTCTTTACTGCTGAGCCACCGGGGGAGCCCTGAAGGAAGGTATAACGCATACGTAAATAGCTATGTTATAAAGAGATATAAGGGAATGTCATTAGAGATGATTGGAAGAAGCACCATTTCATGAAACTTCTTCACATCTGGCTTTTCAGCTCAGAGTATTTAGGCAGCATCTTTTTCTCTTGTACAGTTCAGTCCTCATCTAGCGTGTTGCTAATGTAGCATTCCATACAAGAATCCATGAAAGAAAGAACAGCAATTGGTGCTAATCCCTCGATTTAAACCGGAGATGCAGAGGAGCACTTTACCGGCCTCATCAGGTGCCCTGGAGGGCTGGCAGGACCCCAGGCTGCCAGACACCTGTCCCCAGGGCGCTGGCTCAGTAGGGCTGGGGCGGGGCCTGAGCATCTGCATTCACGCAGGATGCTGTTGCTGGTCCAGGGACCACGCTTTCAGTGTGGACATAGGACTGGCCCCCGCTGCCTCCTTCAGGAATGTTACTCTCCACCTCCTCACCTGTGCTCCGTGATCATCTATTTCCCAGGGGCCAAAAGAGGCCCCCTCTGCTTCTTCCCAACGTCCTAGACCCTAGGGAGAACATTATGCCTGAGCCCGATCCGGCTGTCACGGCTGCTTTCCACCTGCCCCGTGGCCGTCGGCAGCTGTGGGATGAATCGGGTTTCCGATTGCCCAGAGGCCGTGCTGCGGGTGGGGTGCTGGTTCCCGCATCTTCTCCTCCTTTAACACATTTTTATTGGACTGCCATTGCTTTGTGATGCCGCGTTAGCGTTTGGTGATTAAAAGAGCGACTCAGCTGTGCATGTGTGTATACCCTGTCTGTCTGGGTCTCCTTCCCGTCTGTGTCACCACAAGCACTGAGCAGAGTCCCCTGTGCTGTGCTTCTCACGAGTTGTCTGTTTTCTCTTGTTGTTGTTAAGTCATGTCCGACTCTTTGCGACCCCGTGGACAGCAGCCCATCAGGCTCCTCTGTCTATGGGGATTCTCCAGGCAGGAGGGCTGGAGTGGGTTGCCAGGGGATCTTCCTGACCCAGGGATCGAACCCCAGTCTCCTCCTCTTTACCATCTGAGCCACCAGGGAAGGCCCGTCTATTTTATGCACAGTATCAATCGTGTATATATGTCAATCTCAATCTCACAATTCATCCCCTCTGCCCTCACGCATCTTCATATCAGCAAGATAGAGTCATGAACCTTCTCTGCGTTTCTCGAGGGAGCGTGCTGCTCAGGTGGGCCTGGAGGTAGAGATGGGAGCTTCTCCCGTCCCCACGTCTCCTGGGGTCACTCAGAGAGTGGGCAGCATGGCCCAGGGAAGGAAATGGAGCTTCCAGGGCCAGGGTCCCAGGCCCTGTTACCGGGGCTGAAGATTCAGCTGATGGTTTGCTCTGGTGATTCACATGTAAACTACCGAGTCTTTTTTTTCCCCCTTTTCTTTTCTTAAGCGGTGCTGTTACCAAGCCTCTGATGTCATTCAGCATGACACTCTAATAAAAAAGCAGAAAGGCCTTGCTCGTCTCTGCGGTTAAATGGTGATAAAGAGCAGCTCTGAGTGGAGGGCCAGGCGGCCGAGCCGGGGGCAGTGGGGCTGTTCGTCTTCATTAGCGTCGCTGCAGTCAGCCGTCGCCCTGGACGCGGGGTGGGCCTTGGGGCACCCAGCTGGTTCTCTCCAGGAGCCTCCAGGGGTCAGCCTGGCCTAGTTTCCGAGACTTGAACGCCTTCCCTGGCAGGCAGAAGCGCCCTCATCTCTCCCTTTGGTTCTCGCTGCCCCAAGAGTGTCTCCTCTTTGTCTGAGATGATTTTCAACTGGGGGCTGTTGTTGCCCCTTAGGAGACATTACTGGTCTTGACGGCTGGGTGGGGACTGCTCCTGGCTTCCAGTGCCCTGAGGCCAGAGATGCTGCTGGGCCTCCTCCCAGGGACCGCACACCCCAACAGGGGGTGCTCTGACACGCCGAGCTTCCCTGGCCGTCTAGTGGTTAAGACCCTGCACTTCCAATGCAGGGGACTCCTGTTTGAAGGCTGGTTGGGGAACTAAGATCCCACATGCTGGTGGCATAGCCGAAAGAGAAAAAATTAAAAAAAAAAAAGGAATCATCTGGCACAAAATGTGAGCCGTGATGCGGTGGGGGAAGTGCTGCCTAATGAACGCAGCAACAGCTGGATCGAAGATGTTGTTCCAGGCTGTTGTAGGCTCTCTCTTTTTAAAGTTTTTAAATTTATTTTTTAATTCGAGGATAATTGCTTTACATGTAGGCTGTTCCTTGAAATCTGGAGGAGAGACTGAAGGGAGGAAGTAAAATGAGCCTCAAAGCAGGATCCTCTGTGGGCTTCCTGCCGTGGAATGCTATTGCCGATAATAAAAAGCTGTGATTTTCTCAACACCACTTCTAGATGGTTTCTCCTGATATTGGGGCTTCCCTGGTGACTTGGCAGTAAAGATTCCACCTGCAGTGCAGGAGACCCGGGTTCAGTCCCTGGGTCGGAAAGGTCCCCTGGAGGAGAGCATGGCAACCCACTCCAGCATTCTTGCCTGGAGGATCCCACGGACAGAGGACCCTGGAGGGCTACAGTCCACAGGGCTGCAAAGAGTCAGACACGACGGAAGTGACTGAGTGCGCACACACCCTGATACTGAAAAGATAAAAGATTCGGCATATGCACAGACCCACGGACTGCGTAAGCAAGGAACTTTATCCCCAAACCTCCTGCTCTGGGGTGTGAGAGTGTCTGGAGATGTCCAGGGGTCCTGTTACCTGTGGGTTTTGATTTTGTAGGTCTGGGCACGGCCTGAGATTCTGCGTCTCCATCAGGCTCATCACCCCCGACACTGCCAGGTGGAGCCCTGGCTGCAAAGTCGTAGGTCACTGATGGTATAGCAAGGCACGAGCTTGACCTTTGGGGTTCCTAAAGCTGCTGAGGGATAGGGATTGTGGGATAGTCTGGGTGATGGGAAGTTTCCAGCAGAACTCTGTGCAGGAAGAGTCCGCTTTCCTTCATGTGAGTTGTGTGTGTGCAGAGACCCACTCACGCTGGTTTGCCCAGAACTGTTCCAGTTAAAGCTCAAACTCTACTACTGAGTAGACTTTGAAACTCTACTTTGAGACGAGTTCCCTGTGCTGAGCAGTAGGTCCTTGTGTTGTGTATCTCATATATAGTGATTGTATGTGTCAATCCCTGTTGTATTTTAAAATAATTTCCTATTAGCAGAGGATGCCACGGAGCCCTCACTGGACCCTGCTTGGTTCTTGCTCGGACTGTAAGTTCTGACAGGGCAGGCAGTATGTGTGTGTAAATGTGTCTTGGTACAAGACCGCATATAAACAGTTTTTTAAATGTCGAAAAGCATTATTAAGTAGGCTGATAAATATATTTCACTTGCAAAAAAAAAAAGAAAAGAGACCGAAGTCTTGCATCCAAGGAATCCATCCATCCACCTGGATGGCTGGCCACCCTGTGAGTCCCACTGTAGCCCCAGGAAAGGCGAGGTTGGATTTGCAAATTTCCTTTAGTGAGAAAGGCTCTGATTCCCGAGCTGTGGGGACTCCAGGAAAGCCTTTTTACTTATTTATTTGGCTGTGTGGTGTCTCAGTTGCAGCACAAGGGCTCCTTATGCTCGGGCTTAGTTGCCCCAAGGCATGGTGGATCTTGGTTCCAGACCAGGGATGGAACCTGCGTCCTCTGCATTGGAAGGCAGATTCTTAACCACTGGACCACCTGGTAATTCCCAAGGGAAGCCTTTTATTTAGTTATGTTAGTTCCTCCTCTGTTCCAGGAATGGAAGCAAGTGTGATGTCAGGAAATGCCACCTCCTAACATCAGGGCGAGTTTTGTGTTACCAGGAGGATTGTACTTCGCTCCCTGTGAATCGTACGGTTCCCCGAACATCCTGTTTTTTCCTTCCTCCCATCCTTGTTACCCCCTGCTTCTCGATTCTTCCCCACCTTTTCCCAGGCCACTCCACGACTCTAAAACTTCCAGCATTTCCTGACTGAATGCTCAGCAGGTAAAGAATCCCCCTGCAAATGCAGGAGACACAGGAGATACCAGTTTGATCCCTGGGTCGGGACGATCCCCTGGAGGAGGAAATGGTAACCCACTCCCGTGTTCTTGCCTGAAAAATCCTGTGGACAGAGGAAACTGAGGGGCTAAAGTCCAAAGGGTCACAAAGAGTCAGACAAGACTGAGGGACTAAAAACACACACACGCACACACACACAGTTCTCAAGGGTTTTGCCCTCAAGGAAATAAGTTTTGTGGTGGGCAGGAAAAAAATGTGAGATGTTTCCAGACTCTTGAGTAGTTTATATTCCTAATGAGTGACAAATATATGACTCATTTTTTTTCTTTTTCTTTTTTGTGCTGTACCAAGTGGCTTGTGGAATCTTATTTCCCCAACCAGGGACTGAACCCAGGCCACTGCAGTGAAAGTGCTGAGTCCTAACCACTGAACCGCCAGGGACTTTCTGTATGACTCTTTTTTTTTTTTTTTTAAGGTCCAAGGTTTTATATAATTAAAGTCTACCATGGGATGACCTGGGTTCGGGAAGATCCTCTGGAGAAGGAAATGGCAACCCACTCCAGTACTCTTGCCTGGAAAATCCCATGGATGGAAGAGCCTGGTAGGCTACAGTCCATGGGGTCGCAAAGAGTCGGACACGACTGAGTGACTTCACCTCACCTCACCATGGGATGTAGGGGTGTAGGGTCCATGTTGATGAGACTTTGCAGATGATCTCGAGTGGAATCCTTAAGCTGTGTCTAAACTCTCCCTGCTGTGACTCAGCCCACTTCCATGCAGTTGGCTGAACATAGGCCTTCCCTGATAGCTCAGTTGATAAGGATTCCACCTGCATTGCAGGCGACCCCGGTTTGATCCCTGGGTTGGAAGATCCACTGGAGAAGGAATAGGCTCCCCACTCCAGTACTTGGGCTTCCCTTGTGGCTCACATGGTAAAGAATCCGCCTGCGATGTGGGAGACCTGGGTTCAGTCCCTGGGTTGGGAAGATCCCTTGGAGAAGGGAATGGCTACCTGCTCCAATATTCTGGCCTGGAGAATTCCATGGACTGTATAGTCCATGGGGTCGCAAAGAGTGGGACATGACGGAGCGGCTTTCAATGGCTGAACATTCCCCCTAGTTTCCGTCTCTGGGTCTTTGTTTAAACCGGCATCCCATCAAGAATGCCTTCTCCGGGACGTCCCCGACAGTCCAGTGGTTAAGAGTCTGTGCTTCCAATACAGGGTGCGCAGGTTCGATCCCTGGTAGGGGAACTAAGATCCTGCAAGCAGCATGAGTCAGCCAGAAGAAAGTAAAAGCCTTCTTCTTTCCTCTCTATCCCCTGACATATTTCCCTGCTCTGTGGGATCCCGCCCTCAGTCTTCCAGCCCTTAACCGTCTCCCTTGTAAAACTCTCAACATGTAATGGGTGTGGCACTGGTTTCCAGCTGAGTAGTGACCACCGAGTGTGTTAGTTGCTCAGTCGTGTCTGACTCTTTGTGACCCCATGGACTGTAGCCCACCAGGCTCCTCTGTCTATGGGATTTCCCAGGTAAGAGTACTGGAAGAGGTTGCCAGTTCCTTCTCCAGGGGGTCTTCCCAACCCAGGGATCAAACCCAGGTCTCCTGCACTGTGGGTAGATTCTTACTGCCTGAGCCCCCCGAGAAGTGCCACAGTCTGGTCCCAGAAGGGTCCAAAGATGGGGAAGCACCCTCAAGAGAAGGGAATGAATGAGGATTTTGGGGGAAGAGACCACCTCGGGGTGGGGCCTTCAGCAAGTCCCTTGCCAGCCCTGTCACCTCCAGTCTCACCAGCCTCCTGGAGCAGCAGCTGCGCTCAACTTCTTTGATTAATTTAGTGCTTAGAGATGTTGTGAGATGGCATTCTAGAAGTCTTGCCTGGGAGTGTGCACTATAAAAATCAAGTCTTTAAAAAATGCAGGTCACGCCTCGTTTACTCAGCAGCTGTGTATCGTGTCTTCTCTGTTCACCAGAGGGGGGTACACAATCACCATCATCTCCGTTAGGGCTGGAAACCGGAGTGGTACCCACGGTAACCAGCGATGGACAAGGGTTGGGAGCTACTCACATGGTTAACTGTTTTGTGTGGATTTATGTGTTGTTTTCCTGGCTTCTTAGAGTCCAGGACTCTGTGTTTCACTTATTCCCCACTCCTGCAGCCGCAATTCCCAGCGTGAGCTTCCTGAGCCTGAAGGGGCTGTTGAGTCGTGTGTTTATCCACTGTCAAAGTGGACTTCCCGGGTAGCGCAGTGGTGAAGAATCTGCCTGCCCATGTAGGAGATGCAAGAGACTCAGGCTCAATCCCTGGGTCAGGAAGATCCCCTGGAGGAGGAAATGGCAATACACTCCAGTGTTCTTGCTTGGAAAACTCCATGGAGAGAGGCGCTTGGTGGGCAACAGTCCATGGGGGTCACTAAGAGTCAGACACGCCTGAGCACCTCCACACATTGTTAATGTGTCCCAAGGGTGAGCAGGCAGACTGAAAAAGTGTCAGTCGCTCAGCTGTGACCCCATGGACTGACTATAGCCTGCCGGGCTCCTCCGTCCATGGAATTATCCAGAGGAGAGTACTGGAGTGGGTTGCCATTTCCTTCTCTGGGGATCTTTCAGACTCACGGATCAAAGCTCAATCTCCAGCTTTGCAGGTGGTTTCTTTACCATGTGAACTTCAGGGACGCACAGAAGCAAGCTCACATCCAATCTCTCTGCTTTTGGCTGGAGTGACGGCCTCTCAGGTCTATAGCCTTGTATCTCATGCTGATCTGAAGCTCTGTTGGACTCAATGCTTTCAAATTCCTTTCTGGAGGGGAGGGTGGTTGGAGACCACCAGGGGCTGAGAGAGAGCACAGGGATGGTTACAGACTAGGTCAGCCATGCTTGTTGTAATGATCCCAGGGTTGATGTTGGTATTCAGACCGACTAGAGTGCTTCCCCGCTGTGGCCATGGAAGGTTCTGGAAGAACTCATTGTAGCTCTCTCCACCGCAGATGCAGGCATCTCCAGAGACAACATTCTAACGTCCAGCTGTCATGTGACAGCTTGACGGCAGCTGGGTACGTGTCAGGGCCCCGAACTGTGTGCCCTCCTGGGTCGGGATGGAGGAGAAAAGGAGCTTTAGACGTGGACGCTCTGCCCCGAGCATGTGGTCTCTCGGGAGGAACGAGGGACTGTCCGGGACTGTCTGAGGCATGGCCTCTGGTAAGGGGCAGGTGCCCCCGTGTCTGCGGGCACCTCGGGGCTCACATGTTGTGTCCAAGCAAAGGCCCCTGCCAGCCATCTGTCTGTGAGCTGCAAGGCAGGAGACGCTACTTGCAGGGTGACGGCCCTGCCTGGTGGAGACAGACAGTCCCCAGGCTCTGGGAGGGAGTTGGGGGGCTTCCTGGGGCCTCTGGTTCTCGTCATGTGCGGACAGTCTCACCCTGCCAGCTGGCCTGCGGAAGAGCTAATGAGGTGGAGAAAATCCATGGGAAATGATTGATGAAGACAAATCATGGAAGTTTTCAGGGGAACCTGGCTGTCCAAAGCCTCCAGGGGGTTTTGGATATAAGCGCCATGTCCACCTGATCGACTGAGAAGCTTGTGCAGAGAGTTAGGAGAACCTAAACTGGGTCTCACTATTGACCTCAAGTCTTACTGTTTCAGCTCCGTGAGCCTTTTTTCTACATTCCCCTTCTTTTACATCTCCTTGAAATGTGTTTATATGATAAAAGGAACATGATGTTACAGAAAGGGGGAAGCCTCTACAGTCTCATCGCCCGGCTGCTTTAATTTGTATGAATTCTAGTTTTTCTGTTACTTGCACATTTTTTGCCACTGTATATTTTTCCTTTTTAAATTTTGTTTATTTACTTGGCGGCACCAGGTGTTACTTGCGACATGTGAACTCTTAGATGCAGCATACAGGATCCAGCTCCTTGACTAAGGATCAAAACCCAGCCCCCCCTGCGTTGGGAACCTGGACCACCACAGACGTCCCGCAGATGGCAGGTATTTTTCTACACTACTTCTTTCACAAAGTGCCTTATCACTAAGCACCGTAGTATTTTCTATGCTGTTACGGTGTTTGTCAGACTGA
>SJYF01000082.1:4958335-4968368 GCA_006410515.1 Procapra przewalskii | reverse complement strand
GGGTGAGCACTGAGGGAGAGAATGAAAGGTCTTCAGAAAGGGCGTAAGAACCATGAACGCCCAGGATCTCGCTCATTGGCAGAAAGATCAACCTGGCAGGAAGCATCTGTTCTGGGATGTTTTAAGAGAAGTTAGTTCATGCTGTTGATGTGAGAAGGGGAATTTGTCTTGGATGGACTCGTAAACAGATAAGCATTGTTTATAACCCCAGCAGTACCCAAGTACAAACGTGACTCTGAGTGGTGCTGGGGTGTCCGTCTCTCTGAGACGGGCTGGAGGTTTCCCTCGGTCTCACCGTGAACTTGCCAACCAGACCCAGAAAGGGCAGCAGCTTGGACGTAGGGAAGATGCATCTTGGAGTCTGAGTTATTGGGTTTCGACCTTGAGTCTGGCTGGTTGTCAGCACTGATTGAGCAGCCAAGGGGGATACAGTCTTCTGGGGAAGAAAGTGGTGGCCGGAGTTTGGTTTCAGGACGCTCACTACAGTTGGAGTTTAGGAAGCAGGAGTGCCGTGGGGCAGTTCAGCTGAGATCTCTTCAGTTGCCTGTTCATCTCACCTTGCGACAAAGCCTCACAGCTCAACACACGGCCCGGGAGCAGGGCGCAGTCGTGAGAGCAAAAGGCTTTGGCTACAGCGATGACAGAGGGGGCTCATCCTGCAAAATGAGTGCCTGGAGGAAGTGGGCCCTGCCTGCAGAAGACCCCACAGCCTCTGCTTTGTCTTCTGGGAGGACCGTGCGTGGAGTTTGGGCGAGAGGGAGCAAGCCAATCCCTGGCAAAACAAGCCGGTGCAGGAGTACGCTCAGCACAGAGGTGGTTTGAGGGATTCTTTTAGCACTCCCTAAACATATCTTTCTAACTTTTCTTAAATTTTTCCTTGGCCTTTTTTTTTCTTTTTCTTTTAGTATTTCCTTGGCTGTGCCACATGGCCTCTGGGTTCTTAGTTCCCTGACCAGGGATCGAACCTATGTCACTTGCACTGTAAGTGTGGGGTCCTAACACTGGACCCCCAGGGAAGTGCCTGGTGGAGGGAGTCTGACATTGGCCCATGATGGTCCAAGCACAGGTGCCTCTGTGAGTTCACGTGGGAGTTGCCCTCCCTGTTTCTTTTTATACATTCAGGACCTGAAGGGTAGCAAGACTCTGGGATGGCAGGAAGGAGATGGTTAACTCTGACCTTGTCCTCTAACTCGACTGCCCTCCATTCAGCCTTTCAGATGTATTTGTCTCCCTTTTGGAGCTTGAGCCCCACATTGCTCATGAAAAGGGCTTTACTCATAACAGCCTGTCAGGTTGAATCCTCTGTGGCCACATTAATTCTGCTTGTCCAATTGCTCCCTGAAAGGGTGTTTATTTTCCTGCATTTATCTGAGCATAGAGTGGGGAAGGTAGACATGGTCACCGTTAATGGGAAATGAGCTGACAGAGTTGTACGGAGGCTTTGCCAAATGATGGCTTAATGAGAGGGGAAACGGGCGGGGGTGGCTGAGGAAGGTGGAATCGGCCAGGCCCCGGAGGAGGGCGGTGCTGGTGAGTGAGGCTCAGGCCAGTCTGAGCCCATGGTCCCCCCGGATGGCTCTAGGGAGAAACAGAATGGACTGTGGACAGCTATCTGGAGATGCTGACATTTCTGTGATCTTTGCAGTTTGCTTCTATGCAAAGTTAAGATTGGTGGTGACTGCGAAGACTGCACCTTCAGTATAAAGCAGAGATTTTTCTACTGGTGGGTGGAGGGGAGGGGAGGAGAGGAGGGTGACTGTGTATCTCCATGGCCTCCTGTCTCTCTTTTTAGTCTTATTAATATTGCATTAATACAACACACAGATCTCATTATAAAAATTAAACAGATTTTTATGTGACAGTCCTTTCTTGCTACAGACTATGTCCTGCTGAAGTTCGTGTGTTAAACTTAATTTTCAGTATGACGGTGTTAGTGGGGCCTTTTGAAGGTGACCAGGTCATGAGGGTGGAGCCCCCGTAAATGGGATTAGCGCCCCAATGAAGGAGCCCCCAGAGAGCTCCCCTCCCCGTCTCTAGCACATCAGGACGTGCGCACACTGTCTATGAGCCACGAAGTGGGCTTAGGCTCTCTCCAGAAACTGAATCTGCTAACACTTTGACCTTGGGCTTCTCACCCTGTAGAATTGCCAGAAATAAATGTCTGTTGTTTATAAGCCACCTAGGTGATGGTAATTTGTTACAGTAGTCTGAAAAAAAAAAAAANNNNAAAAAAAAAAAAAGATAACCTGGTTTTGGAGAAGTCCCTGGCAGTCCAGGGGTTAGGACTGTGCCTCTGCTGCAGGGGGCGCTGGTGTGAGCCCTGGTTGGGGAACTAAAGGAAAAAAAAGTCAGCTTGAATGGAGTAGGATGCTTCCTTTTCCCTAAACTCTTCCCAGATCAAAGTCAACCATCATCATCAGTTTAGTGGGTACCCTTCTAGATTTTTCTCTTTTCTCTCTCTCTTTTTTTCCTTTTGGAAAATGATTTACATTGTATCGTGTAACTATTAAGACATAACCACTCCCTTCTATGCTGGTACTGTTTAAGTATGCTTCAAATCAACCGTAAAGCAGCCTGAGCGCTGACTCCTGTATCTAGACATCCCTTCTCTTTACAAATGTACATGCCCACATACGATTTTGCACAGTTGGAACTGTCTGTGCATCCCCTTCTTGTGTGTTATTTTTAAAGTTGGAAATGATTTTCCTCTCCTCGTTTTAGCACCTGTATGGAGACCTTCCGTCTTTGTGCAGCTTGCCGGACCACCTCCCTGCGGCTGAGTGGTTAGATCGCTCTGTGCTTTTGTGTGTGCATGTGTGTGTGTGTGTCCTGGAGGTGTGATTTTTGTTACGTGTTTCCTGAAAAACAAGCAGTAACATACAAGCTGTGATGCCGCCAGTTGCTTTTGCAGCTTTGCTTTCCATCTTGGCAGCCTCCTCTCTGGGAGATGCCTGCTGCCCCGCCCCTTTCTTCCCTGCCTGGGTATCTGACATCCGAAGAGGCTGCCCCGGGACTGCAGGGGACAGGGATGTAGACGCTCCCGTCGGGCAGCGTGGCTGATGCCCCTGGCTGGTCAGGCTCCAAGGTCAGCCAGTGGTGGGGTGCTGCCGTCTCCCCAGCTCCTTCATGAGTCTGTGTCCCGGTCCTGTTCGGTTTCCCTTAGGTTTTGCCGTGCTGGCATGGAAGGTGCCTCTGCTGATAACTTAAATGAGCAGGGTGGGCACATACCTTTTTAAAAAATAATTTTTATTGGCCTGTAGTTGCTTTAGAGTGCTGTGTACAGTGAAGTCAATCAGCTACGTGTATACTTATATCCCCGCTTTTTGGGGTTTCCTTCCCATTCAGGTCCCCACAGAGCACTGCGTGCCCCGAGCTGTACGTGGGTTCTCGTTAGCTGTCAATTTTGTCCACAGTACTGCGCGTATATCTAATATGTACTCAGCTGTTGCTGGTGTCAGCTTCCGGCTGCCGGAGTTGCTGTGAGGGACCGTGTGTGACAACTATTTGGAAGGGACAGATGCGGCAGGAGGCGAGTATTTTGCCCCCGGAGGGGTGATGGATGTTTTCCTATCCCTCACAGACGCTCTCCGTCTTTAGCATTCTGATTCAACTTAACGGAAGAATACCTAGCAGAGGAGATGGAGGTGGGGCGAGTGTCAAGGATCGCTTGCAGGAGGAGAAACCGCGGTGCTGTTTCCACTCGTGGACTCGGTTGTGGTTGTTGTCCTTGAGTTACTAAGTTGTGCTGACTCTTTTGTGACCCTGCAGCCTGCCAAGCTCTTCTGTCCTTGAGATTTCCCAGGCGAGAATAGTGGAGTGGGTTGTCGTTTCCTCCTCCAGGGGATCTCCCAACCCAGGGACTGAACCCACCTGTCCTGCTTGGCAGGTGAAATCTTGACTGTTGAACCACCAGAGAAGATCCCAGAATTCTGGTGTCAAAGAAGAAAAGGAGGGAATTTTATGGATGGAGATGTTGGTTTGGCCAGTTCTTTGAGAGGAAGGAGCTGGATTTTAAAGCCCCTGGAAAAGCTGAAAGATTGTCCTCTCCCATATCAAGCCCTGGGGATACGTGACAGAAGGTGTATCAGCGATCCTAGGACGTGGACCCTGGCTCTGAAGATGTCCTGTGCAGCTCTGTGCCTGTGGCTCCTTTGGCCCTGTGTCTTGGGGCTGGGGGCAGGGGAAGGGATCGTCAGCCGTGTGTCTCAGAAGCACACGTTGTCTCTAGAATCTCAGCGAGTTCCCTTCAGAGCCTCCCTTCTCCAATTCCATGGGTAAATAGTAGGTGGACTCACCTTGACCTGACCAAGACCAGGGTGTTCTGAATTTCATGTGAAAACTGGTAGACTGTTGCGAGCTCGAAGGCACAGTCGGTCCCCAGCTGCGAACACAGTTCTTCCAGCATTTGCACACTCTCTCCTGCTTACCCTGCAGAATGCAGTCTGTGTGTTCTTCACCAGAAAGCTTCCCGGGCCATCCCAGGTGCTGGCACCTCCCACATCTTGACCCTTCTCTTCCCTGTGGATAGCAGGCCTTCAGGAGGTAGAAATGAAGAATAAATGAGTGGATGGAGATACTGAGCGGTAGATAGTGTTAGCTGCTCAGTTGTCTCCGAATCTTTGGGACCCCATGGACTGTAGCTCCTCTGTCCATGGGATTCTCCAGGCAAGAATGCCGGAGTGGGTTGCCACGCCCTCCTCCAGGGGATCTTCCCGACCCAGGGATTGAACCCAGGTCTCCTGCATTGTAGGCAGATTCTTTACGGTCTGAGCCACCAGGGAAGCCCGATGAATGAATGAAGGAAGGAAGGAAGATATTGGGAAGATCAAATAAGATCATCGTCATGAAATCTCTTTCCAGCCTCAAACGTGAAAACACTTCACAGCAACTTCCTGTGGTCCAATGGCTAAGACTCTGGGCTCCCAACGCAGGGGTGGCGATGGTGGCTTAGTTGCTAAGTTGAGTGCAGGGGGCCCGGGTTCAGTCCTTGGTCAGGGAACCAGATCCCACATGCCGCAGCCAGGAGTTCACACGCGGAAACTAAAGATCTGGAAGACTGCAGCTGAGGCCCAGCGCAGCCGAACAAATAAATAGACGTGAGATATAGATTTAAAGCGCTTTATAGTCTTGAGTTATTTTCCGGAGGCGGATCTATGCTCCTTGGCAGCTGACCACTTTCTGGGCACCAGAAACACGAGCCACAGATAGTTAAATAGAAAAAATCTGAAGTGTGGATCTGTTCTGGGCTTTTTCATGCTTTGTTTACCTTCTTAATTATGTTTGCTTGAGAATCTAAAGGCTTATACTGCCATTTAGAGTCAACATTTTCTGAGCAATTAGACCAGGAAGTGGGCTCGAGGGTGGGGGTGAGTGGGGAGTGGGTGGGAAAGGGCAGAGAAGTTGCCTCTGGTGCCTTAGGCACGTACTGACGCCTGGACCTCCCTCAGGAAGCTCTGAGTCACTGTGTCCCAGGCAGGGCCTCGGTCTCCAAATGAAAACATCCCCGTGAAGGCTCTGATGTTCAGCCAAGGCTGGTGACCTCTGACTGAGGCAAATTATAACGTGCCTTGATTCAGGTGCTATTGCTTGGATGGTTCACTGCAATCCAAATACCTTTTTCTTTCCTTTGGAAGCCAAAGTCTTACTGTTTATTGCAAAGAACTCAGTAAAGAGGGAAGAAGGGCTTCCTGTAGGTGATGGAGGGACGGTCTTAAGATGAAAAGGGAAAAGGGACCTGGCTGTGTGGTTGGTAAACTTGGGGGCACACCAGAGTCACCTAGGAGGCTGAGCAAACGCAGGCGCCCTGGCCCCACCCCAGGCCCTTGAGATGAAGCCGGGGCATCTGCAGTCTGTCTGCTTTTCTTTGGGAGGGGGTGGCATGTCACTTGGCGATGTGGGATCTTAGTTCTCGACCGAGAATGAAACCCGTGAGCCCTGCACTGGAAGTCCCCGAGGCGTCTGCATTTTGAAATGGGTCCCCAGGGGCTTTTGACGCTCACCAGAGTGAGGAAATCACAGAAGAGTCCAGCAAGGTGTGCTGGAGGAGTCTTGGCAAGTGTCCTGTGTGAGGGACACAGATGGGAAACCCGGCTGGTGGGATACCCGAGACCCTCTGTTTCTTAGAGTCTCCTTAAAAATGCGTGTATATATATGTATATTTATGACAAAAGAACTTACAAATAGAAACAGACTCACAGACATGGAAAAGGAACTCGTGGTTACCGAAGGTAAAGGGGGTGGTGAGTTTAGGCGTTTTGGGTCAGCAGACACAAGCTGTTACGTATTCGGCAGGGTCCTGGTGCATAGCACAGGGAACTGCGTTCTGTATCCAAAGTGAACCACAATGGAAAAGAACATGGAAGAGAATATGTCTAATGGAATCACTGTGTTGTGGACCTGAAATTCATACAACCTTGTAAATTAACTGTACAAAAAATTAAATTTTTTTGGTAATTGATGTGGGATTCACATTACATAAAATTAACCCTTTTATGTGTATGTGTTTATTTTTGGCTGCACACTGGGGCTTGCCGGATGTTCTCTGGCCAGGAATTGAACCCAGGCCACAGCTGTGAAAGCCTGGAATCCTATCCGCTAGGTGCCCAGGGAACTCCTAAAGTTGGCCATTTGGAAGTGAACCATTCAGTGACACTTGGTACCCACAATTTTCTGTAACCAACATCGCTATCTAGTTCCAGAACATTTTTCCTCCCTCCCCCAAAAGGAGACCCCCATCCCCATTAAGCCGTCACTCCCCGCCCCTCCCTCACCCCCAAGCCCTGGTCACCACAAATCTTCCTCCTGTTTCTGTGATTCACCCGTTTTTGGCTATTTTTCTATGAATGCAGTCATACAGTACGTGGCCTTTTGTGTCTGTTTTTTTCTTTAAACTCAGCATGATGTTTTCAGGTCGCGTCAGCGCCGTAGCCTGTGTCAGAGCCTCGCTCCTTTTTGCGTCTGAGCTGCTGCACTGCCTGGCTATGCCGTGCTGGTTCCCATTCACCCACTGCTGGGCATTTGGGTTGTCTCCACCTCTGGGCAACTGTGAACAGCCCTGCTGTGGATGTGGGGGTACAGGGGTACAGGATTCGTTCGTACGCTCTAATTCTCAATTCCTGGGGGGATAGATATCACGATCTCCATTTAACCAGTTGTCAGGCCAGTCCAGGCGGGCAGTGTGGCTAGTGGCTCAGATGACCCACAGTTTGCTGGAGACGCAAAGCTCTCTGGAGCTCAGCTCTGAGTAAGAGGTGGCCAGGGCTTCTCCGGTGGCGCTAGTGGTAAAGAAGCTGCCTGCCAGTGCAGGAGGTATGAAGAGACATGGGTTTGATTTGATTCCTGGGTTGGGAAGATCCCTTGGAGAAGGGAATGGCAGCCGACTCCAGTATTCTTGCCTGGAGAATTCCAGGGACAGAGGAGCCTGGCGGGCTATAGTCCATGGGGTCGCAAAGAGTCTGAGCACCTACAAAATACATTTCTGACAATTTACTCTCCATCTAAAACCCTTTGCGATCTTCCCCTCGGGCCCACGCCGTTTTGTCTTTTCTCTTTAACATGGATCTTCCCCAGGGCTGTGCTCCAGGCACCTCCTTAGCTTCGGCTGAGGCTGGTCTTCTGCCCCCTGAGCCAAGCGTCAGCTGGCCAGTGCTTGTTTAGGATCAGAGGAGTCCTTTCCTCCAGATGTGTTCCTGGAGTACCCATCTGGGTGAAGTGCCCTGCCTCTCTAGGGGTAGCCCTCTCTGCCCCGCCCCTGCCTGGCACCTGCTTCCCCGGTGAGCTGCCAGCTCCTTGTGGGCAGTGTCTTGATCTGTCTTGTTCGGCCTGAATCCCTAGCACCTGCCACAGAGCACGTGGCCTGGAGCCGGGGCCTCAGCGCACCATTCGCTGAGGATGGAGTGAGTGTGTGTTTGATCCCGGAACTCTATTCCTTGCTGCATCCTCCTGCTTACACCAGTGCCTGGATCAGGCTGGAAGCTGTGGCCCCGCTAATACCTCCCAACGCAATAGACACTTCCTAAATGTGGGAGAAGGGAATGGCACCCCACTCCAGGATTCTTGCCTGGAGAATCCCATGGACAGAGGAGCCTGGTGGGCTACAGTCCACGGGGTCGCGAAGAGTTGGACACGACTGAGCGACCTCACTCTCAGTTTTCACTGTCAAATGTGGGATCACTGAATGAAAAGAATTATATGAACTGTGTGCCTTTACATTTGTGCATAGCTCCAATACTTTGGTCACCTGATGCGAAGAGCCAACTCATTGGAAAAGATCTGATGCTGGGAAAGACTGGGGAGGAGAAGGGGATGACAGAGGATGAGATTGCATAGATAGCATCACCAGCTCAATGGACATGGATTTGCGCAAACTCCGGGAGATGGTGAAGGACAGGGAAGCCTGGCGTGCTACAGTCTACAGGGTCACAAAGAGTCTGACGCAAGTTAGCGACAGAACAACGACAATATGTGTATGTGCATATGGGTTTAAAAAAAAGAAAAACCCAAAATGAATTCTAAGTAAAGTCTCTGCAAGGAGAAGGCTGGCTTTGTGAAGAATCAAGTGATCAAATGAGCTAAAACAGGGTCAGCATACTTTTTTAAGAAGGACAAGAAAGTAAATATTTTGCACTTTGCAGACCACATATGGTCTCTGTTGCCTTTTCCTTTCCTCTTCCTTCCTTACAATCCTTTAAAAATGTGAAAAACATCCGTAGCTCACAGGCTTTAAAAGACAGGGCTCTGGCTGCATCTGGAACCCGGGCTGCTGTCTGTAGCCTCTTATTCTCAAGGTCATTCAAGGCCAGGCACTTTTAAAACTTGGCTTTAATGCTCTCATGTTAGATGCATTTATACGCTGGCTTTTTTCCCTCCATTTGTTAAAATCACATATGTTAACTATTAAAAAATATAGAAAATAGAAAAGTTCCGGGAGATAAGAAAAGTCTACTTTCAATCTTACCACACGGGAGCAACTATAATTCATGTCTTGGAACATTTGCTTTCTGTATCTTTTCCTGTTGCCTTTTTCTCTGGGTGGGAAATGTCAGAAGAATAACTCACAGTCGTGGAACGTATACTGTGGGCATGCACGTTGCATGTGCAGTCCTGTGTGCTTGCTCAGTCGCTCAGTCGTGTCCGACTCTTTGTGACCCATGGACTGTAGCCCACCAGGCTCCTCTGTCCATGGGATTTCCCAGACAAGAATACTGGAGTGGGGTGCCATTTCCTTCTCCAGGGGATCTTCTGCATTGGCCGGCGGATTCTTTACCACTGAGCCACCTGGGAAACCACAGCAGTCCTGTGGGGTCAGTGATGTTGTTAATTTTATTTGACAGACGAGGAAACTGAGGCTCATTTCTGTGATGCGGGTGATCTAGATTCAGAAGGACCCGTCTCCATAAGCAGCAAGCCCAGGGATGCTCAGGTGGTGACTGAAGGTGCATGGGTTGAAAGGAGCCTTTGTCCCTGGGCCCCTGGGCAGCTGGCATAGTAGGGTTATTGCAGCAAAACACAGCTCATCCTAATTCGTACCCTGAACCACTGAGACGTGGGGGTACAGTCGATGTTAGTCGCATCATGCCATCCAGACGGCTTCTGTACTCTGGCCGAGATGCCAGAGGCATTTTGGGGGGATGCTCTCTGTTTATGTGTGTGTGTGGTTGGCGAAAAATTAATCAGTTGATCTAAGATAGAAAATGGAAAATGTTACTTGAGCCAAAATGAAGATTATAGGGGACGACCGAGGATGAGATGGCTGGATGGCATCACGGACTCGATGGACGTGAGTCTGAGTGAAATCTGGGAGATGGTGATGGACAGTGAGGCCTGGCGTGCTGCGATTCATGGGGTCGCAGAGAGTCAGACACGACTGAGCGACTGAACTGAACTGAATATTATAACCCAGGGACGGCGTCTCACAAAATTCTGAGAACTGTTTCACCCACTAGAAGTCAAGGCACATCCTCTCCAGCATTTATTGCTTGTAGACTTTTGGGTCGCAGCCATTCTGACTGGTGTGAAATGGTACCTCATTGTG
>SJYF01000082.1:4935061-4948779 GCA_006410515.1 Procapra przewalskii | reverse complement strand
GTTGGATCTCCTTGCAGTCCAAGGGACTCTCAAGAGTCTCCTCCAACACCACAGTTCAAAAGCATTAGTTCTTTGTCACTCAGCCTTCTTCACAGTCCAACTCTCACATCCATACATGACCACAGGAAAAACCATAGCCTTGACTAGATGGACCTTTGTTGGCAAAGGAATGTCTCTGCTTTTTAATATGCTGTCTAGGTTGGTCATAGCTTTTCCTCCAAGGAGAAAGCGTCTTTTAATCTCATGGCCGCGTCACCATCTGCAGGATTGTGGAGCCCCCAAGTCTGTCACAGTCTCCATTGTTTCCCCATCTGTTTGCCATGAAGTGATGGGACCGATGCCATGATCTTAGTGTTTTGAATGTTGAGTTTTAAGCCAGCTCTTTCACTCTCCTCTTTCACTTTCCTCAGGAGGCTCTTCAGTTCCTCCTCTCTTTCTGCCATAAGGGTGGTGTCATCTGCATATCTGAAGTTATTGATATTTTTCCCAGAAATCTTGATTCTAGCTCCAGATAGTTAGTATCTTTTAATTGGTGGGGGGAGAGGAGACAAGAACTTCTGTTCTTTGTGCAGCATTCGATTTTAAAAAGTCTGAATCAAATATAGTAAAATGTTAACCTTTATTAAATGTAGGTGAGAGATATGTAAATTTTGATCCTATTATTTTCTGTACTTTTCTACATCTCTGAAATAGTCCCCTAAGGAAGAGTCTTAAAAACTGTAGATAAAATTGTAAGTATTAAAACTAAATGATGTCACAATGAAGGAAGGAACTTGCATCTGGCCATACATCAGTGGAGCTGGCGTTCTCATGTACCGGTTGCCAGAATATCTTCCACATTTTGTAGTAATGGTCCCTGGCTTTGGATCGTCATATGATGTGAGTGTTCTAAATTTTTGTATATACGCTGTACAAAATCTGTAGGATTTTGGTGTGAATGTGCATGTGTGTGTGTTGGAGGAGCGAGAAAGTAATAGAAGTATTATAAAGTCCAATCTAATAAAGTGAAATTCCTCCCTTGAATGTATTCACGCCGTTGTTCTTGAACGCCTCCTGTTTTTCCTCCTGGTCATTTTGGAGCAACTGTTGCTGTTGCTAGCCTTGATAACTTTCGTTGTTGTTGTTGGTCGGTAGCTAAGTTGTGTCTTCTGACTCTCTGAGAGCCCGTGGACTGCAGCACGCGAGGCTTTACTGTTCTTCACTGTCTCCTGGAGTTTGCTCAAGTTCGTGTCCATTGAGTAGGTGACGCTCTCTAACCATCTCATCCCCTACCTCCCCCGTCTCCTCCTGGCCTCAGTCTTCTCCAGCATCAGGGTCTTTGCCGATGAGTCTGCTCTTCATCTTGATCAACCGGGCGGGACGCAGGGTAGTCCGCACTGCCACTTCTCATTTGGTTATTTAAATCCTCAGCCTAATGCTTGCTTCTGAGATGGAGAGTTGGCGACATGGTGGCTTTCATGCCAGGAGCTGGAGAAGTCGTTCACAGCATCTTCCACAAGCAGCCCAGTGGTGTGTGCCACGTCATTCATTTCTGCACTGTGCAATCTAGGATGCCTCCTTGCTGAAAGAGAAGACTGATGACTGGAGAGCCTCTTCCAAGAGTCTTCATCCTATCCTGGGTGACAGTAATGTCCCCAGATATTTAAGTACTGTGATATCCATATGCAAAGTCCATCACTGGAAGAATAATATCCCAGGACTCAAATACTGGTGGACACTCTTCTGCAACAGGCTGTGTTTAATTTTCCAGGCGGAAACTGATTTTTCTCTTCATGACTGCAAAACTCTACGTCTTGAAACAGTAGAATAAGAAACACTGTCTTCACTCACAGCCTAGCTTGATAAACTATACCAGCTTAGGGTGCATGACAGACTGTCATTATAAGTTAACGTAATTCCCAAACACAATGCTAATTTCTTAGAAGATGCATTTTAAAAATTCTATTAAAAGATGAAAACAAAGACATCAGACTACATTGTTTAAAGGTAATCTCTGTCCTTAAGACATATTTTGGGGTGGTGTAAACAGAATGATTTGACATAAATGGAATATTAATACCCTTGCTGCTATCATGTTTTAAGTCATAGTAGTTGCTCTAAGCAATTTAAGAGACACTTGGACCGGGTTCTCATTATTCATTGTTATCACGGGAAAATCATTTCTTTGCAAACAAAAGTATTAAGCAATTAGAAGAAAGGAGATACCAGAGTGACAAAAAGGATTTTAAAATGCAGTCAAGACCCGGCTGTGCTGTGGGAGTCCAGCCCCCAGCCTCTAGGAGGATGGCTGACTGTTTCCTTTTGTTGATGGTGTTTTTTCCCTCTTCTTTTTGTTTTTAAATTGATGTTGGACTTTATTAAAATTCGATCTTCTTCCCTGTGAAAGACGTTGTTAAGAGAATGAAAAGATAAGCCAAGACACTTGGAGAAAATATTGGTAAAACAGACATTTGATACAGGACTTATATCTGGACTACACACATCAACTTTAAAGCAAACTTTAAAATTATCGGGACTTCCCTGATAGCTCAGTTGGTAAAGAATCTGCCTATAATGCAGGAGACCCTGGTTCAATCCCTGGTCAGGAAGATGCACTGGAGAAGGGATAGACCATGCACTCCAGTGTTCTTGGGCTTCCCTTGTGGCTCAGCTGGTAAAGAATCTGCCTGCAATGTGGGAGACCTGGGTTCGATTCCTGGGTTGGGAAGATCCTGGGAGGAGGGAAAGGCCACCCACTCCCGTACTCTGGCCTGGAGAACTCCATGGATTATACAGTCGCAAAGAGCAGGACACGACTGAGCAACTTTCACTTTTTAAAGCAAACAGTAAGGAAATAATCCTGATTTTAAAATAGGTGAAAGATGTGAGCAGACAACTTGGCCAAGATTTTATATGGATGACAAGTAAGTATATGGAAAAATGCTCAGTCTCTACTGTTGTTTATTCGTTAAGTCGTATCCAACTCTTTGTGACCCCACGGATGGTAGCCCGCCAGGCTCCTCTGTCCATGGGATTCTCCAGGCAAGAATACTGGAGTGGGTTGCCATTTGCTTCTCCAGGGGATCTTCCCAACCCGGAGATCAAACCCAGGTCTCCAGCATTGGCAGGCGGACTCTACCACTGAGCCCCTGGGGAGGTCCACCTCCTGTCATTCGGGAATTTCAAATTAGGGCCATAGTGCAATACCGCTACGCACCTACGACAATGAAAAAGGAAGAGAAAAGTCAAGCTGGCAAGCACTGCTTTTCTTTTTGTTTATTGTGGTAAAGAGTGCGTAACAGAAAATTGACCACTTGCCTCTGTTTGTGGCACACAGTCCTGTGGTACCAGCTTCCCAGGCGGTACAGTGGTAAGGAACCCCAGGAAACACGGGCTCCATCTCTCGGTCAGGAAGATCCCCTGGAGAAGGAAATGGCAGCCCACTCCAGTATCCCTGCCTGGAGAATCCCATGGACGGAGGAGCCTGGCGGGCTGCAGGCCAGGGGGTCACAGTGGGTCGGACACGACTGAGTGACTGAGCGCGCACACACCAGTCGTGCGAAGTATGTTCACGTTGTCGTGGAACAAGTCTCCAGAGTGTTCTCACTGTGCAGATCTGGGCCTCTGTCCCATCCAGCACCAGCCCCCAGTTTCCCCCTCCCTGAAGTGGCTCCCTGGTAACCACCATTCTGGTTTCTGTTTCTGTGGGCTTGGCTACTTTAGATGCACCGTGTAAGCACAGCCATACAGCACCTGCCCTTTCATGACGCGTGTCCTCCGCCTGATGTGGTGTTGTCGGGGTCCATCCACACCGCAGCATGCATCAGCATCTCCCCCCTTCTGAAGGCTGTGTAACAGTCCACTCTCCACGTATACGTCCATCTGGTGGTGGATGCTTGGGTCGCCTCCACCTCTGGGCTCTCGTGAGTAGTGCTGCCATGAACACGAGTGTGTAAATATGTCACTGCGACCGTGCTTTTGGTTCTTTGAAACCCAGAAGTGGAACTGATGGAGCGTATGGCAGTTCTGCTTTTCGTTTTTTGAGGCGCCTCCAGCCTGGTGTCCGTAGCAGTTGCGCCGTTTACAGTCTCACCAGCAGGACACAAGGGTCCCGGCTCCTCCTCCACACTTAGATCCCTTCTGTAGCTTGGCAGCTGTAAACAGCGCTACTGTCAAGCCAGGGATGCGGGAACCTTTTCAGACTGGTGTTTTTTCTCCTTCAGACATACACCCGGGAGTGGGATTGCTGGTCCGCATAATAGCTCCATTTCCAGTTTCTTGAGAAGCCTCCATACTATTTTCCACAGTAGCTGCGCCAACCTACCTTCCCACCAACAGTGTACGAGGGCTCTCTTTCCTCACATCCTCAACAGCATTTGCCATCCAGGCTTTCTTTGATGACTGCCTTTCTGACAGGAGTGAGGCGACGTCCCACTGTGGTTTGGGTTGGTCTTTTCCTGGTGATTAGCGACATTCGCATCTTTTCATTTGCCACTTGCCTGTCTCCATTTCTCTTTTGGGAAAATGTCTATTCAGCTCTTCTGCCCATTTTTAAATCAGGGTTGTTGTTTTTTTCTTTTTTTGATGTTGAGTTGTATGAGCTGTGTATATTTTGGCTCTTAATCCCTTATTGGTCACTTCATTTGCAAATATTTTCACTAGATTTCCTTTTGGTTTTGTAGATAATTTCCATTGCTGAGCAAAAGCTTGGCACCTCTATTTTAAAACGTGAAAATCAGTGGCAAAATAGAATCTTCTTCTTTAAGAAAAAATCAACCATTATAGTTAGCTCTCAAAACCAAAACTTCTGATTTCGGAAAATGAAAAATAGTTACACTTAGAGAATGAACACTCGGGCATTCACAAGCCTGGGGGGCTTGGACTTGCTGTGGACCCACTGCTCGCTTCCCGCTGGCTCAGAGGGCAAAGAGTCTGCCCGCCATGATGGAGACCTAGGCTTGATCCCTGGGTCGGGAAGATCCCCTGGAGGAGGAAATGGCAGCCCACTCCAGTATTCTTGCCTGGAGAATCCCGTGGACAGAGGAGCATGGGGTCACACAGAGTCGGACACGACTGAACAGCTAACACACAGCACGTGCCGTGGCTCAGGTGTAATGTCAACTAAGCTGTGCCCCTCTGGGATCCGGGGCTAAAACATCAGAAGAAACAGTTACCTCGCCCCGTGCTGTTTATCTTTAAGAGATGTCGTTTCTGGGTGGGCGAGCGGACAAGGGAGACCCCATTGGCTTGACTTTAAACCACCTTTGTCTGTAAGTTTCATGACCTTGGGGAGTGAGGAAGGACCTGGAGAGCGTATTCTGGTTCAGGATGTTGTCTTCACTCAAAAAAAAAAAAGAAAAAAGAAAATTCTTTTTCCTTTGCAAAGATTTCCAAAGAAACCCAATGCAACCCACGTGTTCCTGTAATACCCACTCTTGTTTCTTTTTCGGGGCTTTGGGAGCATTTTCAATAAGGCTTAATTTGCCAGGGAAGTAGTAGATTCCCCTCAATGATTTCTTCAGTGGTTTGTGGGATAAGTTGTTCATTCCGTTCTATTTCTGTCACGAATCCAAGTCTTTTGCAAAGTGCCCATTCAATCAAGTTGAATGTACTTTGCCCAAGTCCCTCTGGTAACCACTTAATGAGAAAGAGCTCTGGGTCTCCGCGGAGCTCTGTGATGTCCTGCCCTTGTCTTCTTCCCCTTCTTGTGTAAAAACTGGAGTCCTTGTACTGAAGGCACTAACTAGGGCCTCCCTTAGGTTTTCTCTGGGCTAAGCAGCGCCCGTTGAGCGCCTCATACGTGCGTGGTGCTGTTACACGCCGCGCCTGTGCGCTAACTCACCGACTTTCGTCCTGTGACGCAAGCGCTGCGCTGCCCCCGTTTTGCAGGTCAGAGACCTGAGTCCCAGAGCGGTGACGTGCAGCGTGCATGCTGGGGACCACTCTGCAGAGCCGCCTCTCAGGCAGTTCTCATCGGTTGACTCTGTCCTCAGCGTCTGTGAGTGCCTTTCCGCCCGAAGATGCACACCATTCACCTAGGGCTCCGCTGACACGCAGAGTCTAATTTGACGGGTCTGGAGTGGGCCCCAAATTCTTAATGTTTCGCGAGCCTCCCCGGTGAAGGTGATGCTGCCCATCCCTGGGGCCAGTCGGGGTGGCTGGGAATTGAGGGTGTAGCCGTGTGAATCTCACGGCTGGAAGTGTCCTTGAAGGTTTGTGGGTCAGTGCCTGGCAGGCGGCGTCTCATACCTAAGCCCTTGATATTCTGACTTAGGAGGCCTGGACTCCTGCTCTGACATCTCTATTTCATTCTTTCTTTCTTTATTTTTTTAAGATATCTGCTTGTTTGTTTATTTGGCTGCACCGGGTCTTAGTGATAGCTTACGGTGAACGATACTGGATTCGTGATCTCTGAAAAAGAAGATTTAGCTTCAGGATCAGAGACCAGGCTTGACCACTCGGGGCTCTCATGTGGCAGAAGTTTTATTAGAGTGAAAAGGGAGAGAGAAAGCTTCTGACACAGACATCAGAAGGGGGCGGAGGGTGCCCCCCTTGCTAGTCTAAGCAAGGGAGCTATATACTTTTTTACTTGGTTATCACAATAAATCAAAAGAATGTCTCAAGGTTGTAAAGATCTTACTAGACCCACTCCCACAATTTACATTTTAAGATGACAGGAATAGTCAGAAGGTTCTCAAGAAGGAGAACTTGTCCTCAAGCAAGATTCATTCAGTTCAGTTCAGTCCAGTCGCTCAGTCGTGTCTGACTCTGTGACTCCATGGACTGCAGCACGCCAGGCCTCCCTGTCTATCACCAACTCCCGGAGCTGACTCAAACTCATGTCCATTGAGTTGGTGATGCCATCCAACCATCTCATCCTCTGTTGTCCCCTTCTCCCACCTTCAATCTTTCCCAGCATCAGGGTCTTTTCCAGTGAGTCAATTCTTCACATCAGGTGGCCAAAGTATTGGAGTTTCAGCTTCAGCATCAGTCCTTCCATTGAATGTTCAGGACTGATTTCCTTGAGGATGGACTGGTTGGATCTCCTTGCAGTCCAAGGGACTCTCAAGAGTCTTCTCCAACACCACAGTTCAAAAGCATCGATTATTTGGCTTTCAGCTTTGTTTATAGTCCAACTCTCAAATATATACATGACTACTGGAAAAATCATAGCTTTGAGTAGATGGAACTTTGTTGGCAAAGGAATGTCTCTGCTTTTTAATATGCTGTCTAGGTTACTCATAGCTTTTCTTCCAAGGAACAAGTGTCTTTTAATTTCATGGCTGCAGTCACCATCTACAGTGATTTTGGAGCTCCCCAAAATAAAGTCTGTTCCTGTTTCCCCATCTATTTGCCGTGAAGTGATGGGACCAGATGCCATCATCTTAGTTTTCTGAATGTTGAGTTTTAAGCCAACTTTTTCATCTCCTCTTTCACTTTCATTAAGAGGCTCTTTAGTTCTTCTTTGCTTTCTGCCATAAGGGTGGTGTCATCTGCATATCTGAGGTTATTGATATTTCTCTGACAATCTTGATTCCAGCTTGTGCTTCATCCAGCCCAACATTTCTCATGATGTACTCTGCAGATAAGTTAAATAAGCAGGGTGACAATATATGGCCTTGACGTACTCCTTTCCCGATTTGGAACCAGTCTGTTGTTCCATGTCCAGTTCTAACTGTTGCTTCTTGACCTGCGTTAAGATTTCTCAGGAGGCAGGTAAGGTGGTCTGGTATTCCCATCT
The DNA here is from genome assembly GCA_006410515.1 of Procapra przewalskii. Classification (NCBI taxonomy): domain Eukaryota; kingdom Metazoa; phylum Chordata; class Mammalia; order Artiodactyla; family Bovidae; genus Procapra; species Procapra przewalskii. Next base: position 4,941,059 of record SJYF01000082.1, on the reverse strand, counting down.
CTTGAAGAATTTTCCACAGTTTGTTGTGATCCACACAGTCAAAGGCTTTGGCCTAGTCAATAAGGCAGAAGCAGATGTTTTTCTGGAACTCTCTTGCTTTTTCCATGATCCAGTGAATGTTGGCAATTTGATCTCTGGTTCTTCTGCCTTTTCTAAATCCAGCTTGAATATCTGGAAGTTCACAGTTCACATACTGTTGAAGCCTGGCTTGGAGAATTTTGAGCATCACTTTGCTAGAGTCCATTGTTGTTCTATAATCTTTAGTGCAGAGTTTAACCTGAGTGGTTTTATTGTGTAATCATCAGGGTTAAAGAAAAAAACTTTTTATGTGACTAAGACAAAGGGATGTAGAAGAAAACGTTTGTCCTTTCCTCCTCCTTGAGAACTCCAGACCCCCATCTCCCCTTCGAGAGTTCCAGGCCCCTCTCTCCTCCTGGGGGACCCTGGACTTCTTATCGACCCACCTAGACATTGGCTGTCTCATTAGTTGTGGCAGTGTGGGGTCTAGTTGCCTGACCAGTGTCGAATGCAGGCCCCCGCATCTGGAGAGCAGAGTCTTCGCCACTGGACCACCAGTGAGGCCTCTGTTTCACAGGGCACCCTCTCTTCACAGGGCACCTGGGATGCACGGCCAGGTTTGGGAACCAGCAGAACTCGTCTAGCTCCCCCGCTGTGGTCTGTGTCTCTGCCTCAGCATCCTCCTGAAGCCTGTGTGGAGACTGGGAGGTCCCGCTCAGAGGCAGCTCCCGGCACCATCCTGCCTCGACGGGAGCTGGGGTCTCATTGGCGGGCATGTTGGTTTCCTACGACTGCTGTAAAGAAAGCGTCACAAACGGAGTGCTCTAAGCCCCAGAAGTTCATCGTGTCAGTTCTGGAGGCTGAAAAGCTGGAGTCCAGGTGTTGGCAGAGCCGTGCTCCTTCTGGAAGCTCTGGGCAGTTCTTCGCACCTGTGTGTGTCCGTCCCTGAACTCCCCCTTCTATTTTTATTTACTTGTCTTTTCGTTCAGCCGCTCTGGGTCTTCGTTGCAGCGCATAGGCTCTCTGGTTGTGGCGTGGGCTTCAGTGCCCCGTGGCATGTGGCATCTCAGTTCCTGGACCAGGGATCAATCCCACGTCCCCTGCATTGGAAGCAGACGCTTAACCACTGGACCACCAGGGAAAGTGATAGCAGCAGCTCGGTTGTGTCCGAATCTTTGTGACCCCGTGGACTACAGCCCTCCAGGCTCCTCTGTCTGTGGGATTCTCCAGGCAAGAATCCTAGAGTGGGTAGCCATTCCCTTCTCCAGGGGATCTTCCCGATCCAGGGGTTGAGCCCAAATGTCCTGCATTACAGGCAGATTCTCTATTGTCTGAGCCACCAGGGAAGCCCATCACGGAAGTCCCTGAATTTCCCCTTTTAATAAGGGCATAATCGTATTGGAGTGGGGCCCACTCTAATGACCGCATCCTAACTGCATCCTCTGCAAAGACCTTATTTCCAAGTCAGGTGCCATCACAGATGCTGGGGTTGTGACTAGAGCATCTCTGGGGGGACACAGGTGGAACCTGTAATAGGGAGGTGGAGCGTAGACAACCAGCTGCCATACTGAAACGATAAACAGTAGGGGATTGAAGCTGGGGCTCCGTCCCAGTGGGAAGAGTTTGGATGCAAATGAACATCTCAGATAAACACCGCTTGACCCTGGGGGTCCAGCAGCCAGCTGCATCAGTGGAGTTATGGGCAGACACTCCGAGAGCTGTGCTGTGACTAAATACCCCCTCCGCAGGCACCCCTAGCTCCTCTGCCCAGCCCAGCATGGCTCTCCTTCCCTGGGCACCGCAGGCCAGGCAGCTCATCGTTTGCCTTATACCTGGTGCTGCACTGAGTGGGCACACCCGTGGGCGGTTTGCAGCCTCTGATGAGTTACTGTCAGTGTGCCCAGCCGGTCGGCCCCCAGCCTGGTCTCCTAACCCTCTGATGAACTAATCGATGTAGGATGAATTGTGAGGGGGAGCAACTTCTCCACTCCTAACCAGCCAGAATCGATCCTATGAGAGGGTTATTGCTGCTGCACGCCAGTTCTCCAGAGCTTTTGGTTAGCAGGATCGTTCGCTTTAGAAGTCAATGAAGTAGACTCCGGATATTGTTATGTTTCATATAAACAAATGGCCTTCCTCCTGATTCGTTTGGTCTCCCGTTTCCAGGGGGAAATGGTGGATGACCAGGGCCTGAAGAAGTAAGTGCTTTGTGGCACAAGGGACCGGCTGCCAGGTGACTATGCTTTCTGGGCTCCTGCGTAAGGCTTTGTCTGACTGCAGTGGTTCTCACGCCCCAGCTCGTGATTCCCCCGGATGGACGCGCCCAGCCCCGCAGAAGGGTGGTGTTCAGGAGGTCTGGGAAGAGGCCCAAGAATTTGTTCCTGGTGCCCTGAGGCTGGCCTGGGAGCCCACTTGGAGAAGTACTGCCTCCCTGGAAACAACCCAGCCTCCTGGGAAGCCTTTGGCTTCAGTGTGCCTAGGCTGACATGGAACCAGTCAAAAGGTGCGAAAGGGCGCGCAGGGGAACGTGAGTCTCTCGCTCCTGTCTCCCTGGTTCCTGTTTGACTCCCCAGAGGCCATCGTCTACCAGGGCTTTTTTCCTCCCCTCTCGTCTCCTAGAGGTGCCCTGTGTCTCTCTTGAAAGTGAAAGTATAGTCGGTCACGTCCGACTCTTTGTGACCTCGTGGACGGTAGCCCGCCAGGCTTCTCTGTCCATGGGATTCTCCAGGCCAGGATACTGGGGCGGGAAGCCATTCCCTGCTCCAGGGCGTCGTCCCAAGCCAGGGATCGAGCCTGGGTCTCCCACATTGCAGGCAGCTCTCTTAGCACAAAGTTTAAATGGGTCACAAGCGCTTTGTCCCCTGATTTAATCAACACTTAGAGGAGGCTTCTGTACCTGCACATCTAAGCGAGCCGTCCAAGTTTGGTTGTTGTCTTTGCGGTTGTTGCTGTAAACCAGACCGGCACAGTATTCCATCAAATGGAAGTCCTGTACGTTTTCAGACCGCTTCCCTGTTGAGGGGCATGCACGTTGGTTCACACTCACTCGCTTTGCTCTTGCCAACAGTGCTGCAGTGCCTCCTGGTCCATTAGATAGACACTTTGTTGTTGCTGAACTTTTTATGGAGTTGCTTGATTAACAGATGTTCTGAGTTCCTGTTGCCTGAAACAGTTTGAGTGTCTACTGGCTGGATCCTGCCCTGTCTTTAGCTCACCCAGAGTCCGTTGTCTACCGCAGCCATTTATGCCAGTGATATTTCTTGCAACCACTTGATGTAACCAAATATTACACAAACTGATGAAATACGAGGGTAGAAAAGGAAAAGGAGTTTGGATGAGAGCTCAGTCACTGGTTTGGATAGATTTGCTAATATTGAACCACCAAGTTTCCGTCGAGTAAGGCAGAGCAAAGAGGGCTGTCAAAGTCTGGGTGACAAATCGGAAAAATTGAGAACGCCTCTGTTTTCAGATTTCTCCCCGCTTGTCTTTAAGTCCTTATACTACGTTAAAGAAGCCTAATCTGAAACTGTTATGGGTATGGGTTTTGCAAAATAGGTGCAGCCTAACTTGATTCTTGACCTCAATGCACTGAAATGACTTCTGTGTTACATCATAGGATGGGCAAGTTAATGGACGTGTATTTACCTGAGCTTGAAGTTACTCTGGCAGGGGAGATACATCCCTTTGTCCACTTTAGAAAGTAACTAATGACCAGTTGGGTTGCACCAGAAGAGAGAGCATCTCCTGTACGCGTTTGGGTCCACGCGAACACGTCCTCAGTAGGAACTCCTAAGAGCAGGATTATAGGATGGTTTGTGACTTTTCCATTTTTATAGCAATCCCCAGTTGCCCTCTGTAGAGCTTGCTTCTAATTCACACTTTCACCAATAATACCAGAGAAGGACTTTCCCTGTACCTCAGGCAAGAATCCTGGAGTGGGTCAGCATTCCCTTCTCCAGAGGATCTTCCCGCCCCAGGGACTGAACCTGGGTCTCCCGTCGTTTGTACGTCCTGTTCTGTGAACCGTCTGTGTCTTCATATCGTCTTTCTGTTGTGTTATTGGTCTTCTTATTATTTTGGAGCTGTTTATATGTTGAGGAATTATCTATCACATTATTACAATTATTTCCTCCGTGTGTCACTTACAGACTTTGCTTAGGATGCTTCACTTAATTTTTGCTTGCTAATTTTTCTTGAGCCATATTTAGTAAAGTCTCTCTCATCCAAGATGAGTCAAAGTAAGTATTTTTTCTGCGCTCATTTCCGCCTTTTTCCACTTAAACCTTTGATTCACCTAGAATCCATTTGAGCAGGAGTGCGGTAGAGGTCAGGGTGCGCGTGCTCCCCAGTGGCTGCGGAGAGCCCGAGCAGCATTTGTTGGATCATATATCTTTCCTCCATTGGTATGAGATGCCAACTATATTGTTTACTTAATTAGAAAATGTGTTTGTTTTTCATTTCTGGATTTTTCAGTCCTGAGATGAATAAAGTGCCAGACATAAGCCATACGTAGCTATTCAGCATATGAAATGTGGCTAGCCCAAACTGAGATGTGCTGTAAATGTAAAACACACACCAGATTTTGAAGATTTACTATATGTATAAAATAGAAATTATTAATGAGATGCTATCTATATGCATATAACATCTCATTAGTAATTTTTATACTGCTCGCATATTGAAGTGATATTTTAGATATAGTGAGTAAAATAAAATTAATATTACTAAGATTAATTTCACCTGTTTTTCTTTTACCATGCTTATTCTAGCTTTTAAAACATTTAAACGTTCTAATTTGTGGGTCCGGGTTTGTGGCTCACACTGTATTATACTGTGCTGCTTTAGCCTTCCCTGCCCCATCTATTCATGCCTATACTGTTCCAGTGATTGGAATTTTGTTTTATTATCTGCCCCTAGTGACTCAGACGGTAAAGAATCTGCCTGTAACGTGGGAGACCCAAGTTCGATTCCTGGGTCAGGAAGCTCTCCTGGAGAAGGGAATGGCACCCCACTCCAGTATTCTTGCCCGGAGAATCCCGTGGACAGAGGAGCCTGGTGGGCGACAGTCCATGGCGTCGCAGAGAGGGAGACACGACTGAGCAACTAGCGCGCATGAACATGCGCCCCCAGGATGACTTTTCCTTTTCAAAATTTCTTGGTTATTCTTATAGCTTGTGTTTCCATGCAAACTTTAGAGTCAGCTTTCTAGTCTCAAAGCATCTTCTAGGTATTTTTATGAGGTTTGTTTCAAGTTTATAGATTCACTTGGGCAGAAGTGACAGCTTTACGATGATGAGATTTTCTGTCTCAGGTCAAGGTATGCGACTCATTCAAATCATTGATTTTGTCTCTCCATAGCATTTTCAGTTTGCTTCCTTCGGATTGTTCATATTTCTCTTTGAGTATATTCCTGGGTGTTGCATTTCCTTTAGTTTCTGTTATAAATGGGATCTTTTCTTTAATATATTCTATCTGCATGCTGTTTTTGCACAGGGAAAATATTGATTTTTTCCCAGACTACTTGTACCAAGCTACCAAAGAAAATATTCTTGTTGATAGTTATTGTTCTTTGAATGATTCTCTGAGATTTGTGTCTATCGTCATCATCAATAATTACGGTTTCCTTTTCTAATTTTTTTTAATGTTAGATGGGACTTCTTACGTCTCGTTTCTGTCTTTTTCTCTTGTCTTATTCTGTTGATAGCTCAGGTTTTAATTATTGGATAGCCTGTTCCCGCGTTTGATTTCTACCCTTTTCCCGCTCCCCGCTACTCACTCAGTGAAGAATTGACATGTTGTTTTTACTGTTGTGCCGTTCCTTTCAACTCCCAAAGCATTAACCTGAGCAATGTGGCTTCCTCACTGGGAACAATAAAAAGCCTATGGACAGAATTAAATTCTGTAAAAACAAGTCCAAGTAAGTCCAGATATTTGACACTGAAATTGGGGTAGATGTGAGGACTTTCTTTTTATACATGAC
>SJYF01000082.1:4922449-4935033 GCA_006410515.1 Procapra przewalskii | reverse complement strand
GGCAAAAAAGAAGTTAGCTCAGTTTATGTTTGAGCACCTCTAATGGGAACACTAATATTTTTGCTATGCTATTTCAAGAACTTGCGGTCTGGAGGTTTTATAGCTGTTTTGCCATAAAGCCATCTCCTCTGCGGGTTTATCTTTCATCATAAGTTGGGCCCTTGGGATCTAGCTGATATTTCCTGCTTTGTTTAAGCAATAGCTGAGCCCAGCACTGTTCCAGGCGTGGTGGAGAAACGGGAGAAAGGGTGACCCACGTCCTGCAGAAATGCACAGAACTTTGGGGGTGGGGGGCAGAAACCACACACTTGGGGACTTCTGTCTGGGTCCAGTGGTTAGAGCTGGGCACTTCCACAGCTGGGGGTGTGGACTCAGACCCTGGTGGGGGGTAGCGGGGCCAAAAAACAAATGAACAAGCAGACAAAAACCCATGTAGTTGAAGGGCAAGAGGGCAGTTCATGATCTCAAACAAACCGGGTGGAGATGGGGTTGTGTGTATTGCCTGCCAGTGCAGGGGGCGCCCACTGTGCAGGTGCGATCCCTGGGTCGGGAAGAGCCCCTGGAGGAGGAAATGCTGGTGTTCTTGCCTGGAGAACCCCAGGGTCAGAGAAGCCAGGCGGGCTGCAGCGCCTGGGGTCACAGAGAGGAAGATATGATTGAGCACGCATCCACACACGTGTTGCACAGACGTGCTCTTGTGTTTGGGATCTCTGGTCAAAGTGGGCAGGTAAATGATGAGCAGGGGACCCATGGGGTGGGCTGCTGAGAGCAGACAAGCGGGCTGGCTTCACTGTCTGGGAGAAGCCCTCCTGCGGCTGAGCCAGCCGGTCAAGGGCAGGGCGCCCCCTGGTGGGGGAAGCAGGAAAGACCCGTGATGGTCAAATGGGTGGTTTGGGGGGCTCCAAAGAGCTCTGGTACCACCCGTCCCGTATGTCTCAGTGCAGAGAAGAGTTCAGCGAGAGCCAAAGTGAAAGATAAGAAATGATCTAGTAGTGTAGGACACCTGTCAGGCTTACAGGCGGGCGAGTGAGCAGTGTTGTGCCCCAGGAACTCAGTGGGCTACAGTTGTATAATCAAAGGAAGAGGCGGGTACAGAAGACCTCTGTCTTTCTTGAGTGGACATCACGCTTCCACCCCCCACTCCTCCTCCAGGCTGGGCTGGGGTCTTTTCTTGTCCCTGCATGGTCAAGCTAGGTCCACAAATCATTGTTTTTCATGTGTGCAGAGCTTGTCCTGGGGCTCCGTAACTTACTGCGCTCCCTGGGCAGGAGGGGGGCTCGCGTCCCCACCGTTTTACGGTCTGGGGGCCTGTCTTGAGCTTCCGTTGCACGGTTTTGTTGCGAGGCAAGCCCGCTTGGTCCTGTGGTTGAGCAAACCTGCTCTCTTGAGTAATCGTTAACTTACAGGGACCTTCCGTAGTTTCCATTTTACACTCCTCTAGTGGGGTTGGCTGTTCGATGACCTACCTGGCCACTTTGCTGAGTCCCTTTCAACAGGGACCTCGAGCATGAGACAGTCTCGTGTTCTCTCTGCGGCTGGAGGACACGTCAATTATTAAGCAGGGAGGTGTGGTGAGAACCTAGATGGCTAGAGCCAAAAGGGACTCAGAGCCCGGGACTCCGATCCTCAATCTGTTCAGAAATCTCAGCCCCAACCTCAGTGACTCTTCTAGAAAACCTCTGATGATCTCACCTGTCTTCTGAACCTCCGTGCCTATCACAGAGTGCTTTTTATTTGCCCGCAGTTGCCCACATGGACTGTAGCCTCCTGGTGTGCAGAGACCATTTGTAATGCATCTTTTTAAAAAAAAATTAGTGTTTTTCTTTTTTGCCACACTGCATGGCATATGGAAACGTAGTTCCCTGACCAGGGATCAACTCATGCCCCCTGTGGTAGAAGTGTGGCGTCCTAACCACTGAACCTGCAGGGAATGCCCCTGGAATGCATCTTTGTCTCCCCTGCAACCTCAAGTTTGAGCTTTCAGAACACTAGCCATTTGGCAGATGTTTGATTATTGGTTGGAGGCTAAAGAGGAGGAGGGAGGGATTGGGGTAGGTGCTCTGAGGAGTACGTCGTGAAGTTGGAGGCTGAGTGAGGACTTGTCCAAACGTGTCCAGCCTCAGCTGTGAAGTAGACCGCTGTCACTCAGACCTCTCTGGATCTGTTGTTTTGTCCAAGAGCAACCTACACAATCGATGGGGGCAGAGAGAAAGGGCGTTCGGAGGGGGGCGGAGCAGAGATAGTACACATTTAGTGGATGCTCTTCGAGGCCAAGGCAGGCCAGGCCTCGTGCGGTACGTGTGCGAGGGATTTTGCTCGCACTTTAGAACCACAGGCAGCATTTGCTCCCACTTTATGGTCCTATGTTACGCACGCTCAGTCGTTCAGTCCTGTCTGACTCTGTGCGACCCTGAGGACTGTAGCCCACCAGGCTCCCCCGTCCATGGGATTCTCCAGACAAGAATACTGGAGGGGGTTTCCATTTCCTCCTCCCGGGGGGGATCTTCCCGGCCCAGGGGTTGAACCCACATCTCCTGTGTCTGCTGCATCAAGAGGCGGATTCTTTACTACTGCCACTTAGGAAGGCCTTATGTTATGATTGGTGAAATCCAAAATTGGAGTAAAGAGTGTACCCAAGATTAAATGGCTAAAAAGAATAGTAAAGCTGTGCGTTGGCCTCCATTCATTCTGAGTCCCAAAGCCTGTGTTTCCAGGACTGTGGAGGTCATGCGGTGTTCACCTGTTGGGACCAGCCCCGCAGACTGTTGGACGAATGTGAGGCTGGCTACCAGCCAAAGGAGCTTGGCAACTGCCGTTCAGAGTGTCCTGGGAGGGGATCCATGGAGGTGACGGGGTGGACCACAAGAACAGAACCTAAAGCTGAAAGGAACCCTGATGGCCTCCGGACAGACATTCTGCCCAGTGTGGAGGTCTTGGCTTCAGCTTGTCTAACAGGTGGCCATCCTACCCTCTGTTTTTGGACAGTCTTGGGGTCGATTCCCTGGTGCGGCACAGAGTCTTCGATCTCAGTTGCGGCACGTGGGATCTAGCTCATTGACCAGGGATCAGACCCAGTCCCCCTGCACTGAAGCATGGAGTCTTAGCCACTGGACCATCAGGGAGGTCCCCCTTCTAACCTGATCTTATCTAGTTATTTGAACTGCCTTCTGTGCAAGAAAAAGTGGGATTCTGTCATTTTTCCATTTTACTGTGAGTTCAAATTCCCTTAAAAAAGGGACGAGCAGCGGAAGGCTTGGCGGTGTCCATGGTGGGCGTGAGGGCTTGGCGGGCTGTCCCTGTGTTTGCCCAGAAGGAAGGTGTGAGTTTGAAGGAGCTACTTGTGATGTCCGGCAACCCACAGCCTTTTGTGATGTCCAGCAACCCACAGCCTTCCCTTCCTTCCTGCCTGACCTACCACAGAGTTGGGTATTTAGTTTTTGAATTCTGGCCTAAATAAATAATGTCTGACGAGAGGTCGGTCCCAAACTTCACCGTGGCAGAGGAGGTGGGGGCGGGCGGCCGGGTGGCCGAATGCCGTGACTCCTGCGGCTCCGGCGTGGAGCTCTGCTCTGTCTGGAGTCAGCCCCAGCATGCCGGTGTGGGCTGCTTTTGATACGAAGGGCCCCACAGACCCCAGAAAACCATCTGTTTGGCAAATGGAGAACAAACTCGGAAACAGTGAACTTTTCTTTTTAAGCTTGTCTGAGGGACGTAACGATGGCACATAATAATGAATGGCCCAGGGCCCCTGCATGGAGACGGGCGAGGGTATTGATCTCAGCAATGGCTCTGTAAAGAGCTGGCTGTGTTTGCCCTCACGCCTCATAAGCGGGCAGCCTCTGTTCTGTCTTTATACTTACTGGATCGTTGATGGCAACGCACACAAATACTGCCTTCTCTGGGTAAATATTAGGCTTGCAATTGGATGGGGAGGCCGCAGAGTGAGCCTGTCAAATGGACAGGTCGGGTCGGGGTGGAGGGGAGCCATCCGTGTGGTCACGGCCAAACCTGGCCGCGCTCTGGGCCCTTCCCTCCAGTGCCCGGCCCACTGGTCCTCACCGTCTGCTTTCCTGCAGTGAAGGCCGTGGGGGTCGCCATCCCTGTTGTAGGGAGAGAGAGATGGATGGTAGCCATGCAGTGTCTCAGTTCTACTGTGGGATGTGGTTTTTTTTTCTTTTTGAATGAAACACTGATTTTATTTATTTTTTTCTTGCATTCTTTTTCCTCTCATTCTTTTTTAAAATGAATTTTTATTGGAGTGTATTTGCTTTACAGTATTGTGTTGATTTCTACTGTACAGCAAAGTGAACCAGCCCACGTATGTGTGTATATATATGTGCATGTGTATATGTATATATACCCTCCTTCTTTTTAAAGATTTTTTTGACGTGGGCTATTTTTAAAGTCTCTTATTGAATCCGTTACAATATTGTTTCTATTTTATGTTCTGTTATTTTGGCCACGAGGTGTGTGGGATCTTGGCTCCCTGACTGGGGATCAAACCTGCAGCCCTGCATTGGAAGGCAGTCCTAACCCCACTGGACCACGAGGAAGCCCCCGTCCCCTCCTTTCTGGATTTCCTTCCCGTTCAGGTCACCAGAGAGCACTGAAGAACTCCCTGAGCTGTGCAGGAGGGTCTCTTTAGTCACCTATACTGTGCACAGTATCAATAGTGTATATAAATATATACGTCGGTCCCAATCTCCCAACTCCTCCCACTCCTTTCCCCACTTGATGTCCATCCATTTGATCTTTATATCTTTGTCTCTACTGGGACATGCCTTTTACAGGCTTGCTTAGGTCTGAGTCCTCGAGATTTTGTTTCAACTGTATCAATCCACTTTTTTCCCCCTTCCCTGCCATTTCTGCTGCTGAGACAGTCCCAGTAATAGTATTCTGTGTAATATTCAATAATAATGGTGTTGATGAAAATCACACCTTACATTGACTGAGGGCTTATTACATGCCAGGCGTCGTGCTAAACTCGTGGAAATGTCTTTATTCTCGTTCTGGAAGGAAGCTCAAGCCCCCCATAGGTTGGAGGCAGAACTTGGATCTGTGTGTTCCTGAGTCAGAATTTCATCTCCTTTATGCAAACCACAGATGCTCCACAGATGAAATCTTGTCTGTCTCAAATGCCTTCACTGGAGGTTTGCAGCGCCTTCACTGCCCCTGGCTTCTCTCTTGTTGTTGTCCTGGCTTCTCTTCTTTAAAGAAGCTATAAACCCACTTTGTGCCCAGTTATACTGGGGTGAGGGAGCCCATGTAGGAAGCCGTGGGCTCCTCACAGCAGCCCTCCTCCAGTGCTGGGGGGGGGGGTCCTCCTCCTGGGGATGGAAGAGTCTGACCCACAGGTCTGGTCCGCATGCTCTACCCTGGCCCAGGGCTGATGGGAGCTGCTCGGAACCGTGGCCCGACTACTCTCTGCTCCCCTCGGAGCCAAACTTCCTTGAAGAGCTGGTGCTCACAGGAGCTGATGGCGGTCTCACTCTCATGACTTTTATGCCTGCTCTCCATCTGGATAGAAAATTGGAGAAAACATTCTCAGGAGGGGTTTGGGAATAAAGGGCGAGATTTTCATTAAAATCGGGGGCACCGTGCCATTTTCTCTGGGAGGCAGAGCTGAGCCATCCACCCAGAACTCTTCTTGCCCCCTGAGAAATAAACTGGTTTTCAGAGAGAGACAGTGACAGTGTGTGTTTGTGCGCTTGTGTGTGCATGTGTGTGCGTGTGTGTGTGTGTGTGTGTGTGTAAGGGATTGTGCATAAACACCTTGATTACTTTTGCAGGCAGTTTCTAGAGGTAACTGGCTACCAAAAATCTCATTTTCACTCCAGCCCTCGACCATTCCCAAATCTGCCCTAAGAGGTGGCCATGGAAATCAAGCCCTCGCTCTGTGATTTATCCGCTGCCTCCTCCCACCTCCCTCTTGGGTGAGCAAGGAGTGGTCAGAAATGGGACGGGGGCAAACCAGAGGCCGGGGTGACCCCTAGACAGGATAACCAGCCTTTCAGTTGTACCATCCAGCAGCGCAGGGCAGGTACTGTGGACAGTCAGCCTGTGCCCTGCATGCTGGGGAGGTGGGCAGGGATGCTGGCGCTGAGCATCTCACAGAGGTGTGGTGGTGGACGGTTCCCGGGGAAGTGCCCAGTGGGCGGGACTCTGAGGATGCCGGGCTCCTGGAGCTGAGCGTGCCGGAGTCTGTTCAGGAGAAACGAGTCCCGTTGGGTCCCTGCTTTGCTTTTGCTGGGAGGCTTCCTCTCTCCTTTTTCACACTGTTCATGGGGTTCTCAAGGCAAGAATGCAGAAGTGGTTGGCCATTGCCTTCTCCAGTGGAAGTGTGAACTGTGCTGTTGGAGAAGACTCTTGAGAGCCCCTTGAACTGCACAGAGATCCACCCAGTCCCTCCTAAAGGAAATCAGTCCTGAATATTCGTTGGAAAGACTGATGCTGAAGCTGAAACTCCAATACTTTGGCCCCCTGATGCGAAGAACTGACTCATTGGAAAAGACCCTGATGCTGGGAAAGATTGAAGGCGGCAGGAGAAGGGGACAACAGAGGATGAGATGGTTAGATGACATCGCTGACTCAATGGACATGAGTTTGAACGAACTGTGGGAGTTGGTGATGGACAGGGGGGCCTGGTGTGCTGCAGTCCATGGGATTGCAAAGAGTCGGACAGGACTGAGCGACTAACTGAACTTCCGCTCCCTGCCTGGGGAGGTTAGAAGCCCTGAATGACCCCAGGACTCAGTCTTCTGACAGTTCCACCCCACACCCGGATCTCCATTCTCTCAGCTCTTGCCCTGGTTGCCTTTTGAACTGGCTTAGAACAAGAGTCTTCCAGGGTAGATCGTGCTGTATCACAGCTGACTTCCTTCTCATCAGCAAGGGTGCCCTCAGCAAGATGTCAAGGCTGCGTTTCTCATGTCGATGTTAAGCTGATGGGGGTCGTGATCTGCTTTGTCTGGTTAGTGGCCTCTCTTCCCTGCCTGTCTGGCAGCTCGACAGCACGGAGGCTGAGAATTCTCTGTTTCAGGCTGAAAAGGGAAATCCGGTTTTAGTGCGGCGCAGCTGAGTCCTGGATGTGGTGGCTGCTGGCGCCGGGCTCGTCCCTGCTATAAGCACCTGTTTCCCAGCTCAGGTCAATGGTGCTGCAGACTTAAAGCTGAGAAAGCCGCGGTTAGGACAAGCCAAGCCGGAAGCTGCCTGGAAGGAGGGGCCTCTGTGGACGTCACGTGGTCCTTGGCTCCACCCACCCACCTGCACCCACGGGCCAGGCGGGCTGCAGACTGCACGGCCGCGGGACCGGACAGCCTTTGGGCCATTCTTCTCCTATAACCTTGAGCTCCGCCAGCAGCTCTTCAGACTCTCCCCCACTTCGCTCCACGCAACTGTCCCGGTCAGAGAGCGGAGACAGAAAGCATCCAGCCGCCAGTTTGCAGTGATGGGTCCACACTGCCTTCGGCGCGGACCCGTGCGCAGTTACCTTCACGGGGCACCCTTCTAAATTCAATGCCAGGCACCTTCCCTTCCTTCCCTGCACCCTGCCCCCCCCCTCCCCCATAGTTCCTGGGGTTTCCTGGGCAACAGCTCATTTTCCGGATACACATTTTCATCTCCTACCTAATCCTAATATTGCTTTCCGGTTCCTCCCCCCACCCACCTCAAGACCGAGAGCACACGAATCTTTTATCTTCGTTCCTGAGCCTGGGGCAAGCTGGGGGATGAGTCAGGTGAGAGAAGGGATGAGGCCGCCTGAGGAGAATGAAGGAGGCTGGGGGAGCGGGCTTTGAACCTTGTCCGTGGCCCAGCGGGAGAGCGGCAGCGAACAGCTGCCCGGAGAAGACCTAGGCAAGCAGAGGCGAGTCCTCACCTCGCCCAGGCGCCAGGATCCAGTTAGCCCTGGATATTAACCTCGCTCCTTGGCCTCGCACGTCTTGGCAATGACTGTCTCTCCAGCCGGCTCTCTGGTTAATCTGAGGCTGGTTTGCTGGCCTCCTGCATCCACAGAAGGCTATGGATGAACGCGTCCTGTGCCGTTCAACCTGCAGCCACCGCATGATGGGGAAAGGCGATCAGTACCTCCTACCTGGCACGTGTCTGTGTTTTTCTTGCAAAAGGCTCTTTCCCCTGTGTCAGAACTTGTCCAGTTTGGGGCAGGGTGCTTGTGACTTCTCTCTCCTAAATCAGTCCACCTCTCTTCAGTGGACACATCAACCCTTTGGTCCTCCTTCCCAAGAGGACACTCTGATGTCGAGGCCAGTTTGAAGGTTTATGCCGTGACGTATTCGTATTTGAGCCTTTCAGAGGACAGGGACCCACACCCACATGCTTGTATGTGCCTTTTCCTCTTGGCAGGTGCTTTCTCTATAGTAAAAAGGTATATAGTGTATAACTGTAGTGTGTCGGACTCTACAACCCCACGGCCTGTAGCCTGCCAGACTCCTCTGTCCATGGGATTCTCCCGGCAAGAATACTGGCGTGGGGTGCCATGCCCTCTTCCAGGGGATCTTCCCGACCCAGGGACTGAACCCACGTCTCTTGTGTCCCCTGCATTGGCAGGCGGGCTCTTTACCAGCAGCACCACCTGGGAAGCCCGTGCATATCTAGATGCCTCTCACCTTGCTCACGCCTTTCATGGGTGGCTATTTCCCGGCTTCCCTGCCTGGTGGGGAAGAAGTTGTCATCTGCAGACCACCCTCTGGGGAGAAGTGCCCTGGCCAGAAAGAGTCTGGGCTGGTGGTTGTGGGCATCACATTCTTCTCTGTTCAGTCTCTGCCTTGAGGCCGGGGGAATCCATCCTCAGAAGCGCGGGGCATTCTTCCTCTTGAGAACCCAGTGGGCGTGATGTTCCCACAAGGAGCCTCTGCTGCTACCTGCTACCCTCCGCCTTGGGAGGTCCCAGGCTGCGCCCCCACCGGCAGACGCCCCTGAGGATCCCTCTGCTGGGCTTGGCATCTTCTGGGCTTGTCCCCCGATCCACCTGGGATGCGGTCCCACCTTGCAGCCAAGGACCTTTCTTCTCAAGACGCACCATCTCAGCTGCTCAGACAGTTAGGGTTTGGGGAGGACGCGTGGCTGGTGGAACTCTCCCTTCTGCAACGTGACGACTAATGTCTTTGTCTGGAACTAGAGATTTGTGGGGCTTTCTGGATGGCTCAGCAGATAAAGAACCTACCTGCCAATGCGAGAGACTCAGGTTCAGTCCCTGGGTCGGGAAGATCCCCTGCAGGAGAAAAATGGCAACCCACTCCAATATTCTTGCCTGGAGAATCCCATGGACAGAGGAGCCCGGCAGGCTATAGCCCGAAGGGTAGAGAAGAATCGGACATGACTGAACAACTGAGCACAAGCAGATCTGCAGGTTCACAGAAGGCTGCGTGCCGAGCAGGCCTCAGGGACTGTCCAGTCTGAATCCCCTGGTTCCATTAACAAGAACTGAAATATTAATAACAGAGCTTCCGGCCTGTGCCAGTTTCACTGCTCCTGGGGGCGGGGATCGCACCCCTGCCTCTCCTGCGTCTTGCTTGCCTTGCCCATCCTCGCTTCTTTTTCACCCTCTCAGCCTCTTTTCCTTGTGCTTTCCTCCCACATGGCATCTTTCCAGCCTCTGTTTCCTCCGGTTCGTGTTGATATGTCTCTACTCTTGCTTCCGTCCTGGTGCCCAGCGTCACCCAAAGACCTCTGACACCTCTGACACGGTGACAGGCTTAGCTTCTCTATTTCCTTTTTAATAAGACGAGGATCCTCATGACATTGTTGATGACAGTCTTAAGCCCACTTCCTGGCATTTGAGAAGGGTTTGACTCGCTTCATTTATATTCTTACGTCCCCGTGGAGGCCATCTGCTCCCAGCGGTGAGATGGCTGATTGATGGTTATTAGGGGTCCGCCGTAACCCAGGGCTCATCCAGGGACCAAACATGGCCTTATTAGCCCGTGTTTATGACTTCAGGCCAGTGTGTTCCCATCAGACTAATCACCACCTCGGCACTGGCCGGGGACCTGTCCTGGTTTGTCCCTTAGCACTTTCCATCCACTTAGTCCACAGGTCAGTGCTGAGGGCCCTCGGCTTGCCTGAGTCCTCCTCATCCTGAGCCAGGCTCAGAGGCCCTCGGGAAGCTCTGTGCAGGGAAAACCCCCACGCACCTCGAAGAGCCACCGCTGCCAGGCCTGCCTTCAGACTAAAGGGGCTGTGGAAGCTTTTGTCTTTGTGCAGACCCCTTTGTGTCTTTGTGGGACCCCTTCCCCCACCAAACGAGCTTCCCTGGTGGTTCCGAGGGTAAAGAATCTGCTTGCAATGCAGGTGACCCAGGTTTCATCCCTTGGTTGGCAAGATCTTCTGGAGAAGGGAATTGTTAACCACTCCAGTATTCTTGGGGCTTCCCTGATGGCTCAGACTACAAAGAATCTGCCTGCAGTGCAGGAGACCCTGGTTGATCCCTAGGTCGGGAAGATCCCCTGGACAAGGAAATGGCTACCCACTCCAGTGTTCTTGCCTGGAGAATCTCATGGACAGAAGAGCCTGGCAGGTTATAGTCCATGGAGTAGCAAAGAGTTGGACACAGCTGAGCGCCTTTCGCTTTACCCCCTACCAAACATAACGTGTATGTAATAATAGCTATGTTGGTGTAAACATGAATATAATCCAGCCCGGATTCAGTACTTTTTCGTTATTATTCATTCATTTCTCCTTATTTTATAATGAAGCATTTTGAGGGGCCCCCTAGAAGTATATTTGGGCACTGCACGCCAACGCCGAGCGGCTCAGCTGGCCCTCTGCGTGCGCACATGCTGTCACTTCGGCCTTTCCTGACTCTGTGTAGCTCCATGGGCTGCAGCCCGCCGGGCTCCTCTGTCCATGGGATTCTTCAGGCAAGAATGCTGGAGTGGGCTGCCATGCGCTCCTCCAGGGGATCCTCCTGACTCGGGGGTTAAACCCGCCCCGTTACGTCTCCTGCATCGGCAGGCAGGCTCTTTACCTGGGAAGCCCCCAGTTGGCCTCTCGGCCTCAGTAGATCTCTTCTCCACGAAGGCTGAGCCGAAGCCTCTGCCTGGCAGAACTTCTGGGACATGCTGCCCCCTTGCTGAGGTTTATTGGGGAGACGGAGGACACTAGATTTGTTCCATGAGGTTGGGGCTTTGCTAAGGAGAGTTGGTGTTACAAAGAGTTGGTAAGACAGTACATCTTGCTGTATGTATGGCTCCCGATTTAGTCTCCAAAGAGACATTTAGATTCTAGCAATCTCAGGGTGATGGGGAGATTGAAGAGTTTGGTGGCTCCAGGACTGTGGTCGGGGGAATCCCGAGACGGCCCCTCAGAGCTGCACCCCAGCTGTGCCCACCATGGAATCCCCTCCGCTCAGTGGGGTGTTACTCTTGCGGGATTACAGCTCAGGTGACCTAATCGTTGACTTTGAGCTCATCAATAGGGAGAGTGTCCTGGTGGGCCTGACCTAATCAGGCGAGTCTTTAAGCCAGAGCCTGGGCTGTTCTTGAAATCAAAGGGATATGAAGTGAGACAGCGTCCCCTACTGGCCTTGAAGAAGCCAATAGCGTGCTGCAAATTGCTGGTGGTGGGGGCTGCGTGGCAAGGGCCTCAGGGTGGTCTCTGGTTGCTGGGAGGAGTCTCCAGTACCTCGGTCCCTGGGAACATGGGAAGAACGTGGGAACCTCGGTCCTTCATCTGCAAGAGACCGAGTTCCGCCAACAACACGTGCGCTTAAATGAGAGCCTCAGATGGGTCCTCAGCCCCGGCTGGCCACTATCTCGATGTCCTCCCGGTGAGATGTGGAGCAGCGGACCCAGTCGAACCCTTTCCTGGATCCTTGAACCGTGGAAACGGAGAGATAGGAGATGAGTGTTGCTTGCAGCCCTGAATTTGTGATAATTGGCCATGTGGCAGCTGAGACGCCACGTGGGCCTGCTGTGTCTCAGCTTGGCTGTTTGCTCTAGGACTGTGGCTTGGAAGAGAGAGAAAAGGGAAAGATGCTGGCCCCACGTACCACAGCAGGAAGCAGAAAAAGTGTTTTTTAGAAGCAAGCTGCTTCGTTCCCTTCTCGGCTGCCAGACCCTCATCAAGCCCAGATCAGGTGAATAATTAATTCTGCTCCAAGCAGAGTGATACTTTGGATAAAGCCCCATTAAAAAAAAGCAACGAAAACCCTCAAACGTGTTCTTCAAAGCCACGGCTTCTCCTTTGAAGTGGTTTGTCTGCCATTTATTTGCTGTTTCCTCAGCATAAAAGTGCACAAAGATTTCCACCCTCGTCCAGAGTCTTCCCCTCCCCTCTCTGCCCTCCTTGGAGTCACTAACTGGCCCCTGATTCTGCCTTTTCCAGCTGGCTTCGATTGAACTGCGTAGCTGCGACAACAGGTCCATTTAGGAAGCCGTGTGTCTCAATCTTGGAGGCAGTGATTGTCAGGAAGCAGAGAGACTATTTCCAGAAATGGTTTGAGGTTTCAGATCCTGGTGGCCCAGGCCCCATGAGGATGGGACACTGCTGAGAAGGCTGCTGGCCGCGTGAGCAGGGGCTGAGGCTGGGGGACGGATGGAGGCCTTGGCTGTGAGAGTGAGAGGGAG